>CM037154.1:14235668-14670668 GCA_020921065.1 Vaccinium darrowii | reverse complement strand
CTGTTTGATAATTTGCTTAGGTTTGTTCATATGTGTTGCATGTGCTCACTGAATGCTCTTTGATGTAAACAAGTTCAGTATCTCTGTTTTCCCTATGATATTAAAGTATACCTCTCAAGCTTTTATGGTTTTCTGGGAAGTGCCTTTAGAGGAATAAGTTACCAACCAGTCGGTCAATCACTAAAATGTACGAATGTCCCCATTTGATTAGTGTAGCTCACCTGATATCACGGCCCCTCACATGCTATGATGTGAAAATAAAAGGAATGCCATATTGGCTTTCATATGAGTTAGTTTAGCAACCCAAGTTACTAGCTAAGGAAGCATAATTTATATTTTTGCTCAGTAGATTGAAGAAGACTGGTACCGGGTTTCTAATAAATCTAGATGGTGCCATATGTAGACATTTATGGTGATACTAGGACTGATCCTTTTACCTCCCAAGCAAATGGCAGATAAAATATAGGTACTTGACCTTTAAAACTAGTTGTGAAAGTAAACACCTGAAAGTGCTCTAGTTGGATATGAGATCAGAAAAGACCATATGTTTTATCTGTTGCATCCAATAACTGTCTTTTTCGATTTCAAAGTCTGAACAAATGGTTTCCTAGATTCTTTTTCAGGTTCCACAAAACTAACTTGTTGCGCTTTACGAGACACGTCACCCTTACACAACACATCAACTCGAAAAACCAACTTAAGCTAGTTCCAATGACTTATTGAGTATAAGTCAATTTGTGGAACGGGGTGCAATAAATTCCTATTTGTTTGATTATAAATCTCTCTCTAAGGGGTAATGCTACAATGCGCACCCTCTAAAAATTACTCAATATGAGATTTTGTGACTCAAAATATGAGATTTTGTGGCTCTAAATATGAGTTTTGTGGCTGGAGATACGAAATGCATATGGTATGCACACTCATATGAATAGTCACAAAATCTCATATATTTCCAGAAAATCTCATATTTTGAGCCACACAATCTCATATTGGATCTATGCGGACTTTGCTACAGTGCGTGCGGACTTGTGCGGACCTCATATTTGGAGCCATAAAATCTCATATATTTCCAGAAAATCTCATATTTGGTGCCACAAAATCTCATATTTGGTGCCGCAAAATCTCATATTTTGAGTCACAAAATCTCATATAGTCAATGGTCAAAGGTGGCACAAATCCCCATACGTCATACGTGGCGCAATCTCGGTCGTCCATCAGTATGGGGTGCATACCGTATGCCATATCATATTTGGAGCCACAAAATCTCATATTATCTCATATTTGGTGCCACAAAACTCATATTTAAAGCCACAAAATCTCATATGGGGGGTGTACATTGTAGCATGCCCCCTCTCTAAGACATCAGTTCATTCCTATACATGCAAATTATGGGATTTTTCTCTCCAAAAGCAAACTTTAATTATTCTGAATCTAACCCATTTGCGAGAAATGGCAGATGCCAACGGAAGATTGCAGAGTATAGCTTAAATATGTATTAGCTTGTATTTTGCAGTGAAGTACATTGGCTGAGATGCCAACGGAAGTACATACTACTCCCTCCATCCCCCAAATAAGAGTTCAGTATTCTAGTTTAGACGGTCACTACTCCCTCCATTCTACTCACATCGGAGATACCTTTTTGTACTGATTACATGTAATTGAAGAGCTATGGAATGAGCTTTGAACTTTGAACTCTGAACTCTATTTGTGCCTCATGTTTCTGGTATTTTGGTAGTATCTCGTTCGATAAGCTATTTGTTATCTACCTTGCTGCCTTGAATTTAATTCCTAAGAATGTCAAAAGAGAGTTATTCAATCGTCGTCACTCTTCCTTGCGATCTACAGTTGAAAGGTGCTTTGGAGTTTTGAAGAAACGCTTTCGCGTAATAGATGCAGAACCGTTTTGGTCCTTCAAGACACAAGTGGATGTGGTCCTAGCATGCAGCATCATTCACAATTATGTAAAAGGGGTTGATCCTATGGATGCTATTATGGAAGAAGTAAATAATGAGATGGCTAGAAATCCAAATCCTAGAGTCCAACAAACCCAAAGGGAAGTTCAAGGAGAGAATAGAGAATGGGTTAGCAAAAGGGAGGAGATTAGTGATGCCATGTGGGCAGATTTTATTGCTAGGAGGAATAGATAATTTTTTCGGTTAATGAACTATATTTGTTAGGAGTATTTATGCTTGTTAAGACATGTGAGCAGAACATATTCTTGTTTATTGTTTGAGTTCTCTTGGATTTTATTTCTATATTACAAGGGTATTTATGTCATTTGCATAGGTTATGTTGGATTTTTTATCCTTTATATAGTTTGGGTACCATTTCCATTGTAAAATGATATTTTGGTTAGTTTGTCAATTAGTGATTTTCCATGTCTTCCAAACAATGGAAAATGTTTTCTAGAAAATGTTTTCATATTACAACCAAACACTGAAAAACATTTTCTTTTCTAGAAAATGTTTTCCATGGAAAAGGTTTTCCAGAAAACATTTTCCGCCCGAAACAAACAGAGCCTTAGTTACTTCTCTGCGCCAACACCACCTCCCTTAAAGTTGAATATTAATGAGCAACAATTTGAAGTAAAACTTACGATACTAGCTCTTTATTGTTTTTTCTCAAAATTTTTACTAAATTCATGTTAAATTTTTTAAATTATTCATTTATATTCATGAATGGAATCTACAAAGTAAATAACTATATTACAAAGCAAAAAAAAAAACATTGTGAAAGACGAAAAGAGTTAAAAATGACAATTTTTCATTGCCTTTATAATTTTTTGAATCCTCTCATTAAAAATAATAAATTTTAGTTTTTCATTTTTTTTCATCTTCATAATATAGTTGAGTATTAGTGAGGGACAATTTGAAGTAAAACTTATGATACTGTCTCTTTATTGTTTTTTCTCTAAATTTTTACTAAATTCACGTTAAATTTTTTAAATTAATCATTTATATTCATGAACAGAAGCTACAAAATAAATAACTATAATCTAAAGAAAAAAACTAAATTTGTGAAAGACAAAAAGAGTTAAAATGACAATTTTTATTGCCTTTATACTTTTTTGAATCCTCTCATCGAAAAGAACTGTGAACTGCATTGACAAAAAGTTGAAAAATGACTAAAACCCAACTATACCAAATATCTTTTAAAACAGTAAATTTTAGGGTTTTTTTTATCTTCATAAATTTTAGGCCAAGTTACTCAAAATATTGAATACGTATGACGTGAGCCGTGACACTATCACTACAAAATACAGTAAAAAGAATCTTAATTAGTAGTGGCTTGTCGGATAAGTCCTTTTTATTTAAGCACTTACATCATTTTCGGTTTTATGGAGTATTGCATAAAATCGATTAAGATCCTTCACATTACAGATCTGATCCTATACAAACAAAAGTAATCTTACATTAATCCCATACAAATTTAAAATGTCTTCATGCTGATGTTATTAATTCACAGGACGTCATTTTGAATTTTAACATGAAACTTGAAAACTAAAAAAAAAAACTCATAATGGAGTACGAATAAGAATAAAAATAAATTTACTTCAATAATTATACTGCAAATGACAAGTTTTGCACAGATGTTAATAACACTGAAGTCATTTTATAAATTTGTGTAGGACTCATGAAAGATTTTTGGATTTTTGGTTTTTTGGATTCTTTAGTTGATGTATGTAAGGAGAGTAACTTATCTCGTAAAACGTGAAAATTCAATAATACACTTAAAATCGGGGCATGATTAAAGTCGGAATTAAAAATATTGTTCAAAATTCATTAGTGGGACGGAGCATGATTAAAATTGGAATTAAAAATATTGTTCAAAATTCATTAATAAATGTTGCTGGTTGAATTCACTACAAATTAATTAAAAAATTTGAAGTTATAAATATTGAATTTATCAAAAGCAAAAACGGAGTTATTGTTTAAAAAGGGAATTTCTTGCGCAGGGATTAGCGTTCTTGCTTCTTCTATTTTTTCTTTTTTATTATAATGCTTAATCCAGAATAATTTGCTTTTGAATTCGTGTAGTTATCTTGTAAGAATATTGTGTGTAGAGGATCCGAATCTCCACATTACACCCACATTGAAAAGGAATTATTTGGTCGATGACATTGCAATCATTTCATTTAATCTCAATGGAGGAGGTTTGAAAGAATAAGGAAATTTAATGAGGAAATTTAAGGGCAAAGTTAACGAAGAAATTGAAGAGAAAATTAACTTATGTTTTGTGCTTTCTCTAAAAACGAAACAACAGAAGAAAAAAAAAAGGATTTCAAACTTTCTCTTCCTTTCCTTTTTTTTTTTTTTGTTGCAAAATTCGAATTTCCCATAATACATTTATGGGTTTTAACCCTTAAATCAAAGTGGGACCCAAATTGAGGAAATTTGCTTTGGCAGTTTTAGACACTCTTAAGTTAGAAGTTTAATCCAGTCACATACATAAACTTGAATATGTATATGTTGTATAAATTTTATATGTAAAAAATCTTATATGTAGACAATTAACCTCTTATAACATTTATAAATTTTTGGGTAAATTACACTGACCTCCCCTAAGGTTTCTGACTTGTACACTAACCACCCCTACTTTATCTGAAATAGCACTGACCTCCCCTGAGTTTTATATTTTAGTATCAAAAGCACCCTTCTATTACTAAAATAGCACTGACCTCCCCTGAGTTTTATATTTTAGTATTAAAAGCACCCTTCTGTTACTTGGCCATCAGTGACAGTATCGGGAATTGATGAGGTAAGCCATTAACCTTTGTTGAATTCCCAAAATAGCCCTTGACACTAGTTTTGGATTACACTAATACATTAGAAAATTTTCCATTTTGCACATCACTACACCATAAGTAGCAGAATTTTCTACGTCACAAATTTTCTACTGTATTAATAGAAAATTCAGTACCCAAGTGATGCAAAGCAACTGAAAATGACTTACTTATACTCTTATTTGATGTATTTTATGAACTAGGACACATCCATTTGTTAAACAAAAAATTGAATTAAAAGACATGTATATTTGGTAGCATTCCCATGTGTTGTTATCTTGGTATCATTTTTCTTTTTCTTTTTCTTTTTTTTGAACGGCATTTTTTTTTAACAGCAAAAGCCAAACGGGGAATTCGTTTCATTTTTCTTTATAGAAATTGCCCACCAATAAATTACTCCCTCCGTTCCTAAATAAAAGCCCCACTTTCTCTCTCTTGTCATTTTTCAAATCAAAAAATAAAGTACTTCCGCGTATCATTTTTCAAATTTTTTCGCACCGAATTAAAGTACTCGTCGGGTACGAAAAAATTTGAAAAATGATACACGGAAGTACTTCATCTTTTGATTTGAAAAATGGCACGACTTTTCGTAGTGGACCATTATTTAGGAATGGAGGATTCTAAGTATTCATGCATGATCATTATTTAGAAAAAAAAAAGAGAGCGTTTTGCATTTAGATTGTAACTAGTGTCAAGGGCTATTTTGGGAATTCAACAAAGGTTAATGGCTTACCTCATCAATTCTCGTTACTGTCACTGACGGCCAAGTAACAGAAGGGTGCTTTTGATACTAAAATATAAAACTTAGGGGAGGTCAGTGCTATTTTAGTAACAGAAGGGTGCTTTTGATACTAAAATATAAAACTCAGGGGAGGTCAGTGCTATTTCAGATAAAGTAGGGGTGGTCAGTGTACAAGTCAGAAACCTCAAGGGAGGTCAGTGTAATTTACCCTAAATTTTTACAAGTACTATAAACTATATAAGGAGTACATGCTTTCATAGTTTATGACTCTATGTAACCATGAAATTGTTTATCTACATAATCAAAATCTTATTCCCAATTCTTGACTTTTTTATAAGAGCATCAATACATGATACTATTGGCTAATTAAGGACCGTGAACAAGTTCGAATCAAACGTAAGCAAGCTTGACTCTAGCTCGGCTTGTCGAATTTTCGTTCAGTTCGACTTCCCTAAAAACTTTAACGAATGAAGCTGAAAGCTCAGCTAGATCGATTTGACTCATTTGCATCCCTACCTACAATCAATTTTATGCCCTCTAGACTTCGATGTTGTACTTCTTCCTAATCTATTTTAGATAAAGGAATTATTTTTTAAATGTTTTAACTTTTCGAATGCATGCCCTCAATTTTGTATAGATATAACTTTAACGGAAAAAAAAGAAGCCGGAGATGATTTGAATGCATAATAAATTTTTAAAAAAGAAGCAAAAGAAGATTTCAAAAAGATGATGCAACGTCAATTTTCTATAGACAAAATCTTATAAAGATTTTCCTCCGTCTCAAATAACTTATCTCCTACGAAAGTCATGCAATTTTCTAATATAAAGTTAAATGTATTATCGTGCACAATCTTTTAAATTTCTTAGGGAGTTCTTTAAGTTGGGGCAAAGAAATTTAAAAATTCTGTAAGGAGAAAGTTTGGGAGAGAGTCCCGTCCAGTTCTCCCATTGTGGTTGTTTGGTCCTTCGCCAAAAATGAGTTCCGCCAAAATGCATTCTGTGTTTTCAATGAAGCATAGCAAAAGGCAAAAGTAAAGGGTGATGATTTTTCGACTTCTTATTTTTTATTTTTCTTATTTTATTAACATAAAAGAACTAAATAATGTATTATACACATATCTCTTGAACACTACTCCTATTACAAAATACATTCTACGCATATATCTTCCAAACACTTTATTGATTCAACAATGCATTCGACAATAATCCAAATGGTCAAAAATAAAGTTTGCAAAATGTAAAAATCCAAAAAGAGAGCCTCCTGAACAACCCCTATAAAATGTAAAAGCTAGACACACAATTTGCGTTGAAGAGGTTATTATAGACAGAAATTATTCAGCAGAGTGGGAGTTTCACCACGTGGTCAGTGGCAGAGCCAGAATTTTAAGCCGAGAGGGGCCGGCTTAATATTAGACCTATTTTTATCTAAACATATATTTATTACTCCCTTCATCCCAAATTGTTAGTCCTAATGGATTCCAATGTACTTTTTTAATTATTCATATCTTCCATTCTATGACTATTTTATGTGCAATATGAATCTTATTTGATAGATCTTAATCAGTTCTATTATAAAAAAAATTTTAATCTCTAAAAATATTATAGATTGAAAGATATGGCATTTTAAAAATTGCATTAGAAACCGAACAGGACAAACAATTTGGGACAGAGGGAGTATATCATATGCCTTTGTTTTTCACATAACACATTTGTAAATTGAAATTGTACTAGCATAATCCATTAAAAGCATATAAATCATTTTGTTCTATATATTCTTTAGGCTACTACAACACTCACATGGTTATTTTTCACTTGTGAAAAAAAAAATGAGAAATCAAAATATCAAAAAAACTTTTTCTTTTAGTAAATCAAACTAAAACTATTAAGATCATAAGAAAATAACTATATTCATAACACTTAAAATTAGTATTATATTAATAAAAGTTTTAAAAATCGGGCGGCAAGGGCCATTCCCAGCTCCATGTTAGCTCCGTCAATGCACGTGGTGCTCCGGATTATTTATGTTTAACAACCATATCTGAAGTCTATGATTAAGTATATTGGCCCCAAATATGTAGTTGTGAAATAGTTTGGGACACTATTTGGTTGTACTCTTAAACTACTGAATAATTACTCATATAATAGTAGTAAAGAGAAATTTTTCAATGCCAGGAGGGTATTGCCCATGTGGTACCTGCTCGGCAATCTTAGTAGTTCAAAGCGCGCTCTGATGGTCCAGAAAAAGAGAGAGAGAAAGAGTAGTAGTCAGGTGAGAGGAGAGAGAGAGAATTAATCTGGGCCGTCCAAGCTACTTTTGGACGGCCAAAATCCTGCTCGGCATGGACACGTGGTACTCATTCCGTACCCAAAAGTTTTTCAGTAGTATCATAGACTTGTTCCATCACAAAAAGAAATACTACTCCAGTTCGGAGTAGTAAACAGGGGAAAAACAGGCATTGCAGGCCCAAATATAAACAGAGCACCCTCTCTATTCTTGATATGTCCTCTCTCTCTCTCTCTCTCTCTCTCTCTCTTTCTCTCTCTCGACATAATCCGTTTTCTCTCTCTAGAAAGACGAGTAACTTATTATAAACTTGGGACTCGAGAGTGTTACTGGTAGCTATCAGCAATGAAGAAAAAGCTCTTCCTCTGTTTCCGACCAATTGCTGTCGAAATAGAGACAGAATCCGACCGCACTGATTCTTTCGATGATCGGATTTCCGCTCCTACCACACCCGCTAACAGTACAAGTCCCAAGATTCGTTCGCTCAGAAAACCCTCTGTTTCCGCCGTCGAAAGGTCGAGATTTTCGGAGAAGGAAATCGGTACGAGGAAGAAAAGGCGTAGAAGCAAGTCCTTTTCTGGGTTTGGCCTCTTCCAAATTTCATTGGTTAGTTCTCAACCAAAAATTCAAACTTTACCTCTAAATCTATTTATCCATACTATATGTCTTCCGAAAAATTCTGACAGCAGATTTTGAGATTCTAGCTTTTAAAATTGGGATTTCGGGTCTTGTAGCCCTTGATCCAACTGTCTATCTCCGCAATCGAAGGACTCTTCCCGTTAAGAGTTAATAAACACATCTGAACCATCGATTGCAGAGATGGACGGTCCCGTGCATAGTACATATATCGCGCTTTTTTTCACTGTTACATACACTGATGCAATTTTCTGTCTGTTAACAGAAGAAGAAATCTGGTGACACAAAAAAAAATCAAATCGTTGCGGATTCAAGAACCAGAGGTTCAAGCAAAAGTGATGCCCTTTTCTCGGACACATCGAAATCATCAGCACCCACTTTATCCTCTTCATCTTCTTCGATTTCATCAGTTACCCCAAAAACCTCACCCGAAAAAACCAAGGATGTTCGCAAAGAACCCTGTTCGTTGCATCACAAAAAACAGAGCATCGACAGGGGTCCAAAAAGGAGTGAAAACTGTTTACTTAACGGCCGTTCTAATTCTTACGAAGGAATGTTGTTAATTCTGATCAACCTCGTCATCACCGTGTTTTACGGCCGTCTATGCGCCGTGCTGTTTACGTGTCTGTTTCTTTACTCGATTTGCTGGCTGAGGAGTTGTCAACGGCTGGTATTAACGGTCGAGAAAGTGGTGGTGGAGAGAGATTACAGGAAGAAAGTCGTAATGGAAGGGCTGCTGCAGAGGAATAATTACCAGCGGAACCGGAGAGGGCAATAATTTTTTTTTTTTTTTTGGCGTGGAAGTGAATTTTTTGCTTTCGCGTGTTAAAAGTCCCATACTCTTCCTTCTTTCTGTATCCTCGTGATTCTAATTTAATGGGCCAATTTAAACCTTTGGTCAGACAATTTTTCTTCACATTTTTTAGGTGGAGAATAATTGAAGATATATACTGTACTTCCCTCTGGTATTTTTCACATTTATCAGGGTGGCCTAAAAAAGAGAAAAATAACCAAACGAAGAATTTATCAGGGTGGATTTTCCTCTTTTCTTCAACCCTTTCTTTTATTTTCCTTTCTTTTTCTTAAGTTCAAACGGGCCGTTATTTTCCTGTTTTGAAGGTTTTTAGGGTTTTAGGAGTTTTGTCGTTCTTTTCGAGTGTCTTTAGTTTTCATTGGTTTCTTGCCTTCCTAGCTAGATGGGTCTTGGGTGGTATTCTTCGCCGATGTGCCCTTTTCTCATTAATCTTTGTTTGATTTTATTTCTCCTTGGTTAATAAAAAAAAATTGCTAAGAAAAAAAAAAAAAAGAGACAATGTGGTACGTCAATTGTCATATTCTCTGTCCTTGTCTAGCGTAATGTGAGAAAAAAAAAATTTCATTTGACATGTGAATAGTTGATTTGCTTACCATTGTAAATGTAATTTATTTTTCCTCTATGTTTTTAGGTTAGGGCAAATTTCACTTACCTTCCTTGAGATTTTTTACAAATACAGAGACTTCCCTTATATTTTCTGAAATTTCACTGGCCTCCCTAACTTTTCAAGCTAATCATCAATTACCTCCCCTGCCGTTACTTTAAGCCTAACTGTGTTAACTTTTTGTGTGAAATGACCGTAGTATCCTTAGTATCTATTCTCCACTCTAAAAAAAAAATTGAAAAAATTAAACCGTTTTTCATTCAAAAAAATAGTTTTAAAACAAAAAGTATGGAAAAACAATTTTCAAAAAAAAAATCTTTTTGAAATTTCTTTTGTTGAAAAAAAAAATTTTGTGGTAAAAAAAACTAGTTTTGAAAATACTCTTTTAAACAGTTTTTTTTCGAAATTTATTTTCAAACTTTTGAAAAAAAAAATCTATTTTCAAAACTTTATTTTTTCTGAATATCTGTTTACCAAAAATTAGTATTTTATCAAAAAAATATTTTCAAAACTTTCGTGTACCAAAAATTAGTTTTTAAGAATAACAGCTTACAAAAAATAAGAATAACTATTTTTCAACAAACAATTTCAAAAGGAAGTTTTTTTGAAAAAAATTATTTTCGATACTTATTTTTAAAAACTATTTTTTTTAATGAAAAATGGTTTAATTTTAAAGAGAAAAAAATTAGCCCTATTTTTTTTTTAAAAAAGGTTTGTTTTAGGGTAGAAAATATATAATAAGGGGTATTATTATGATTTCACGCAAAAAGTTAACACCGTTAGGCTTAAAGTAACGGCAGGGGAGGTGAGTGACAATAATTTTGAAAAATAAGGGAGGACAGTGAAATTTCAGAAAGTATAGTGGAGGTCTTTGTGATTGTCAGAAACCTTAGGGAACGTAAGTGAAATTTACCCTTTAAGTTATGATTTGCATGAGTATTTCCAGAAGTTGTTTGAGAATGGCGGGGTTGTATGAAATTTATTAGAGATGCCATGTCTTCTTTTTTTGAACAGCAAAGAAAATTTCGTTATCACAACGATAGAAAATGAAATGCAATGCATAGAGATGCCATGTCTTGATGTCACAAATTTGTCATATCTTCATATTATTTACCTATTTGTACTGTAGTAGAATATCATCTATACTATATATTGCAAAGAAAAAAGTACTATATTTTAGCTACATGAACGGCAACTGGCGTTAGCTTACATTTTGGGGAGAAAAAAACTGATTTTACAATTCAATTGGTTCAAACAATATAACTTCGAATTCAGGGGGGCAAGAAAAAAACTTATAGGTTATAACCAATGTACGAATCTATCTCTTTATGATTGGCAATAAGATTTTATTAAAAACTCGACAAAGGTTGCATCGAGGAAAACCATACCCAAGCAAGCACGCAAGGATATGGAGGACAAAACATCAAGCGAGAAGCTAAATGTAGAGTCAAAAAAAAAAATTGAGGGTCGACAACAGCATTAACAAAGGAAGGTATAGCTTTGTGAATGCATCAAGCCTGAACTTAGAAGAATTATCTGCATCGTTGCCTAAACTTAGAAGAAATATCTTGGCCTTTTAGGTAGCAGACTTGACAGCTTCAATGGCCATAGAAGCAGCAACACCACCTCCAAAGAAATTTGAACCAGCATAATCTTCCAAAATAGAGCCAAGCAGCAGCGTCATATAGATTAACCTCCTCGTGCCACATAATACCAATACGTAGCAGCATTAGATTATCTGCTTCCAAGCACAGACACTCCAAAGTCGAAAAAGCAGTAGCGTTGAAGGCTCAAGTTGCAGCACCAACTCCAAGGCTCTCCACAAAATCACCAACAATCAAACAGCAAATGAAGAATAGCATCAAGGCTCAAATTACTGCAACAACTCTGAGACTCTCCAAGACTCTCCGCAGCATTACCAACGATTAAACAACAAATGAAAACAGCAACAGTAATAGCAGCTTCGAAATCCCAAATTAGCATTCATAAATTGAATCAAATCAGAGCCACCTTCAATAGCATTTGCATAATCAGAAACAGCAACATATGCTAGCTGAGTCTTCAAGTAACATACACCCAAGCATGGGCAAAAACATTGCCAATGCCTGGGCCTTCAGGAATAAGCTTAAACATCAGTTGTGATAGCAGTAGGAGTGGTAGCTGGGATAAAGGCACTAGCTGCTACAATGAGAGAAAACAAGACTCACCCCAAACAGGGACACAACTAGACAGAGCTGACCAGACACAAGACACTTACCCACAAGACAAACACCCCAAAAGACAAAGCTTGACCAGAAACACAGACCACAAGACAAACCCAAAGTGACCCAAGAGACACCCCAAAATATAAACCCAAAGACAGCCCTCAACAGACACAAACCAAGAAAACACCACACATCAGACCCCCAGAGGACACACTAAAAAGACACCCCATACAAATGAGACAAGACACACCCTCAAACCAAAAAACAGGACACGACCCACCAACACCCCAAAAAGAGAGACTGACAAGAGCTCAAAACATCAGAAAAAAATCTCAGACTCAACCCAAAAGTTGCACAATCACACCCCAAGAAGCTTCCATCTTTAGATCTTGATTCTTCTTATACCTTCTAAGCATCTCTTGAAATCCTCAATAGAGTAGTTTTCAACATTGTATCTATGTATGCTACAGTGCCGGCTGCTCTCCTATGTATGTTCCTTCATTGCGAGAATCCCCACTAGGGTTGCAAATGAACCGAGCCGTTTGTGAACTATTTGAGGCTCGACTGGGTAAAAGTTTGTTCAAGTTCAGTTCGGGGACTAAACGAGCCGAACCTAAATTCAATTTTAGGGTCAATCATTAAATGAGACAAACCTGAACCTGACAATATTCGGCTTGGTTAAGCTTGCGAACCCTAAGTATATGTATATATCTCATAAATTTTCGCATATAACCTTCAATATATATAAAATTTTACATGTACATAATGAAAATTTTATAACTTGTACATGTATAAACCTTTAAAAGTACTATATACTTATACTTGAATGTGTTTTTCTTAATTATGTACAAAATAAAAATTCTATTAGTAGTTCTAGACCTGTATAAAAGTATAAATATCTAATATTTTTTACTTTTTAAAGCTCGTGAACAAGTTTCAGTTGGACTCAAACCTAGGAAAGCTTGGCTCGTCAAATTTTTGTGGAGTTCGAGCTCGGCTTGGGTTCGCATAAAAACTTAATGAACGAACTTGAACACTCCAAAACTCAGCTCGATTCGGCTCGTTTGCAACCCTAATCCCCACCATTGGTCTCCTCCCTTCTATCTTTTTCGCCTAGAAAAATATATGTATTTGCACATTAATGAAATTAATGAAATTTTGTCGTGCTTACAAGGATAAAATAGGCCAACATATATTTTGTCCTTCATTTTCTTCGCATTTTGATGGGATTAACTTTTATTAATTCTGGTACATATTCTGCCCAGGCTATTTTTGTTATAAGTCTTGTAAACGATTGTATCAATGGAGGAATGGAGGAAGAACAAGCGGTTACCATAGTACGCCACTGCATTACAGGATTTAGGCACCCCTATTTGCTCAACCAGAATTTCGTCGTCATGATCCAAATTGTTTGGTTTGTAGAAGTTGAACTACAAGTGTATCCAAACTCCAGTTAATCCAACATTAAAATATTCTACATGATATATTTTTTTGACGTTGTATTTTTTGAAATATATTGACCACTCATTTTTATACAACTAATGTTTTCTGGCCAATCTGATATCCGATCAATTTAAACTTTTTCTTAAATGATCTACGAGACTTAAATCTACAAATTGAACCGTTCATATCGTGATGATAAATTTCCAGTTAAACACATTGGGGCCACCTAACTCCCTTAACGAATTAGCGCACTACGGTCACCCTTCCCAAATACTACAAGTTCTATGACTTAGGTCAACCTGTTGATTATGATAATCTTGCTTAGAATTAATTTTGTAAATGCATATATGTCTTCTTCTCTTTTTTTTGAACTGAAATGCATATATGTCCAAACTGCATATTTCCGTTCCGCAGTATTTTGTATTCATTTGAGTTGCCTCTCTCTCTCTCTCTCTCTCTCTCTCTTGTGCAACGCAGCATTAGAAGTTAGAAGGATACGTTTAACCCTCGGAATTATTTATTTGAAAATAAAGAATGAGGCCAAGGATGGAACAAGAGGGGCTAGTAGGGGCTGTTACTCATACTACAATAATAATAAATAAATAAATAACACTACTATTGTATTAAAAAAAATAAATATATCACCAAATTAGATAGCCTTGTCCTTGCTCCAAAGATACAGTATAACATTTCCTCCCTAAGCAAAAATCTTGGCTCCATCCCTGAGTGAGGCCATCATCTTTTCCTTTTTTTTTTGCTACACCGTCAAGAAAATTTCTCTTAGAGCACCTCCAGCAGTTTATCCATCTCTATCTTCATTTTGGCAAGAAAAAGGAGCTTTGGCTAGCTTTGAGCAATGGTGGAACGCAGCAGCCTAGCCATTTGAGTAAAAAAAAAACGCGCGTCATCTTCTTCTTCATCGCAAGGGCGCGTGCCACGAGTAGATCTAACACGCACGGCACGCGCCTCCTTTCCCCGGCGCGTGCGGCCGCCGGCGACGTGGTTTGCACCAGTAGAATCGTCTCGATGAGGGGAACATCCCTATGGTATCAAAACGATTTTAGGATCAACGATTTGTCTTCGATGTAGTTTCTTGGCCGCGATTTGGCCGGCGAGGAGAAAGAGAACGCGAGGTGTACAGTGACTCGCCCACCCAAGCAAGTCACTCTAGTGGAAATCTTCTTGGCGAGGAAGATAGAGATGTTGTTGGGTGCCGGAAATGGCATTTTGCCTCGCCATTTTGTTGCTGCCGGAGTTTTGAAGAGGCTGCTGGAGATGGCCTTAGTTGGTTATCCCTAGCTAATTTATTTCGCTTATTTGGTAATTGGTATCTAGCTTATCAAGGGGTTGCTCCACATAATTTACTTCAATTCAAAACTAATTAACTTATTGCACATGGGATCCAGGGTGGGTGCTATGCGATAGATATTGTGCGCCGTGTTGTGCGGCAAAATTACGTCATTTTGCTTGATTTTTGTGCACACTTCCAAAGCTTTCCAAGAGCCTTGTTTGGAGGAAGAAAAAACCATTACAAAGTGCCTAAACCTTAAACCTGATGTGCCTCAACCAAAAATGCCTAAATCCACTATACCCTACCCCAAAGAGAATATCCTAAAATTGAACCCCAAAATTAAACCCCACACTTAACTCTCCAAACAGGACCCTTGGATATACTAAGAAAATGAGCAAAACAACGTAATTTTGCCGCACAATATGGCGCATAACACCTACCGCACAGCGCCTCCCCCGGATTCCATTAAAAGGATGTCACTCTCTAACCCCATCAACCGAGTTGCACTCAAAATGCCAATTTCGTTGATTTATTCAGATTTAATAAAGTTTAATATGAAACGGGACCTTATCTATTTTAGTCATAATTATTCACTTTTAGTCCAATAATATATATCCATCACTCATATACTACACTATAACCCTCTAACATGTTTATTTATTTATTTATTTATTTTTGCTTTTTAGAAAACCGGTCGAGATAGTGATGAATCTTCTTCCTTAATATAGAAGAATCACCATATGGGAAAGAATTATTTATCTATTTCGTAAAAAGTGAATTATCAACTACTTACTGATTACCACCGAGGTGGTTGCCCGGATGGCCGGGGTGTATGGCACAAGTGTGTCCTTACCTCCACTTCTAGAGTTCGAGTCCTGCGTGCCCCAACTACACTCTTTGGGTGGCCAGTTGGTGCAGGGAATAGCTCTCCCTGTGGCGTGGAGGGCCCTCTGCCATCCGGTTCACACGGTGGTGCCTGTGGTGACGGCCTGTCCTCACGGACAATAGCTATGGCTCGAACCGGACATTCCACAGGCGGGTTGGGAGCCCGTATGGTCACGTCCAAGGGAGTCTGCAACGCTGGTCGCCCCCTCCCACTCTTTTTGCTGATCAAAAAACAAAAAAAAAAACAAAAACAAAAAAACAAAAAACTACCTACTGATCTTTAGCACTACTTTTCCGCACCAGGTATTATTTCTTGTCCGTCCCTCATATATTTCCTACCAACACTCTTTATCTTGACAATTGCAAGTAGGTATTCTTAGGCTTAGTTTTCCGTTTGATTTTAGCAAATTGCTAAAATCAACCATAATTTTAACAAATGAGTTCAGGTGCTAAAATTATAGCTATTTCAAATCAAAAAATTAAGTGGTTCCGTTTATCGTTTTTCGATTTTTTTCACACCGAACTAAAGTACACGAGGAGTACTTTAATTTGGTGCAAAAAAATTAAAAAATGATACACGGAGCCACTTCATTTTTTGATTTCAAAATCATGATTTTAGCACCTGTTAAACTCGTTTGCTAAAATCATGATTGATTTTAGCAACTCAGTTGCTAAAATCAAATGGAAAACTAAGCCTTAGAACACTGTCACCTGATACCCACAACACCCTCCAAGCGCACGACATATTCTTGGGGGATTCGTGCAGGAATCTACAGAAATATGTGGTGCTGGCTGAAAGATGTTGAGAGCACCACGTGACAGTGCCTAGCTAATGCAATTAAATGATTACGCCTTAATCATGCGGGTCTCCCTAACTTGAATCTTAGAATCAATTCATCTGCTTTTAAATTAGTGCTAACCTTTCTAATCCACATCCAAAACATTAACTAACTAGTTAATGCCCATTTGTTCTGCCAAAGGTTTAAGGGGACGAAAGTATCTCAAACCTATGTTGATCTGAACAAAACCAGCTTTTTGTCGTGAAAGTATGGTTTTAAAGAATAGCAATAGATTAACTTCAAAAATAAATAAATAAATAAATAGCATTTACATACATCATAAGAATTATATCAAAGGCAGAGCCGGTCCTGAGCTAAACCTCAAAGTGTGGCCACTTTAGACCCCAAAAATTTACAAAGTTAATTTAGAGACCTCTCCTATTTTGTTACTCCTTTTAATAGTCTTAACAATAAATGGCCATATAAACTTTGTTATTCTCTTTAGGTCCCAAAAAGTCAAGGGCTACCCTAATCGAAGGACTTTATGTTGAAACATATGTTAAGAGCTCCCACAACTAAACTTACTGATACAATAGCTCTACAGTGAGCACGAAATAATCGGGAAAAAACAACGTGAACAACATACTCAATTCTTGCCTTTGATAAGGTTTGATCCTCTAATCTCCTACTTTAATTTTGTAGGAAGGCCAACTAGACAACTGGCTAGTTACAAGGTAAAGAAAACAAGTATTAAAAAGCAAAATAATGGAATTTTAGAGTAAAGTAATATCAAATTGCATTGACGAAAAGGTTTATAATGATGATATAATACACAACTAACTAGGGGAGGTGGCAGGTAGATCTGGAGACACCTTGTCTGGCCGGGCATCCACATTAGACTATCTATATTTGGCTTCTAAAATGACTCCTAAATTTGACACATAAGCAAAAAAGGGGTCCAATTTTGTTTGTTAAGGACTTGCTAATTTAAGAGTATGAGAGCACTCGAATAGACTCACTAAAATTGGCTCTTAGTGTATGTCCTAATATTATTTATGAATATAAAAATGTAAGTGGGTCCCCTATCCCCCGTTCTCCTTCTCTCTTTCTCTATCTTCTTCTCACTCCCAACTCTCTCCCTAAACTTAGCTAGTGTGCTAGGAGCCATCCCTTGGAGCTTCTATGGGGAGCCCATTGAAGACCAAAATTGAGCAAATGAATTGCTAAAAGTTAAGAGTCTCACCTATGAGCTTTTTTAAGAGTCCACTGTGGATGCCCTCATCCCCTTTCTAACATAGAAAACAAAACAGGAAAACTAGGAGGAGTTATAAATGGACTAGACGGTTCAGTTTTGGCATGTTTTGCTCTTTTCAGCCTGAATCAATGATTCAAACCATCTACTTTTTAGAACACATTGAAAACATATGCCACGCTAAAAATCAAGTTGATTGGATACAGTTTTAAATGATTTCGAGATGAATTTATTTTGAGATAAATGGGTTTCATGGGTTTCAATCTAGTGTTTCCCCCTCTACTTTAGGCAAGATAAATTCATATTAAAACAATATTAGAATAACCCAACTTAATTTTTGTCGTGGTACTTATTCTCGGCGTGTTTTAAAAAGTGAACAATTTGGATCATTAACCCGAGCCTTGGGAAAAGCCCAAAACGGGCCGAAACTGGACCAACCATTCCATTTATAGGGTTGTAGTGGATCCATTGCCAAAGTAGAACGATGAGTGAGTGGGTATATGTTAGGACTATTCAAAAAAACCCATGAACCAAGAATCCGGTCCGCACCGAATCGATCCGCACGTTTTGGACTTTAACCATGGATTAATGGTCCGGATACGGATTCAAAAAATAAAAAACCGTGACTCGTGGTCCGGACACGGATTTGGTTTTGAAACCGTGGATTAACCGATCCGGACTGTGAGATTTTTATTATCTATAATTTTTTAAATATATATGTATATATATAATTTTACCACTTTTGTAAATATTGTCAATTTGATATTTTGATATGAAGGGTTATATTGTTATCTCTAAGGAACTAAACTGCCTTGGCTTGTGAACTGGATTATGAACTGCTTTTGCTGCCCACTATACTACTAAAGGGTTTTTTGTGTGAGCTTTCTTTTTTTTTATTTTCACAATACTCAAGCTCAGATTTTGTAGCCTACTTTGTTTGAAATTCTAAAATGATATCTAGGATTTGTGTTTGTGATTGTCTATTTAGATGTGTTTATTGGCATTTTTAACAAGTTTAATGTTTATACGTTACAATGCTCAAGCTCATATTTATAGCCTACTGTGTTTGGAATTCCAAAATGAATTTTGGGTTTTGTTTTTTGGCTATCTATTTTGATTTCATAATGTTCAAGTTTAGATTTATTCAGTTAATTTGTCCAAGATGAAAATCCATTGACAAATTCGGAACCCATCCGTGACTCACGGATCGATCAGAATGGAACCGAACCGTGAGACTTTTGGATCGGACACGAATTTTATTTTCAAAAAAACATGACTCGTGAATTAGAATTAGATTAATGTCAATCCGGATCAATCCGGACCGTAAGCACCCCTAATATTCGTCTTGTGGAAATATAGTAGTTTCTGGGTTATCCTCGTGAATTCTTTTATTGCTGTTTGATGAGTGTTTGTTTTGTCTTTTCCCAAAAGGTCCTTTACTTCCCTTTAAGTAGAGAAATCTATTATGGGTTTCCAACTATCTCACTAATGTATACAATATCGTCAAAAAAGAAAAGAAAAGAGTAATCCAAACCTTTCATTGGTTTAGTTTACAATTTGTCTGGAGATAACTACAGAACACAATCATTAAAGGTATGTACTATATATATGCACATATTGTATGGTCCTGGTCAATATTGTGTCACCTCATTGGTAATCGTAATATATATTTTGGTGTTTCATAACCTTTCAGTAATGTAATTCGTAACATTTTCTATGATTCATAATATTTTGGGGCATGTCGTAACTTCTATAATAAAAAAATAGTAATTTTTATTAATAAAAGATAATCAATTCGTAACTTTTATAGAAGTGTGTATGATTCAGACTCAAATAGGGGTGTATGATAGCCTTTCACGTCTAAAAGCGAACGGATTGGAACATCCAATTCTTTCGTAAGTGATGGTGGGACTTTTGAAGTTATATCATGGGTTCCGCTTCACATGTGAGAGAGATGTAAAAATGAAAAATGCTAAGTACCTGGAAAAACTACTCCGAAAGTAAAATCAGTGTTTCAAATAAACACAAATGAATCTGAATTATCTGAACCATTGATTTCATTTTCGGAATAAATTTTCTAAGTACCTGCATTGCTCCTGTAAAAATAGACGTAAATTTAGATTTGTCCTTGGCATTGCTCATGGACAAAATTTGGATGCATTGACCTTACAACTTGGATTGTTCAACACACGGAACCCACGTGCCAGTTTGTCCCAGTTAAAGCAATATTTATTCTTTTGAATTTCATTTAAGCTTTAAAAAAAGTGAATAGGCTGAAAACCTCTAAACAAGGTTTACCTAGAAGTAATTTATTATAGAATTTTATGAAACGGGCCTCTAAGCGCTCATAGCGTTACCTCAGTGACTTTCTCCATTTTCTTGAACAGGACCAACTCTGAAATTCTCGAGGCCTAAGACAAACTTGTGAGGGGTAAAAAATATTCTTATGGAGAGAAAAAAGAGGCCTAAGTACGTGAATCATGTACCTGTTGGATGGTAAGACTACGCATTTCCGCTAGGCTAGCTAGCTCATTTGTTGTATAATTGCTATATTAAATATGGGGCCGGTTCCCCTCACACTTAAAAAACACACGATTTTGTTTCGAGCCCCACCGTGACGTTCTGAACCGTTGATCTTGTTTAAATAAGTAAAATAGGAGATCTTACAAAAATTCAGCTTAATCGGATATCGGTAAGTGCTTGATCCAAATAGTTTTGCAAAAACTGTGACAGGAACTGTTGTTTTTAAAATCTTTTGGATCAAGCACTTACCAATATCCGATTGAGCTGAAATTTTGCAAGACATTTTATTTTACTCATTGAAACAAGATCAGTGGTACGGAACATCACAAGGGGGCTCAAAAGGGTGTTGCATTTTTTTATGGGTTTTTTTAAGTGTGAGGGAAACCGGCCTCATTACATATATATTACATATCTGGTCATACCTCTTTGGGGCCCTTTGGGCCAAAATTCGGGGCTTAATTCGTCCGCCCTGTTCTTGACTGTAAATAAATTAAATGAGACAGACAAGTAATTCAAGGCACTAGATAAAAATTGTATTTGCTATATCTTCACGAAAGAAACTTCTAGACTAAAATAAGAAGGAAAGCAAAGTGGCAAGTGGGTCTTTTATGAATCGCCTATCTGATCCGGCCAGTTCATGTTATATTTATTTATTTGGAGAGCAAAAAGAAGCATTTTTTATATAAAAGAAAGCCTAAGAAAACAGCTGCATGATTAATGAATCAAGGAAATGCCACTTGGATGTATATATAACATACATGTTTTGCTTCTTGTTGCAACTTTACAATAATCCTTTATTTTGGGATAGAAAAAATAAAGCTCAATGTAAAAGGTCTTTTTCTGTACGTGGAGCTTAATTTGTTGCAAACTGTCCTGCAAAAGTTAAAGAGAAAAGGGGAAATTGTTTTAGGCGTACGCCACTTGTGAAAAAATCTGTTGGAGTAGTTTTGGTTCCCCGGCCATTTGCCCTAACATTTTTGGGGCTCTTTGGCATTTGTAGTAGATTTGGGTATAATTATTTCATCGCATCATTTGTCTCAATAAGAGGAATAGAAAAAAGTATAAAAACAAAGACAAATGTTCAAAGAAGTTCATATAATTGGAAGACAAAAAAACTCAAAAAGTCATCTTTTTGTTGTCTTATATTGATTTTTTTTCAATTTTGATCTATATTTTTATACTACTCCGATTCCTCTCATCTAAACGAATTCAAAGATGTGATGCAAAAATTTAAACTGCTCAATCTAATAAAAAGCCTTCAAGAAGTTATGTCAAATGGGGCGAAAGTATGCTTTTGTTATGTTCAAGGCGGGCGGGCAAGACACAACAGGGTGTTGGCCGGTGTCCTTATCTATGGAGAAACAAAAATCAAGATATTGTGCACTCAAAATGGAGTCTTGAATCAATGTCACATGGTGCTCCAACACACTTCTCCACCACACATTCATATGGAAACCATACATAACACTGAGCCTTACATTAGGGGTGAGGCTATACATAAATGAGATGTTGAGAAGTGTGTGTCACCACCTAAACTTTTCCTCAAAACGAGCTCACTCCGTCATGACTCGTGACTGAGGTTTCGTGATGTGGTTTGAACCATTCCAATTTAGGATTTGCTGAACGGATCAAATTTGTAAAAAATCAAATAGATGTAGGACATCATTTTCTGAAAGTTTTTGTTGCCAAAACTTAATTTAGATATTAAGTTTGTGCTTCTATCACTAACCCTTTGGTTTCCAGATTGAGGCTAAGTCAAATCTTCTCTATTTTTATTAATATTTGATTTTATCATTTTAACTTTGATTGATGGCCAAGAAATTAGGTCCTAATATTTTACTAGGAATAGAGATGTCAGTCTACATGGATATGATGTTTCAACCTATATTGTTATGGAATCAATCTTAAGTTAGATAGAAAAGATTCTGGCACGTGTTCTTTTTCTGCCAAAAAAAAAAACCGAATGTATAAGCAAGATCAAGTTGAAATATTTCAAGTATCTATACTATTTGTTAAACGTAAATTATTTTCTAATACAATACTTCAAACTTTGTCATACAAGCTGTTGTGGGAAGAATCCGACGTGGAGCTCAACCTTCCTGGAATGTGCTTGAGCCTTCCGCCCAAAAATGATCCTACACCAGTGAGCAATGGTTAGTGTCACTTGGGCCACTTGCCCAAGGACACTCCGACGATCAAGTTAGTTTATGGAAGGAGAGCACAAAGCGTATTAGATCTGAGATTGTGTGTGTACCTCTAGGGTTTATCCCTTGGTATTTATAGGTACCCTTGTACCTGCTCTCCAAGCCATGTGACGTCACCCGTCACACTTTGGTCATGTGCCACGGCCTATAGATAGGCGCCACGTGGTCATCTAGAAGTTTCTAGAAGCTTCCTCCTAACTGCCAAGGGCCCCTCATCACGTGCTTCCCGTAACCGTCGCCCTGACCCGATTCGGTAAATACATGGGTCGGGCTATGACTACCCGCTCCGTACATTGTCTGGCCCAATAGGCCCATACCTTGATCCGGAGACGCGTCATAGGATCGGCTTCAACGAAGCCCCTGGGATACCATCGGCCCTAATGGGGCACGTTTGTTACCGTCGGCCAAATCGCACCAAAGGATCGCGAGTAAGATTGGAAGATATACGGCCTTTATTACTGTCGGCCAAATATAAGCATATTCGGTCCCCACACAAGCATTGCCAAACTCTCTATTATTTTAAGATTATTACTCGGCCATAAGCAATGACTTGACGTCCACCGTAAATTTGAGAAAATAAAACAGATGATGTAACGACTCGCCCCTGCCTAGCACAATATTGTCCGTTTTGGCCGCCCAAGCTCATTGGATTTCCCAGAAAGTCACCCATCCCAGGATTGCTCCAGGGTGAACACGCTTAACTGTGAAGTTTCAACGAGCTTTGATGCACACACGGCTGTAGAAGGCCTTGTGCAAGTTAAAGCATGATCTATTCCCTTATATCATCGAACTCCGTCGCATCCAGGTGGGTTATGGGCTATCACAGATGAATACCATAAGAACAAATGTGATAGAGAGATTGTCTTTTTTTTCTTTATTGCCTTGCTCTTAAGGGTTTGTTTGTGAAGTTCCTTAGGCTTAAACCCATACAAACCTGGCCATTTCCTTAGATTCGAGAAAAATAAAAATAAAAAGAAGGAAACAATAAAGAGTGTGGCGGGTTATGGATAGTGTATAACAGCCCAATAAATTGATGCTTGAGATTGGCACAGATGGGCCACGGGCCGAAAGATCATAAAGATTGCATGTGAAACTAGTATTCCTACACTTCTATTGGGTCTATTTGTGGATTTGGGTACCAGTAGCTGGTTAACGGATAATGATCTAATAAGGGATCCATTAACCAAATTTGGTGCGGACCTCACCTTTCCGAGCCAAATTTTGACGATCGGAACCGTTTTATAGCGTTTTTAACAAAAACCGATCGGATGAAGCCCTTCCGGGTATTTTTTTGGACGAATCCTCGCGATGGACGTAAAAAACACATTTTAAACACATCTAACGGTTCGGATCGTCAAAATTTGGCTCGGAAAGGTGAAAAAAGGGGTGGTCCGCACCAATTTTGGTTAAGGGATCCCTTATTAGATCATTATCCGCTGGTTAACTACAAGTTTTGACGTTTATAGAAGAGAAGCCAAAAATAGAGTGAGAGGAATTTTTTGACTTCTCATTTTCTATTTTGGTCAACAAAAATATGTGCAGAATGTATTCTGCATATGTCTCTCAAACAATACTCCTACTGTAAAATGCATTCTAGGTATTTCTCCCAAACACCCTACCAGATAAAAATACATTCCAAGCATAAATCAAAAATTAAAAATGGAAAGCTGAAAATCAGCCTCTCAAGAGGGTGTTAGGATTCCTACTTATCACATTTTGCTTTTCTATTTTTTCACTTCTAGCCGTTTGGCTAGGTGAACCCAAAATGAGTAGTATTCCTTCACTACTCATCCTGCAAAATGTATTTTGTACATAATTCTCAAACATTCTACATATTCAATAATATATTTTGACAATAATCCAAAAGGCCAAAAAAAAAATTTTGAAAAATGAAAAAAAGTGAAAAAACAGAGTCCCCACATGAGAAAATTTTGGGTGCAAATAAGGTACTGCACACATGGTACCCGAGCGCGAATCTCGACCTTGCAAAAGTGGTTTGGACTGCCTAGATTTCTCCTTCCCTCTCTCCTCTCTCTCTCTCTCCCCTCTCTTTCTCTCTTTAAAATTCAAAGAGTCCAAAACACTTTTAGACAGTCGAGATGCGCGCTGAGTACCGCTACGTAGTACCCATTCGGCACCAAAGTTTTTCTCCAAACAAACACCCCCTAAACAGCAAAATAAATGGCTTATCCTTTTCCAACATGCGAAGTTGATTCTACTAATGAGAAGCTGTTTATATCCAAATTTGGCACAAAATTGTAAGAGGCCGAAAACATCATTTTCGGACCAAATTGGGCTGAGACTTAATGAGTTACTTAATTTTTTATCTTTTTGCATAGACCAAGTGGTAGCCATCTCCTTTAATTATGGGCCTCCATCCAAATTCAATCAAGATTAAGGCTCCGTTTGTTTCGTGCGGAAAACATTTTCTGGAAAAACGTTTTCCAGGGAAAACAATTTCCAGTGTTTGGCACGACGGAAAAGTAAAGTCAATGAAAAACATTTTCCAACAGTCAATGGAAAATGAACCATTTGGGCTGGAAAATGATTTCCGGATTAGAGTCCCAGAAAACATTTTCCTTGCACTATCAGTCGAACCATCCCCGACCCCGACAATTCACATACTCCAATCGCCTCTGTCTCTCTCTCGTCACTATTGCTCCAATTTAGCAGATCTCAAAACCTAAACAGCTTGATCTGACCGTTGTGGAACCAATCATCGGCCAAAATCGGAGATTCATCTCCATTACCTCCGCACGCGAAAGAGAAAGAGAAATCTTCTTCTTCTTCTTCGTCATCATAATCGTCAAATTCTTCATCAGCCCGTGGTGGCGATTCCTCTGTTACATCATTATATCATTAGATCTGTTGCGTGTTGTCTTCCGTTGAAATTCTTCGCTGATTTCAGAAGAATTTGTGATGAATCTCGGAGACAAGGTTAATTGTGTTGTCGCCTCCATATGTTTCCTCCACCGCCAACCAAAATTTTCCAACCGTGTGAACGATCTGATTCTCTCTCTAGATTTTGGTATTTACTACTATTTAGTACTGCAATTGAATGGAAGGGGGTTGTGTATGTGGTTTGTTTATGTAAAACAATGTGGTGGATATGTTGGGATGTGCTTTTTTTTTTTTCCCTATAATATATTTGTGGTCATTTTACCACATTAGTGGTTTTTCTTGTCAACCAAACGATAGAAAATGTTTTCTAGAAAATGTTTTCATCTCACAATCAAACACCAGAAAATATTTTATTTTCTGGAAAATGGTTTCCATGGAAAAGGTTTTCTAGAAAATGATTTCCGCCCGAAACAAACGGAGCCTAAAAGAATACAAATGGGCCCTAAGTTAATTATGGGCCACCATCCAAATTCATTAATTTTTTATCTTTTGCGTAGACCAATTTTTTTATCTTACAATCAAAATTTTCAACTTTTTTCAAAGTTATTTCCTCAACCTCGGTTGAGATCTTTATCGATTCCTCCACAGTCGTGTATTTGTGATTTTCCTCCACCCTCGTGGATTTGTGTAATCGCATTAATAAAGTTGTTCTTTCTTTTATTTACCTTGTTGTTTACCCATTTTTCATATCGTTTGAGAAATTATTAGTTTTATTTCTCAACACACAGTCGAATCACTTTGTAGCTATACCCTTTGGATCACACGTAATCGTTTATAAGTCACACAAGGCACGCAGGACTTACAATCAACTCGGACTGCTCAACTCGAACTACTCAACAGTCCTGACACTTCCTCTCACAAACAGCCTAAGCACTCGCAGTTTCATTTTCCTCTTTTTCATGAAACAAATGCCTTTCCAAACCTTTCAAACCTCCAAAGCGTCCTTCTTCTTCATCAAATTGGCTTCCAAGATCGTGTTTTTATTTCTCCGCATGGTAGAAAAGCTTCTACTCTCGACCTCTGGATCTTGAACACAAAGACCTAGGCACTGGTACCCAAATCCACAAATATACCCAATAGCGGTCTGTTTGGATGATGTATTAGTTTGAGAGGGATTAAATAGTAAGGGGGATAAAATAGTAAGGGTGATTAAATAAGAAGGGTGGGCCAACATTGATGTGACAGATAAGAAGGGAGGATTAAATAGTAGTACATGGTTTGGATGAGGGATAAAAAAAGGAGGGATGATGTAAAAATCAGTCTATTTTGTCCTTGTGAATGCCCATATTAACTTATACATTTAAATAATTATATAAATCCAAAAAATAATTATAAAATACTTAATTTAATTATTTTATATAAATTAAGAATATTAAATATTACAAGTATATATATTTTTTGTTTCTAATAAATAAAAAAATTAATTTTGTTTAACAATTTTTTCTCAAGTATATATTTTTTTAAAGAAGTTAATTATACAAAACTAGTTTTATTATAGCTACTAGTTTATATATATGGGCTTGAGTGAATTACTATATTAAATATAGGGTGATGTAGTGTAATTTGAAAAATGATACACGTACAGCACACTTTCCCAACAAACTTCTCCAACAACCAAAACGATGTCGTTTTACCACTGCTGAAAAAAAAAAAAAAAATTAGCTGGCTTCTTCCCCATCCCATTTGGTTCGAGAAAGAGAGATGGAGGGCGAGCAGCAAACCCAACCGGCGAGCACCCGCCACCATCGGCAACCCAGATCCTCCGGCGACCCAGCTCCTCCGGCATCCCTCTCCACCTCCGGCGACCACAGCCGCCGCTGCCGCCAAGATGCTTCGAAATATTTCCCAAATTCGAAACCCTAATTCTGATGGGTAACAGATCCAAGTGGAAAATTAGTTCACATCCTCCTTCCTAATCTCTCTCTCTCTCTCTCTCTCTCTCTCTCTCTCTCTCTCTCCAGAAAACATAATCAGAACACCTTCCATGAACAATCAAGTACAGACCCATATCCTGCGTCTCTCTCTCTCTAAAAGAGTAATCAGTACATCTTCCAATGAACGATCAAGTACAATAGACCGATCTCTCTCTATCTTCTGTCTCCGTCGAAATGGGAAACGGCGTCGGAAAACTAAACCTCTGTTTCGCCTGTGACGTCGGCGTGATCTCCCGGCGCCACGATTTCTCCATCTCTCTGTATTTGGTCAAACATTTGGGACGGGGAAAGAAGCCAGTTTTTTTTTTTTTTTTTTCAACAGTGCCAAAACGACGTCGTTTTGGCTGTTGGAGAAGTTTGTTGGAGAAGTGTGCTGTACGTGTATCATTTTTCGTGTAATTTTTACAATTAAAAGGAGGAGAGAGAGAGTCGTCAGTTTCTTCTTCTTTCTTTCTTTCTTTCTTTCTTTTTCTTCTTCTTCTTTCTTTTTCTTGTTCTTCCAGAACCAACCAAGAACCAGACGACGGGACTACGGAAATCCGAACAAATCAATGGCGATGGTCCGACGAAAACGAAAACGACGGTGATGGTCCGGAAAATCCCTCACCCAGATATGTTTTCTTTTTTCCTAAACGCTTGTATTTTTTGAAATTCCCATATCTGAAAATTTTGGAAATTTTTGCTTGAAACAATGGTGGTTTGTGCTTGTGGCTCAATATTTTTTACTTGAAATAGAGCGGTATGCTCGTCATTTAGTCCCAGATGAGGAGTCGGACTAAATACAAATGAGGCCTAGAAGTGTAAGATTACTGAAGGTTTCACACGCAATCTTTATGATCTTTTGGGCTGTGGCCCATATGTGCCTCAATTTATTGGGCTGCTATACAATATCCATAACCCGCTACACTCTTTATTTTTTTCCTACTTTTTTATTTTTCTCGTGTCAACAGAATGGCTTTGTGGAAATTTTCATGCGAAGGTTTTGTGGAAATTTTCATGCGACGGACCGCCCGTGGCATTGTTATAGAAACCATGTAAATCAAACAACCTTAGTACAATGAGTCAGGAGCACTTGTGTGGTTAGTCCATCAATCTTTCTTAACTTCTTTTTTGTAACCGGATATCCGGACCCGTTTACGCGCATCTCGACTAATTCTATGGTCCTGGAGGTAGCGACCGGACATAACCCCTAGTAGCCGCAAAAGTTTGCAGGCAAGAGAAATCGAATTTCTTCTTTCTTGCCGTTGCTAAAAATATATATGGGAAATTCCTGAGAAATTTTGTATTGGCAATCCATGTGTTGGTAACTGGGTTGTACTGTTGCTATTATTCCATTTCCAAGTACTCCCTCTGTTCCTTTTTAGGTGTAAATTATTTTATTTTGGGCTGTCACTTAATAAGTGTGTGTTTTGAAAAGTTAATGGGTAAAACTTTTTACAATTATTATTTTGCCCTTTTGAAAAGATGGTAGGTAAAGAATTATAGGGTAAAGTGGAGGATAATTTTAAAAGTGGAGATAAATGTTGATGTAAAAGGTGCAAAGTGGTGGTAAAAGTTAATCTGATAAGTGTAATGATGATGTCTTTTTAATAAGTTAAATTTACGAAGCAACACACTTAATATTTGAACACTCTCCACTTAATATTTACCTATTCATATGTGGGTTATCCAAATAGAAATGTAAAACCATTCCAATCTACTAATTTAAGCTACACATCTCACGTGAGAGAAAGCTGGAATATAGGTTATGTTTTGCAATAAAAGGTGAATGTGAGATTCTAATGGTCTTTTTCCATTTTTTTTTTCCCTGATTGAAACATTAGGATTCGCTTAGCATGAAGAAAGATGTTATAATTTTTTCCACGTTGTACCATGCAAACAGCTTTCAAAGATTTATCTCATAAGATTATTATAAGCATGCGATCAATTTGCAGTCCCTTGAACCTTTTTTGTACAACTGTTTTTAGTCTATAAAAAATCGTGGGTACGGAAACTACATATTTGTTCTACATATAACATATTTGTTGAAACGACTATCCACAAGATAGATAGCACTAACATTTCTTTTTTCATGATTTATGATAATAAATTCGAGATTTCTTGGCATGAGTTGGTCATTAAGAAAGGTTGGTGGAGTTTGCTTATTGCAATGTATCGCCGACGCCACGATGGTTTGGTGAGTTTTGCGTATTTTGATGCTTTTTTCCCCTAGGCTAGGAAACTGGTTTGACTTTGTTTATTCTATGCGTTTTACATTCTTTGCTTTGATTTTTCTTTTTCTGTTTAATAGTTTCATAGTCTATTTTTTCTATTTTTGCTTCATCGATTGCTAATTTGCTACACTTCAATCATGTTATTAGAAGGAATGGTGCTATGCATTTTTTTACTTAATTTCCATTTTGTCTACAGGTATTTTTTTAATAAAGTGGTGGGACTATTGGAATGCGATGAACAATGTTGATGGTTTTTTCATTTGTGCATCTGTGGGCCTTGGATTGAGTTCATAGAAAAATTCAGAATCCAAGTTGAATTTCTAAAGATATGTTCAAATTTTGGTAGTTGGTGATCATTTCCATTTTCTTTGGTTTCCTCCTTTCTTTTTATTGTTTGTTTTATTACTGAGCAAATAATATGTACATGGGTGTGATACGCACATTTGCTTAATCGATTGATATGGTTACCACTGAATGAAATTTGATTTAGAAATCTCATTGGATTAATCGTTTTTCAATTTTCTCTTTTGTTACTATTATTTATTGCATGTATTAAACGTTAAAATACATCGAGTAAAAATAGCTTTAGTTTTACTAGCAGGGAATTTGTGCAATGCACGGACCGTAATTTTTCAAGTACAACGATTTCACTTATATCATAAATAGGTAAAACTGAAATTACTATGGAATTTGAAATTAACATTCATAATTCACATATCTTTAGAAATTTGACAATTTGTCTTCAAAACTCAACGCAAGCATGAAAAATACTATGGGCACCAATAACACAGAGAATATTTTTTGGTGTAAAATATTTTACGGTCAAACAAATAGAGCCCTAATCAATTTAAGATCTTGAAAATATTTATCATTTTTAGATATTTTAGTAATTATACCTTTTGTAAAAAATTAATCATATAGTTCCATACAACTATGGATAGCATGAGTTCGTGCTTAGTTTTGACTTTTGAGTATGGACAAATTACAATTTAGGCCGGAGCTTTGATACCTTAATCAGTTAGATGCTTACATGAATTCGATAGGTCCATTGTAAAAAGGACCCGACTACATGTACAGAGGGTAGTGTCTAAAAAATATACCGATTCTGTTCAGAGACCCACTTTTGAGTCCCACACAAGTGATTCGAATATTTTATTATTCTTAAAATATTTTTCCGAGAGGGGCCCCAAAAAATTTCAGCTCAATCGGACGGTTAGAAGTGCTCGAATCAAAATGCCACCATTTCACACAAAAAAAATTGGTTGAAACGGTGAGACTTTGGTTCGAGCACTTCTAACCGTCTGATTGATATAAAATTTTGTGAGGCCCCTCGGAAAAATGTTTTAAGAATAATAAACAGTTCAAAGCACTCGTGTGGGATCTAAAAGTGAGCCCCTAAACACGATCGATACATTTTCTGGACATTAGCCTCTGTACCCATTTGTTTACCGATTGTAAAAAGAATTCCATAAATTCTGTTTGTTTGGTTTCACCCAGAAAAATAAAGGGGATAGTTTGAATGGACTGAATTGAAAGACAGAAAGGGCACAAAAGGACTACTCATTTTTTAGTGGACATAAACTAGTGTTTGCAGAGGATGTGATGAGTCGTCGGTGAAGAACAAAAAAAACCTTGCCATTTATAGAAGGCACGCGACAAAATTATGGCTGTTGGTTTGAACCTCGCCTTTTACTTTAAGGATATGCCATCCTGGCATCCTGCTAAAATGAAAGGATCTTATTCATGATGATAAATCATAGACTGAACCGTTGAATTTAAAAGATTGAATGATATGTATAATATAGTTTTGTATCGGATAAGTTCATGAATAGCTTTGGACTGAGGTTGGGTTCACTTTTTGTCCTCTCCAAGTTTGGTCTAGTTTTTAAATTGTGGACTTTAATGCATATGTACGACAAAAAGCTAAAATGAAAGGATCTTATTCATGATGATAAATCATAGACTGAATCGCTGAATTTTATTAATGTTCATGATGATAAATCATAGACTGAACCATTGAATTTAAAAGATTGAATGATATGTATCATGTAGTTTTGTATCGGATAAGTTCACGAATAGCTTTGGACTGAGGTTGGGTTCACTTTTTGTCCTCTCCAAGTTTGGTCTAGTTTTTAAATTGTGGACTTTAATGCATATGTACGACAAAAGTTTCTTTGTTCGGTTCAGTTTATTTAAAAAACCTTTTGAACCGGGAATCGAATCGGTTTTCAAAATTTGAACTTCTCCTAAATTGGGAATCGAACCAGACAAAGAAAAAATCAAAAAAAAAAAAAAAAAAAAGAATTCTAGTTCGGTCCGCTTCTTCGGTCCAGTCTGATTTTCTCTTTTTTATTTTCCCGACATAGCCGGCGTATAGAAAAACTTGCACCAGAGACAACCTTAATACCCGATTCAATGAATTTTCTTTGTCGCTGTCACACATCTTGTGGTCTCATTCAAGCACGATTTACAATTCAAGAAGCGCCACACACACAGAACCACCTGTCCACCTTCTTTAATTTGCTTCCTTTGAAGTTTGAACAATTCTCCACCACACGATCGATCCCCTCTCCACTAGTTCCTTATTTTTTTCCTAAAGCAAAAGCTATATTTGTTATTTAGTGATAAAAAAAAAAAGGTATATTTGTTATTTCACCACCAAGTACGGTCCTTAATTAACAAGATTCAAGCTTTTTCGCCACCAAAACAAATGTATTTTTGTATTGCAAGAGTAGCGTTATTCTTCAAACTACGTGTATTATTTTTGGTATTAAATATATTGACGAGTGATTAATCGATGAAAGTGTGTAATTGTTTTGTATTGAGAATGTTAATAGATGAAAATTAACCTATAATAATGTGTACCCTTTTGGGTAATTAATCTTAAAATACTTGTACCTTTTTTAATACACTAATTACTCCCTCCGCGCGTAAAAATAATCCACTACCAAAAAACCTCAAATTTTTGGATAAAAAAGTAAAACACTTTCTTGCATGACTTCTTACATTTTCTGGACCAGGGACGAAGTTAGGATTTTACTTTTGTGGTGGCGAACATGCATACTTAAAAAATAAAAAAGATGGACTACAACAGGAATATTCATCAACTCTAGGAAAAAATAAAATAACATAAAAATTATAATCCACGATGTCTGTTATATGAACATAGCGTACCAAAAAACAATAATTTCAACTTAATATATCCACTAAATTGAGGCATCTTGAATTGTGTTTGACGCTTTTTCTTAATAAAGACCTCATCTTTCTTATTATTGATTTCACGAGCCTTGCTATGGATACACCATTTGGTGCACACAGCGTTGGGTGGGACTCATTTCGGTATTCAACAAAAATGATCGGAGCCACTCAACTTATTGAAAATGGTTTTTAAGGATCCTTGTAACAAAATAGGTCAGTGGGATATCTGCAAGAGCTTGATCGAATTTTCGCTCAATTTCTTGTCAAAAAATTCAGCAAAGAACTTATCAAGTCTCTACCGATATCCGATTGAGCTGATTTTGTATAGCAATCCTTAAAAAAAAATATTTAAACAAATTAAGCGGCTTCGATCATTTGTGTAGAATCTGAAATGGGCTCCACACAACACTATCTGTGCAAAATGGTGTACCCATAGTTTTATTGATTTCACTTGGCCCATTGAATTTGGTTTTGAAATATCTTTATAGGCATTCTTTCTTTGAAAAAAAAACACTGGAGGATTAAAGACTTCCTATATAGCCAAAAAAATAATGAAAAAATTCTAGTGGCGGCGAGTCTATATAAACTAGAGATAAAACTATTATCACATAGTAACTGCACTTTCTAAAATTCTTGTGGTGTTGACCAGTGACCACAGTTACTTAACCCCCTGACTCCATCATTGTATGGGACAAAAAGAGGGAGAATATTGATTTTGGGTGTCACCTCCGACTCAGAATCCAGACTATATTCCTGAATCAGCCAAGCCAAATGTTTACAACACAAGTTTAAAATTCAAGCTCAAACTTAACTCGAATACGAAATAAGCCAAACCTCAAAGTGCTCGCAAACAACTCAATTTGTTTACCACCGTTGTGGTCAATTTGTTTACCACCGTTGAGGTCAATTCATATTCCAGCCCCACTTTGGCCCTTACAACACAAGCCAGCCACACAAAACCTCCGTTCGGAACGCTCAACCGAACAATTTTCCACCACAAGATCCCCCTCTCCACTAGTTTCTTTTTTCTTTTTCCCTAAGCAACTTTTTTGTTATTTCACCACCAAATAGTGCCCTTAATTAATATTAATATACTGTCGATAACTGCAGCCAACATAGACCCACAAATCATTGTACAAAATAATAAAAATAATAAAGCCGGTAAGTTCACCCCACCTCCTCAGTAGAGGCCTGGGTTCGAGCCCCGCGAGGGGTGTGGTTGGCTACTAATCTAACACTACTAACTCCCTTCCCGCTGATGTATTGCGACTGACAAAAAATAATAATAATAATAATAATAATAATAAAGATAATTTTGGTGAAATGGACAAGGCATGTGGGAGGGTCAAGAAAACTGCCTCAACCACAATCTTTTAAAATTGCCCAAGCCCATCTAACCGATTTAAAAATGACCTACCATTTAAGACCAAATGTGATGTCCTATGATTCTTTTCTGGCTTCCATAAAGTTGAAAATCCGGCCAAGAAAGCTTGCCCACTTTGATGTGGACTGCCGGCCATAAAAATGTGGCCTAAAACAAAATCCATGAGAAGGAGGACCTATTCTTTACCTTTGAATTTTGATGATACCATCATCCCTATATAAAGACAAGAAATCGGGTCGATCAGCACCCAATAATGCGACAATTAATAATAAAAGAAAAAATATCTTCCAAAAAAATTGACAATTGGGAAAGCCCATTGGAAGTTGCTCTCAACTAACGAGGATTTAATGCATTTAACTCACCTGCTTTGAGAAATATTGGGCGAGTTCATGCATCTACATTTAATAAAGCCCGTAGAGGAGTACCCCTAAGGTTTAGTCCGGTTGAAAACAATATTCGATTCTTGTGAATTCACTAATCCCAGCATCACCTGCCACCGGAGAGGGAATCATGGAATTGGTCAAGATACGGAAGTTGGCGGAACCCTTGACCTTCGAACTGTAAAAGAAAAGAAGAGCGCCATGCCGATGCTAACGTGCTCCAAAATTAGCCATTTCCATCTTCTGATACTTTAGTCCAGTCTCGATTGCAGATATGGTGGCCTCATGTTTTTTCTTGGGCATGGATGCAATTATGCAAACACTTGGACCAGACTTTTCTTACGAGTGCTTTACTCAGGAGAAATGGGAAAACCCTACTGAACACACACTTCACCCACTGGAATGGAAGAACCATCAAAACTCATTTATAGTCTCCCGTACAACACATTCAAGACGAGTAATTATTCAGCTGTCCCTGCAATATTCTGGTTCATTCCACACAGTATGTATAGTTTTGGAGTATCCCGGAACAACACGAAACTGTACTTTGAAACTATTATTGGCCTGATTTGGCTAATTTGAAAAAACTGGTTTTTGATTTTTTTTTCGTTTTGTCCTCATTTAAATTTTTTTGCATTTGTTAGTTTTCAGTCAATTTTTTGTGGTTTCTTAGCTTGTCTCAACGAAAAGAATCTAAAAAGTATAAAATTGTTAGCCAAACTTAAAGTTTCATAAATAAAGACGAAAAATAATCCAAAAAACTGGTTTGTTTTGGTTAATTTTCGGCTTTATTCAAAAAAATTATTACTTTTGACCATAATTTTGTACTCTTTGGATTCGTCTCGACAAGATAAATCCAGAAACTACAAAATCTTGACACAAAACTAACATATGCAAAAAAAAAAATTTGAGTAAGGACAACGAAAAAACCAAAAAAAACCAATTTTTTCAATTTAGCCAAATCAGGCCTCATCATACATTCCAAACCAAACCACGCAATATACCCCCTATGGTTTCGGGCCTTTTGTCTTATATTTAAAATATATATATACATAAATGAAGTTTAGTTAATGAAAATTAAAATTAAAAATTCCCAAACAATACAATAAAAATTTCTTGGTAGTATACTTACGGGCACAGTTCAACAAAACATAATTCCCAAATCTCTGCAATACGGGCATGAGAAAATCAAATACAGTTTGACAGAAATCCCTAACTTAAAAGCTATTGATTATATCAAGACTCGAATGTGGTTGGAGGCTTATAGTAATTTTTTTTTTCAAATCCGCGTGTATTGGAAGATTCTGAACCTATATACCCTGGATTTGTGCACAAATATCTTCTCACACAGATTTATTCAATTCCTGATATGCGTCCAATGAATATGGGGTGCGAACTTCATCATCAAGAAGAACAAGAAGATCACAAGACTATAAGACCAAGCGAAGAAGAAACAAGACATTCTCAACGAAGTAGCAAAAAATAAACAAGGAGTAGCTTTCTAACCAAACCGAATGTTGACGTATTGTACGAATCAAAGACACGGATGTGATTAGAACCATTCAATCTCCGCAAATTTTTATAGTCTAGTATGATCCACGTGTATCAGACGATTCTAGACTAATCTATGCCGAATCTGCGCACAAATTTCTGTTCACAAATTTATTCAATTGCTGATGCACCCAATGATTTGGATTGGAAAATGGAAACCTCATCAGGAACGAAAAATAAGAATAAGATACTACTGTAGCATTTTCACCCAAACTGATTGCCAACAAATCTTCCAACGACCAGAAATCAACACAATCAAAATACTCATGTCACCAACATAAATCCCCCAGTTTAGTGAAGGGATATATGTATATTCTTTGGAGGTCTGTGATTTGTTCACCTTCGAGTCCAAACGAAAAATCGAATGAGGATTACAATTAGCTAGACACTATATCCCAAATGACCTCCCTAAATACAGCTAATATATCAAGCAAACTAGTAAGGTACAGGATTTGATTACCGACAGCTTTGTGGGGTAGTTAGGAACGGCAAGCAAACCTCCGTGAATTGGACGGCTACGGCATTCGCGACGATTCCGAACAGATGCCTGCCGGAATCTGACTCATACTACAGATCTCAACAATGGTCTCCATGATTTCCGCGTTACTGGCACCGGTCAGTTCAGTTCTTTGGCGTTTTAAAGGCCTCAATGATTCAACAACGGTTTCGCTGCATCTTGACGCCACCGGTGAACTGTTATCCCGGTGAGCAGATGAACAACCGTGGTCATCATCCTGTTATACGAAGAAAACAGAAAATCAAGACCGATCTGCCCTAAAAAACTAATCTTTATGAGTTGTGACTTCAAAATGTCAGTAAAACCTCAGCATTTGTAGCAATTGAAAAGGAAATCACGCAGTTTAAGGCTAAACATGGAGTCGGATGAAAAAAGGCGAATGATTTGAAACAGATCTGACTCAATGAAGACGACAGTAATAAATCGAGAACGTTGATGTTTCACAACTAATTCAAAGAGGAAATTCCTAGGACACGGTATTGTGAAAAAACAACAATGGATCTACAAGTGTAAAGGAAAAACAACAAAATTAATTGAAAATACATACATCACAGCAAAGATCCACAGCATTCTCGCGCAATCGCATCAACGATACGCCTCTACCTCCATAACAAAACCTGCTCGAGGACTCACTAGTGGAAGAACTCGCATCGGAAGGCGGCGGCGGCTGAATCGCCGACCACGGCACCACCTGATTCTCCCCTTCATCATCCTCTCCACCGATCTCCTCATCATCATCGTCTTCTTCTTCTTCTTCTTCGCCGTTGTAACCTCCATCGCTCTCTTCGTCGTTGTCGCCTCTGTTGCCCTCCTCCTCCACACCTCCACATCCTTCAACGCAACCTTCGCACACCGACACCGTCCGTCCGAGCTTCTCACCAGAGGCACTCCACGGCGTCGGCGACTGGCACACGTGGCAGAGCAGAGTCCTCGAGTGCCTCGCCACAAGGAAGTTCGCCGAGTGTACCTTGCCGTCGCAGTCCCAGCATAGACTCGCCTGATCCGACTCACAGAACATCCTCGCCCCCGCCGACTTGCACAAATCGCAGCCCTTCATTTCCGATACCGTCACAATCTCTCTCTCTCTCCTCTGCAATTCCAGGAAGGAGAACAAATGTGGAGGAAGGAGAGAGAAATAGAAAGGAGCAAATTTACCACACAAAAAAAAAAATTGGAAAAGGAGCAACTTGCAGTTGTTGGTGAAACCACCTTGGTTTTCCGTTAAATTACGGGAAAAAATTTGGGTACTGTGTGGGTATTACGGAACTGAGCCGCTATGGTACTCGAACACTACATTCATCCGTCCAAAAGTGTATTGGACAACCCAATCGGAACCCTATCTCTCCCCTTTATCTCTCATGTTTCTTTCTTCAAATCCAAACCGTCTTAAACCGAAATGAACGGCTACATATGCATGACAAGTACCAAGTGAAACTCGCTCGGTAGCGAAAACTCGTTCTAAATTACGTGGTCCGCCTTCAATGTTCGATGTGGACGAAGGGCAGAACAGTAATTTGGAAGGTTCTACCGAATTATCCAGGCCTATGGGTCGGAGTCCGAACCTGGGAAATGGTGGTAAGGAGTGCCAAGTGTAAGGCTCGTGCAGGCAGAAGAGGTTGTGTGGAGGAGATCTCGCCTTGCTAGGTTGGGGCGGAAGATATTTTTTGAGTTGGTCGAGCTGGCGTCCACGTGGAATGAGGATTTTGTACGAAGATTTTGATTCGCTCACGTGGCATGATCTTGTTTGATGGTTGTGGGCCTGCGCCACGTGATTTGTACCCGACTTGGTGGGGGCCGTGGAGAAATTCCGCAATCTTCGATCATACGTTTCGCCGTCGAATATTGGTGGTTTCCACTTTCCTAAAGTTGGAGAGGATAAGGGGAATGGTTGAGCCCACGAGCTTACGCGCTTGTCCAAGAGAAATTTCGTACATGACCTGTCAACATAATTTCAAATTTCAACATGTGTTTATAGTATTCTTACCGTTCCAAAATTTTGGTCTCTCGTTCTACTACTCTAATAGAATAAAAAAATAATTTTGCAGAATTACTTTTTGTGAAAAGAGTCGTGAGTGTGACAAGTGTTGTGAATTAGCTGATTTGTCATATACAATTTTGCTTCAAACATGTATTGAAATTCACAAATCTTGCCCCCTTTTTGAATTTCAAATTTTTCAAACTTATTCAATCATATCTTTCAAATATCTATACTTTTTTATTTCCATACTTGATTAATTGAAAATCCAAGATTATGTCTATGTATATCCAATATGATTTTAAGCTACTCATCCAAAACTATGGGGTGGGAGAAAGAGATTGAATAGCTAAAATTTTTCTTCTGAAAGTAAAACTTTTATTATTAATATTCTAAAACTTTTCTTTTGTTTCCTAGATGAATTATTTGTATTTTTTTATGGTAAGTTAATGTGTCGCTGTAGGATGAGTTTCGAAGATTAATCTCAGGGAATAATTATAAGCACACTCTTACCTTTTCTTTTAATTGATCGAGTATACTTATTAGTTTTTTTGGTTTTTTTTTTTCCAAGCTATTACACATACAAGAATATGTGGAGAGACACACTACAAGCAAGATTTATGGCATGGAAACTATACTCCGTAATTCACTTTGGCATTGATCTTTTCTTTTAGTCGTTTTTTTCCCTCTATTTAACAATGATTTTGTGTAAAGTAAAGTGACTTTTTCGAGATTCTCTTTATAGTGTGGGACCGCCATATCGTCAGAAGCCGGTTCTAACTCATGGTACATGATTTCTTTTCTAAAGGCTAAGCTTCTACAATTTTTTCCTTTTATCTTTTTTTCTATTTGGTTAATTTGCCACCGTAGAATGAAAAATTGATTTATTTTATTTTATGCATGAATGGTTTTTCATTTTCCTTCAACTTATACATAGACAATCAAAAACTTATCTTCGGTTAACTTGCCACTGTTAGATGTATGAAAAATTGATATGTTGCTCTTATCCGTGCATAGCACAGGATCATTGCTAGATTATGATTATATAGCAGAATCAATTACCATGGAAAATTAGAGTCAAGACGACCAGATAGGAAATAGAATTGTTATACTCTTTTGATCTAATCTAAGTGATCCAATATTTTAATGAATGAACTTTGTGGTTGAAAGAACAATTTTTTTGCTAATCAAAAAAATGGAAAACACATCATTTTATTTCATGTCTCCATGCTATGCACGGGTTCATGCTAGTAACTTTAAATCGGTAATGAATTTTATATTCAATATGGATCTTGTTTGATAGATCTCGATTCAATCTATAAGACAATGTTTTTAAAATCATGTAAAACAATGTAAATTACGAGATACATAATCAATTGAAAAGTGGCACGAACTTCCAAAAAGGACAAATAAATGGGGACGGAGAGAGTATCATTTTTTCATATAAATACATGTATCAAATGGGACTAATATGTTTTAAATTCCCTTAACTATATGACGACATAATTAATTGTGTAATTATTCTTGTTGACATGTTAACTTATTAGTTTTTTATTATTCTAGATAAAAACATAAAAAAGGATGTGACTTGGGTCTTGTTTGATAACACAGATTCAGCACTTAAAACTGAATGAATTAAGTAATAAGTGATTAAGTAAGTTTGATAACTACATTTTACATTACTTAAAAAATTAAGTGCCTCTTAAAATGTAAGCTTAATAAAAGTTAATAAAAATTAATAGCTTTGAGCTACTTAATTTTTTGCTGAATTGGTGTGTGTTTTCATTACCACCACTCTACTAATCTACCACTATTACCACCACCACCACCACTACACCACCACTCACGCCACTACCACCACTCCGCCATTGTCACCACCACCCATTACCACCACCATTGCCGCCACTACACACCACCACCACTTCTCCCAGCAACACTCTACCGCTGCCGCCCCGATGCCACAACTCCACTACTACCGCCACCACTCTACCACTACCACCACCACCACCACCACTACTTCCACTAACACTCCATCGTTGTCACCTCGATGCCACCACTCCACCTCTACCGCCACCACTCCACCGCCACCACCATCTCAACAACCACCGCCACCGCCACTACCACTACCTCCTATACTACAGATATCACCACTATTCTGCCACTTCCATCACCACTCCACCACTATGACGAACACTCTTCCACCACCTACAATACCACCACCTCACCACCACCACCACCACTTACACAACTACATCACTACTCCCGCCACCACCACAACCACCACACCACCACCACCACACTCTCATCACAACTACCACCACCACTACACCACCACCATTTCTCCACCACAACTACTTCTACCATCATTCCACCTTCACCTGCCTTATCCACCACCACCACCATTCTACCACTCTAACCACTAGATGCCACCACTCCACAACCACTGCCACAAACACCATTACTCCCCTAGCACTCCCACTATCACTCTATCACCACTGCAACTACCACAACTCCTATCAGTATTCCACCACCATCACCACCACCACCACCACCACCACTCCATCCTTGAATCATCTTGTCAATATATTCTTTTTAGTTGGATAACTATACTTTTTTTATTTATTGATTTAATTTTGCATTTCAGTATGGAAGTATAAAAGGCAAAGTAGAAAAATTAATGAATTTAATATTTCAGCTTCTTGAACACATCAAACAGCTTATTTTTCAGTGCTTAAAATTCAGTTCATATGAAACAGCTTAACAGATTCAGTATTCAGTTTTCAATACTTAATTTTCAGTTTTCAGTTTTCAGCTTTATCAAACTGCCCCTTAGTTAGGTGTAGGTTTTAATTTTTTTTTTTTTGAGGAACTTTTTAGGAACTCAAACATATTGGACATATTGTGGCTTAAAACTTTTTCTTAATTCATGATTTGGCTATTGTTGGTTGTTTTTTAATAATTTTGTAATTTATGTGACTATAATAGTTCATTCATCTCATTTTCGTGATTCATTATTCTCCCTTGAGATATCCCAATTCCTAAAATGCTTGTCCTTTTTGTAACATCAAAGAAAAAATGTTTAGATTTTTAAAACTGACCTTCATAAATATTTAAATATAATTTAAAATCAAGAATTAAAGCACTAGCAATTATAAACCATATTTTTTAGATGATAGAGTAGATTAGGATTAATGAATGGCAAAAAAAAAAAAAGAATTAAATGAACGCCAACTAAAAAAGTTTAAAATCCAAAAACGGACCAACAACATGGAATGAAAGAAGTAGTATTGAAAATCTCTTTGCCGTACACGAGTACAATATGTGTCACTTTAAAGCACATCTTATCTTATAGTAAATAAAAGGGTTAACAATTCCCAAAAAAAAAAAAAAAAACTACATGGGTAAGCATTAGCAACCCAGAAACAATACTCTCTCCGTCCCGAATTTCTTTACCATTTAGTTGCATGCGTGACATTTTTCAATTATTTATATATTTCTATTTGTAATGTTTTGTACAATTTTTAAAACTTTGTTAAATAGAACTTATCGAGAACTATCGAACGATATCCATATTGAATAAATATAACATTATAATTTTGAAAATGAAATTTTTTTTTTTGGAGATATCATCAATAGTGAAAGTGGACAAAAAATTCAGGACGGAGAGAGTACGATTTTATATGTTGGTTGACTTTAGTGTCGAAAAATATGACACATTGAAGAAATGTATTTGTCTAAGCTCATATTTTTATAAATTTTAAGACAAGCCATTCTCATTATATACATTACTTAAAAAGTCTGAATAGCAAAAAGATTTTTTCTTTTCCCTGTAACAAAAAGTTAGAAGGAACGGAACGGCACCTAAGAATTTTGACATTTTAGGGGGTGTTTGGGAGCCAACTTTTCAACTTTTCATTTTTGGTTTTTTGGCTTTTTGACTTTTTGGATTATGGCCAGAATGAGTTTTGAATCTGGGAAGAGTGTTTGGGAGAAATGTGCAGAATGCATTTTGCAAAAGTAGTAGTGTTTGGGAGAAAAATGATGAAAATGAGTTATGGATTAGTTTTTACCAATTTACCCTTAAAACCATGCCAACAAACTTGTCATTGGAATTACTGGAAATTTTCACAGAAATTGGGAAACATGCATCTAATCAAAATCATTGGTGAAAGGAAGATTTGTATTTTTTTTTTTTAAATACGATCGGGAATTTTCTTGGTAAAGAAAACACTCGAATTTTTTAGGCTTTTTATTATGGAAAATATTATTAGATAGTCCTTTAAATTTTGTTTTTCATTTTTACACAAATTGATGTTCTCCCGTAATACGATTGGGAATTTGCTATGCTATTGGGAAATATTTTTTGGTTTTCCTTTTTTTGGGTAATTGAAATTCTCTCATACTTTAACAAGAATTGTGTAAAATGGAAATATTTGCCACAAAGTAAAAAAAAGTTGGTCCAAAAGGTACAATTATAACAAACATTACACAATGACCGAAAATAAACATTCCAAATTTAAATAACATTTGCAAAAAAAAAAAAAAAAAGAGAAGAAATTATGACAACCTGAGCCGCATGGAAAAAATATTGAAGGGATCGAATGTCAACCAATAGAAACTTTAGGGGAAAACTGTAATTTAGCTTCTTCTTCTTCACCAAAACCAGATCTCATCTGGAAAATTACCTCTGTACTACTTCTCCACAAACCGAACAAAACCCGTTGATCAAAATCAATATTCGAGTAGTCCAGATTTTCATGGAAGAATGTCAGGATCTGAAGAAGAAACAGGAGCAACGCGACCTCTTTCTCTCTCTACTCGCTGGGGTCTCTTCTCTCTTCTCTGCTTCTCTCTCGCCTGTTGTGTGGAGGAGAATCGGGGTAAAACACAGGGGTATTGATGACAGAGAAAACGTTCACGGGAAATGGAAAACGAGAATCTGAAAACGAGAATGGGAAAAGGAACTGGAGCGCGGATTTTCACTTCTTGCCTCTATCCTCAAAAACGAAGAATGAGTTCTGTAGAAACTCATTCTCAGAAATGGCGCCCAAACATGAAAAATTGGAAAACCAAAACGCGAAAATAGAAAAAACAGGCGCCCAAACAGGCCCTTACTTGAAAAGGACAAGATGAGATGCCCTTAAGGACTCTTCCAAGTTCCAACCCATCCTCCGTATCTAAGAGTATTTTTTTTCTCCCTTCAGATCTAATTTTTAAACTCTTTATTTTACCTTTTAACATCCATTTTTTAAATTCTTTATATCACCATTATGAGAATGACTAATGGCACGATGTGCTATCAATTCTCAAAATGGAGGGTTGAACACCTTTTTTCCTCCCAATATAAAATTCTTCTCTAAGGCCCCGATTGGATGCGGGATATGTTTTGGTGGGATTAAATAGTAAGGGGGGATAAGATAGTAAGGGGTATTATTTAGTAAGAGTGGACCCACAGTGATGTGACATTTAGGAAGGGGGATTAAATAGTATGTGGTTTGGATGAATTTGTGATAAAGGGGATAAAGTTGGGTGGATGATGTAAAAACTTGACAAATGACTTATTTGCCCTTGTACAGCCATATTAGATTTTATGATAAAATAAATACATAAAAACAATACTAATTAAATTAATTATACTTTTCAATAAATAATTCCTTTTATTGTTATATCTAAAATTAAAATAGTTAGTTATTATTTTTTATTATTCATTTTAATAATATTTCGAAGTTTAATTTTTTGCTTTTTTTTTTCTTTCTAATTGTACGTTTTTAATAATCAACTAATTAGTAATTTTTATGTTATTCCCCAACAATGTCAAATTCTAAAGTATAAAAAATTTTAAATTTTTTTGTATCAAATTAAAGATCTCAATTTGTATTTTAATTTGGTGCAAAAAAAAGTAAAAAAATTAATGTGAGAATACTTTATTTTTTGATCCGAACGATATTGCAAAGCAAGCCAACAATGTCAAATTTTGAAGTATAAAATTTTTCTAACTTTTTTGTATCAAATTAAAGATCTCAATTAGTAGTTTAATTTAGTGCAAAAAAAATTAAAAAATTATACACAAAAGTACATCATTTTTTGATCCGAAGGAAATCGCAAGAGTTCATAAAACATTTAAAATGCAATTCGGTTTTTTTTATCGCAACAGTAATCAAACTAGGGGTAAGGGGAGGGGTATAAGGGAGGGTACGGGGGTAATTTCGTAGGGGGTCTGAGGGGGTATAAATTAGTAATAGGGGGGAGGGGTGTTATTAATTAGTGAGGGGGAAGGGGTACAAAGGGGTATTAAAAGGGTGGGGGTATTACTTAATCCGGGTTCCATTTTTTTCCCAAACCAAGGATTAACCGGTGGGACCAGGATAAGGGGTGGGGGTATAACTTAATACCCCCTCTAATGCTGCAGCCAATCGGGCCCTAAGGCCTCGATTGCCTGCGGTATAAGGAGGGGTATAAGTTTATACCCCTTGGTTTTATTCCAGTCTCACCTCTTCATACATGGTTTGACAAATTTTTGGAAGGGGTATAAATTTATACCCCTCCCCGATTAATACCTCTCAATACCCCTGGAGGGGTACTAATTAATAACAGGGGAATGTTATTGTTTTAGTACCCCTCAATACCCCTAGTTAAATTACTTAGCTCCCTCCCTTATCCCCCTCCTCTTACCCTTACAACCGTTCGTTACTATTTTTAACAAGCCGAGTTGCATTTTAATTTTTTTTACGAACCCTTGCGATTTTTTCCGGATAAAAAAATGAAGTACTTTTGCTTATAATTTTTAAAATTTTTTTGCACCAAATTAAACTACTAATCGATATCTTTAATTCGATACAAAAAAGTTTGAAAAATTTTATACTTTAGAATTTGACGTTGTTGACTTACTTTGCAATATCCTTCGGGTTAAAAAATAAAGTATTTTAACATTAAATTTTTACTTATTTTTTGCACCAAATTAAACTACAAATTGAGATCTTTCATTCGATACAAAAAAAATTTAAAATTTTTTATACTTCAGAATTTGACATTGTTGGGGAATAACATAAAAATTACTAATTAGTTAGTATTAAAACCGTATAATTAGAAAAAAAAAAATTAGGTGGTACGAAATATTATTAAAATGAATAATTAAAAAAATAGTAACTAAATATTTTAATTTTAGATATAATTAATAAAAGGAATTATTTATTGAAAATTATAATTAATTTAATTAATATTGTGTTTACGTATTTATTTTATCATAAAATCTAATATGACTGTACAAGAGCAAATAAGTCATTTGTCAAGTTCTTACATCATCCACCCAACTTTATCCCCTTTTAGGCCTTGTTTGGATGGGGGATATCCCTCCCATATAATTTTTCACCCCTTCTTAAGAGGGGGGGGGGCACCCTTATCCCCTTGTTGGCAAGGCGTTTTCTTCTCCTTGATTTCTCTTCACCCCTCTTCTCTTCCACCCACAGAGGTGCTACTCCCGAATAAATTTTGGGCTGCCTCTACCTTGCCCAAAAGTTATCCCCTTGTAGAAGGGGAGTATTTTGACGAAAAGAACCCTCCTAATCCCTCTACTCCACCACTGAATTGAGATTGGGTTTTCTTTTTCTTTTTATTTTGGAAATACAGTCTAAGAAAATTACTAGATTACTTCAAAGTTTAGAGTTAGGAAATCGAAAACTACTAGAAATCACAACCATGGAAATCGAGAAAAGAGAAGACCGAAGGCTGTTGCTCTCGACTCCGGCGACTGTCGTCTCGTCTTCGACGTACATTGTCAAAACCAAAAGCCCAGAATCATTACCATATTTTCTGCATATGAATTTTTTAGAGAGGGGGAAAAAGAGAGGGAGGGACGGAGAGAGAGGTCAGAGCAGAGTAATATTATCGGAGACGATGGAAGAAAGTTGAGCGGCGTAACAGTGGGAAATACAACGGTGGGAAAAATAGGAGTAATGGAGTAATAGCACTCCTGTCATAGCCTTGGGAATAAGAGAAAGGGAAAGTGAATGGGCTTCTCTTGATTGTAATGCAAATTTGGTTTTTTTATTACCCAAGTGACCCCTTAATTGGTTGATTTTGTACAGATAACCCAAGTGACATTTCACCCACCTCATTTGCTAATGTTTTTTAATTAAAATTCAATAAATTTAAATATTTTTGGTGAAATCAATTAAAATAACTTGAAATTGTCCAAAAATTATAAATATAATAAGTCTTATAATTATATATTTAATTTAATACGAAATTTGGTTTGGGATACCACAAGGGCAAAATAATCATTTGACAGCTTTTTCCATCATCCACCCCCTCTTATTTTTAAGTCATACAAACCAAGTCAAAAGTTATTCTCCTGTTTAATCCCTCATCCAAACCATCTACTTTTTTATCCCCCATTCATAAACATCACATCAATGTGGGTCATCCCTTCAAAAATAATACCCTCCCTTATCTTATTCCCCTGAAAATAATACCCCATCCAATCGGGGTCTTATTACAAATTCATCCAAATCACATACTCCCTCCATCCCAATTTGTTGTGTCTATTTCCTTTTTTGGACGTCTCAAAAAATCGTCTATATCTTTCAATCTATAATGTTTTTTATAGTCAATATGGATCTTGTTTGATAGATCTCAATTAATTTTTTAATACAAAGATTTCAAAATCGTAAAAAATATTATAGATTATGAAATATAGACAATTTTTTGAGAAGTTCCAAAAAGGAAATAGACGCAACAAATTGGGACGGAGGGAGTACTATTTAATCCCCCCTTCATAAATGTCACATCATTGTGGGTTCACCCTTACTAAATAATACCCCTTACTATCTTATCCCCCTTTACTATTTACTCCCACCAAAACTTATCCTGCATCCAATCGGGGCCTATAAAGGGCCTAATTAGATGCATTATGAATTTTGAGGGAATAAAATAGTAAGTAGATAACATAACATGGGGTATAATTTATGGAGGGTCGGCCTATAGTGATGTGACAGTTATGGAGGAATGATTAAATTGTATTGGGTTTAGAAGATTTAGGTAATAAGGGAGGAGAAAATAATACTTGGTTTGTTTTGTAGTTGAGATGGGAGGATAAAGATAAATTAAAAGGTCTGGCGAAGATTGAGGGGGATGAGTGGAGGTAAAAACATGGAGTCCTAATTAGTAACATGGGTGAAGCTATTACTAATTAGTGAGGGGGGAGGGGTATAAAATATGGAGGGGGATAACTCATCTACCCCCTTCCCATACCTTCCCAAACCAAGGATGAGAGTGGGTCCGAGATTAGTCATCGAGGTCGAAAAATAATACCTTCCTCATCCTTCATCCAAACGAGGCCTATATAGAAAGTGAAGGAGTCCCACCCTTCATCTCTATAAAGGTGAAATAGAGGGAAAAATGTGAAACATATAATGAGATTAGAGACGGCTCCAATTTGAGCCGAGGGTGGTCACCTAGACACCATGGGGAAAAAAATTTAAAAATACAAGTAAATTATTTTAAGATTATTATTATAATTATTTTTTTCATTTTTAACACCCTAACCAAAATGTTTGAACACCCTACCAAAAATGTTTGAACACTCAATCCAAAACACATTTGAACACCTAACCCAATAAATAAGCCCACAAAATATGTGAATACCCAACCCAATAATAGTCCATTACAAAATAAATAAGGAAAAGAGAAAATCTAAAAAGAAAAAAAGCGGGAAACATTGCCACATTGGGTTATATTCTCTCGTCTATTTATTTGGAATTGAAATTGGGAAACAACTCGCTTGGGCAAACCCTAGTTAGCAGTGAGTCTCTTGGTCAGGCCTCAGTACTCTCTCTCTCTCTCTCTCTCTCTCTCTCTCTCTCTCTCAGACATTGGACATTCAACTCTAAAAATTCATTGTAGATATGAGATCCAATAACAATATTTCAGAGCTAAAGGGGATAGGTGATCTTGCTACAAAGTTAGTGGGGACAAATGGGCATACCATATATAGATTGGTCTATTGGCTTGTGGCATTGGTATTGACTTTTCTTATCACTACTGCAACAGTTGAAAGAAGTTTTTTCAGCTATGAAGTACATAAAAAGCAATCTAAGCAATCGAATGGGAGATCAGTGGATGAACAATATATTGGTTACGTATGTTGAGAGATGTATTTGATACCATTGATACTGATGCTATTATACAACGATTTCCAAATATGAAAAGTCGTGGAGGGCAATTGTAATATGGTAATTACTTTGTTATTTTTTGGTGACATTGTCGATATTAATAGATTTTTTTTTGGGTATATAATTATGATTCATAGAGGACCGTAGTAGAATTTTTTTAATACCCTCGGGAGAATTTCTTGAAGATGTGCTAGAATTTCTTTCCCTCTATATTTAGGGCTCGTTTGTTTGACCGTAGATAAAAAGATGGAATATAGAATCCTTGGGTGATATGGAATCCTTTGGGATATTTCTCTGGATATAAATGGATAGAGAAAATCTATATCCGGTATTTCTGCTCAAGGGGATATAGACATTGGGAAGCACTGTTTTTGCTATAGCACATGTTCTTCAAGGTAAATCCCATCCAATTAAGGCAATAATACACCGAATTTTGGGTCCACTCCATTTCACCTTATATCCCACCCTTCAAATCCTTCATAACAAACAGGAAATGACTATAATACACACACCTTAAAGGTGTATACAATATGTACCTATTGAATGGTCCTTATTGTGCCACATCATTGACAATCGTAATTTTTTTTAGTGTTTCGTAACTTTTTAGCAATATGATTCTTAACATATTTTCTATGATTCTTAACATTTTTGTGCATCTCGTAACTCATATTAAAAAAATCGTAACTTTTATTAATAAGAGAGAATCCTTTCCCAAATAGACAATGCCTGTCATGGAGATATTTTCCCCAATTGGATCACGCTATGTCCAGCGCTTGAGATTAGGGGTGCTCACGGTCCGGATTAGCATGAATTCAATCATAATCCGTAAGTCACGGTTTTTTTAAAATAAAATCCGTGTCCGATCCAAAAGTCTTACGGTTCGGTTCGGTTCTAATCAGATCCGCGAGTCACGGATCGGTTCTGGATTTGTCCACGAATTTTCAACATTTTCAACTTATTCTAAAAGAAAATCACCAATTTATTTAAAAACCCAAACTCAACATTGAAACAAACAGTTTAGTAGTATAATGGGTTGCAAATGCTTGACAAACACTTCATTTGGTGTCTCTCCAATGCTTGACATCTATCAGCAAATGTAGTTCATAAAATATGTATTTCGCAAAGAAAGAAATTCTAGAAGGATTCAAAAAAGGCAGTCAATAAATATATGTATAAACAATTTCTGTACTAAATCAGGACCATATTCTCATCATTTCAAGTATAGGATGCGGAAAACAATATTTAGAAAGAGAATAATCGAGAACTGAAGGCCAAATATCTGTCATTCGTCCAACATTCGTCGATGAGATCCAAATAGCACACTCCGTAAATATAAAATTTTATAGGAGAAAACAGTATAACCCTTCATATCAAAATATCAAATTGACAATATTTATATAAGTGGCAAAAATATTTATCTATACATATATATTTATTTAAAAAAAAAATTATATATACTGTAATAAAATTTTTACTGTTCGGATCGGTTAATTCACGGTTTCAAAATTAAAATCCGTGTCCGTGGCACGAGTCACAATTTTTTATTTTTTGAATCAGTGTCCGGACCATTAATGCATAGTTAAAATCCAAAACGTACGAATCAGTCCGGTCCGGTCCAAATTTATGGTTCAACGATATTTTTAAACATTGCAGGAATTTCTCCTTGCCGGTGAATAACGAAACAGTTCAGGCCACACGGTTGTGGAGTAATTCTTTTTGATTTGATGTTACGCGTTGGTTTGACGTGTCTGATAAGGTGTGTAAAAGGAGGGGAGGCCCCCTTTGTTTCTCTTAGAACAGATGTAAAGGCTAGAAGCCTGTTAGCAGTTTAGGTTAGGCTTAGGTCACTTTCAACCTTTTTCTTTTCTTATCTATAAAAGCATGTATGCAGTAGTTTGCAAAGACATGTACAAACAGTTTACGAAATAATATTACTCCTTTGCCAACCTTCCACTTCCGCACTTCCTTTCCTTTTTTACTCTTTGTTGTAAGTGGTATCAGAGCACTGTTTATAGTAAGTAGATCAGGAGAAAATCAACTTTGGTAAAAAGCTCAATAGCAAGACCAAAGCTGTAAATTACGGTGAGTAATTCTCTACTACAAACCTTTACTTGTTTTGTGTTCTTCGTTTATTGTTACACTTTTAGCTGTTGCAAAACCCATATGCTTAGAGCGTGTTAAAGCCCATATTACCCGTTTGTTCAAGACCTTTTATCCTTAAAAAAGTTCGGGTCAGTTGAACTTTAGGGAGGTTTTAGGCACCAAACACACCACTCTAAGAGGTTTTAGGTACCCGCACCAGTCTAAAATGGCACTAAACAAGGAAGATATTACTTGTGTAGGTTCTGTAGAAGATAATATTAGAGATAATTATGAGCATCTTGTTCATATTCCTAAACAAGGAATTACTGTTAATTATATCGGCGCTAGCCTTAATAATATTACTGATCTTATGTGTTCTTGGTTTTCAAAAATAGACAAAAATCAAAAAATAAATCAGAATTATGTAGAAGCAAAATTAGATTCTATAGAAAACAAAATAGATAATTTTGGTAGTATCCTTAATGTAGACTTAAAGTCTGAAACAAGGACAACTATGGAGAGTTTACTAAACAAGTTAGACTCTTTTGAAATTAGCGAAGTTAATGGAATGAATAGTCCAGGAGACCACCAAACTCCTAGGTTATTTTATGGCACAGAGGATGTTATGGTCCTTAATACTCAAACCTATAACAGGACTGAGTATGATAATATAGTCGAAATATTAGACTATTGGAGGAACTTATACAAAGATCCTCACTTAGATGTTGTAGAGAGAAACCAAATTCTCAAACAAATTCAGGAGACTTATCTTCAAAATGAAGATCTGTTAAGTCATTTTCACTATGAAATAAACATGTTAGAAAAAGAAGAAAGTAGTGACGATGACACTTCACACGATGGAGACATGTCAATTGAAGAAAACACTTCAGTTGTTTCTGTTGAAAAATTTTCCGCAGAAGAAACTTTGGTAGGGGAAACCTCAACCTTAGGGAAAAGAAAAGCAGAGGACCAGGATCCAGATGGGATACCCCCTATACATCCAAACGACCCTGAGTATATTTCGGACACAGACACGTCTGAATATTTATATGCTAATGATATTAAAACTGAAGGTGACAATAGTTCAACCTCAGAACCAGCACCATCTAGAAGGGATGATTTAAATAAATATGCTATAGCCCAAAACGGGACATATTTAGACTTGACCAATGTTCCTTTTAAGGATCAGCTACAAACTATAGATGATTGGGCACAGTCCTTGTCCATCATTATTACTAATTATAAAAATACATGGACCAAGGAAAAATTCCTTGATTATGTAGCAGCTACGTTACAAGGAGATGTGTTACAATGGCTAAAACAATGGGAAGAATCAGATAAAGGCAAGCTAGAAAAAGCAGCTTTATTAGCTAATTTTAATTCCCATGATAAAATATTATCACAGTTTGTTATCTTCATAAAAGAAAATTTATGTGGATATGTTGGTGAGCAGAATTTGCAAGGAGATGCAAATTATATTTTGTCAAAATTAGAATTATGTAATATATGTCTTTTTGAGGAGTACTGCAAAACTTTCAAAAAATATTTTTACCAGCTTAAACCTTCAGCTACTGGTTACTGGCTTGATCAGTTTTTTCATAAACTCCCAAGTCCATGGGATGAAATAAGTTTTAAAAATTACCCTGAGTTTCTTAAAAAACAGGGGAAGGATGATAATTTAGGGTTTAGAATTAATTTTGTTTTGAGACAAATAGCAGACCGCTGTCTTGAAATAAAAGCTAAAAAGCAGGTAAAAAACCAGATTTCCAATACAAAAAATGGACAAAAATGTTGTGATCGCATTTTGCAAGAAAATTGGAAAATTGGTTGCAAGCCTACTTTTCAGAAAAAACGATTTTCTAAAAAGAAGAAAACGTTTAAATGGAAGCCTTGGACAAAAAATAAGAGCTTTTCTAAAAAGAAAAAGTATGTTCGTAAAAAGAAAAATACCAAGGCAACTACTCCAAAAAAGAAAACTTGTCGTTGTTATATTTGCAATGAAGAAGGTCATTATGCACCTGAATGTCCCAACAAGGGAAAAAGTGCGAGGAAAATGGTCAAGATTCTTGAAGAACAAGAGCTTGAAGTTTTATTTGGAGAGGAATTTAGTGATACAGAAGAAATTCTATATGAAATGGATAGTGAATATGAGAGTTCATCTGATGATGAAGAATTAGTTTTTATGCTAAATGAGTCAAGTCAAACAGACAGAGACTCATCGTCCTGTATTAACCCTAGTCCTGCGGAAGAATTAGGAACATTAAGATTAGGAGATGTGATGGGTGAAGAAACACTCTTTACTGATCAGGACATAGAAAATTTTGAAAAACTACAAGAAGTTAAAAAAGATGAAATTTATAAAATTTCTAGATTCAATATGTTCTCAGCCAGAGTTTTTGAGAAATATAGTGGAAACACCACTTCTCAGTTATCTAGTGACGGACATGTAGATATTGCTCTTTTTGACAAACAAAAAGTAGCAAGATGGAAAAAGAAATACCCAGAAGTCCGTTATATACATATTGGATTAATCCAAGTTAGGATTAATGCTTTATTTAGGCAAGGGATAGATAGTCCTATTTTGTCTGTTCTTTTTGACAAAAGATTTAGTGACCCTATGAAGGCAGTTATTGGAGGAATTCAGTCCAATTTAGTAAATGGAGTTATTTGGTTTAACATAAAACCAAATTTCTTTATCTCCATTAATGATCCTAACTTAGAAGATACAGTTCGAATGAGGATAAAGACCAGAGGAATTGATATGAAGTCAAATTCCAACGATTTGGCAATTCAATGGAGAACCATCCATGAATTAACAAAATTTCCAGAAACCTCTATGAAATCCATAGATAAACAGATGGTTGAAATTTTTGAACCACGACCATTTGATTCTGTTATTCAACCTAGGTTAATGAATTGGACAGACCTAGAAATCCCTAGGAACTGGTTACTTACTGATTTGGTAGAACCTAGAGGACAATCTTCTTCTAGTAATAGTGTTGAATTACAAGTTTCAGGAAGAAATTTGTATTTTCATAATAAATCAATACCCGGTAATGTTTGGCAAAAGGATTTCCCTAGTCCATCAAGAACTATTTCTAGTCCAGCAAGGGCTATTGCCACAAAAACTGTGCAAGTTCCTATTATGCCTGGTACTTCTCATAGGAATAAGCAGAAGGAAGAAATTCAAACTGCACAAATTTATCATTTTCAAACAAAAAATGATGAAATTATTTTTTCTCCTAGTCAAGGTAAGAAAAGATATACCTATGTTATGGGTACTTTTAATTTTTGGGGATATAAACCATATACCCTAAATATTTTAATAGATACAGGAGCTACTATTTGTACCTGCAAGTGGAATGCAATTCCGAAAGAAAAATGGGTATTAATGAAACACCCAATTTTAGTTACTGGAATTGATGGAGGTAATACTGAAATACAGTTTAAAGCAAAAAACATATCTATTTGGATGGGAAATACTAAATTTGTCATTCCAAAAATTATATGTTTTCCTTATATGCATGGTGATATTTTATTAGGCAATAATTTTATTTATTAATATTTGCCAATGCATATTTATGAAAAGGAATTAGCATTAACTGTAAAAAGTACATTAGTGCATATACCTTTGCTAGAACAGCATAAGTATGTTTGTGATAGAGATTTCGCACCTGTACCTAGAGGAGAAATGACTCCTATCATCAAAGCTATTGATGAATCACATTGGATATATAAAGTTTTAGAAGAAAACTTTAGTGAGAACCCTTTGAAGCTATGGTCACGAAGTCCTCGTTACTGTAGTTTAAAACTTAGAAACCCTAATGTAATAGTTAGAGTAAAACCCATGATCTATACCAGACAGGATATAGATGAGTTTGACATACAAATCAAAGAACTTCTAGATAAGAAGTTAATTGAGGAAACTACCAGTCCACACTCTAGTCCAGCCTTTATGGTAAGAAATCATGCTGAGATTAAGAGAGGAAAAGCTCGAATGGTAGTTAATTATAAAAGACTAAATGAACAATTAGTCTTCGATGGTTATTTTATACCCCGTAAAGATATTTTGATCTCCTTAACCAAAGGATCAAAAGTTTTTAGTAAATTTGATTGTAAAAGTGGATTTTGGCAAATTCAGCTTACTGAAGAATCAAAGCTTTTAACAGCTTTTAGTACACCCAGAGGACATTATCATTGGAATGTAATGCCTTTTGGATTAAATATAGCACCACAGGTTTATCAGAGATGGATGGATAGTATTTTCAAAGATCTTAAAGATTTTTGTGTGGTCTATATTGATGATATATTGATTTTTTCCAAAACCCGGGAGGATCATAAAAAGCATTTAAAAATACTTTGTGAAAAATTCCAAAAGCATGGAATTATTTTATCTCCAAAAAAGATTGAACTTGAAAAAGAATCAATTGAATTTTTGGGAATTGTTTTAGACCAACAAGGTTTAAAATTACAAGAGCATATTCTTTCAAAAGTTAGAGATTTCCCAGACATATTAGAAAACAAGACTCAGTTACAAAGTCTTTTGGGAATTCTAAATTATGGAAGAAATTTTATCAAAAATCTTTCAAAAATCGAAACTCCTTTATTAGTCAAATTAAGGAAAAATGTCGATTTTACTTGGGAAAAAGAAGACATTGTCTTGATTAAACAGCTTAAGCAAAGTCTTACCAAATTACCTAATGTTTATTTACCTAAACAGGGTGATAAACTTATTTTGGAAACAGATGCTTCTGACACATGTTGGGGTTGCGTGTTAAAAGCAATACCAGCTATTTTTTGGAAGGAAGAAACACTTCCATTAAGTGAAAATAAGATAAGAGCTAGAAAAGTTCCTATCTCAAAAACCCTTCAGAAAGAAGAGTTGATTTGTGGTTATAATTCTGGTACTTTTAAGCCCAACCAGCAAAAATATATTATTTTTGAAAAGGAATTATTAGCTATAAAATTATCATTAGATAGGTTTAAGATTTATCTTGCACCAGAAGACTTTATTGTTAGAACAGACAATAAAGCTGTAAGAGATTTCTTGATTAACAAAAGATCTATTGATCAAGGCCGACGATTAAGTTGGTACAATAAAATTTCAGAGTATACTTTTGAGGTAGAACACCTCAAAGGAGCTAATAATTTTATTGCAGACTTTTTAAGTAGACCTTTTTATATTGGCAGGGAAACATAGCCTAAATAGCTATGGCAGATAGAGGCAAACAGCCTGTACAAGGAGACTGGGTAACAGTTGCTAGAAGGGCACATCCCAGAGAAGAAAAAACGTATGTAGTATTTGCTGGATTCCAACCAGGGATCTATAAAACTTGGGAAGAATGTCATCCGCAGGTGAATCATTTCCCTGGAGCTTGTTATAAAAGTTATGATAGCATGACAAAAGCTAGAAGAGCTTGGTACAGTAGACCACCTATGGTCTCTGCTCAACAAATGGAATTTACACCACCTATGGTGATCCCTCCAGTTAGACCAATTGGAGTTCCAATGAATATTATGTCAGAACCAAAAATAAAAGATTTCTATAACCCAGGAATTCCAAGCCCTGTATATGAACATTTGAATGCAGTCTGGAAAGGACATGTTTCTGGAGTCAAAGCAAAATTCCGCCAAAGCATGGCAGGATTGGCTGATGAATTAGCCAAGCAAGCTGTTGAACTGTCCAATATAAAAAAGAAACAAAATGTTTTAGAAAACCTTTGTTTTCAAATCATTAAACAAATGGATTGGACAGTGGATTTCAATTTTGAGAAAATAAACAATTTTCTTCAAATATCGGACCTCATAGCCAATGAGTTTCCTGACCCTATTTTCGAAAAAATTAAAAGAATTTGTCTTTATGAAAAGGCAAGGTCAATTTTGCCCTCTGAGATTTTTATGCAGATTCATGCAATGGTAGAAGACCATCAGAGGAAAATTAAGCATCTTTTGCTTAATGAGAAAGGCAGAGTTAATTTTAGGGAAGACATCCCTAAAACCATTATTTGTCTTAATCATGATGATTGGACAAATGATGAAATAACTTGGGGAGTAACAAACAAGATCATTTTTCAAATTTTGGATCCAACATATTGGACCTCTTTCCCAATGATGATCAGAACAATGCTCTCATGTGTGGCAAGTACCTACACATGGAACAAGTACTTTACATTCTGGATTTCAAGCTCAGTTGGATGGCGAGAACGTGAACGTTTCTACCAGCCATATCAGATTTGGTATTTTAAGTCTACTGAAGATTGGGAGTTTGAACAGGAAACCAATCCACTACAATCCAAGTTCGTAATTCCTAATCTTGATCCAGAAGAATACTGGATGGAAAGTTTGTTGCGGCTAAGCCAGCATGCAGCACAAATTCAAGGGACAGTTCCAACTCCCTTTATGGTGACTGATGGAAGAAGGATATTTGTCACAAATTTTCCTATCTCCTACAAAAGAAGCGAAGAGCAAATACAAGAAGTAGAGGCTCTTTTGAACAATATCAAGAAAAGACAAAATCTTGATTTACCAATGGAATTAACTATTCAAGCTGATTCCATAGAAGAAGACAGGAATATGCAGTTCAGTCAAGATCCAAATTCTCCTGTGTCATCGGAACACTATGACGGTGTTGAGTATCTAAATCTCATCAACCAGATGGAAGACTAGAACGGTCTATTATTGAAGCTGACGCAAGCAATGACGTCAGAAAAAGAAGAGTCCAGAACCCGCACGAAAGATTCTCTACGTGGCGTGTTTTTGAAGACGGGAGACTAGGACCCTTTTTATTTTTTGTACATGTGTAAAAGGAGGGGAGGCCCCCTTTGTTTCTCTTAGAACAGATGTAAAGGCTAGAAGCCTGTTAGCAGTTTAGGTTAGGCTTAGGTCACTTTCAACCTTTTTCTTTTCTTATCTATAAAAGCATGTATGCAGTAGTTTGCAAAGACATGTACAAACAGTTTACGAAATAATATTACTCCTTTGCCAACCTTCCACTTCCGCACTTCCTTTCCTTTTTTACTCTTTAAGGGTCCTAGTCTCCCATCTTCAAAAACACGCCACGTAGAGAATCTTTCGTGCGGGTTCTGGACTCTTCTTTTTCTGACGTCATTGCTTGCGTCAGCTTCAATAATAGACCGTTCTAGTCTTCCATCTGGTTGATGAGATTTAGATACTCAACACCGTCATAGTGTTCCGATGACACAGGAGAATTTGGATCTTGACTGAACTGCATATTCCTGTCTTCTTCTATGGAATCAGCTTGAATAGTTAATTCCATTGGTAAATCAAGATTTTGTCTTTTCTTGATATTGTTCAAAAGAGCCTCTACTTCTTGTATTTGCTCTTCGCTTCTTTTGTAGGAGATAGGAAAATTTGTGACAAATATCCTTCTTCCATCAGTCACCATAAAGGGAGTTGGAACTGTCCCTTGAATTTGTGCTGCATGCTGGCTTAGCCGCAACAAACTTTCCATCCAGTATTCTTCTGGATCAAGATTAGGAATTACGAACTTGGATTGTAGTGGATTGGTTTCCTGTTCAAACTCCCAATCTTCAGTAGACTTAAAATACCAAATCTGATATGGCTGGTAGAAACGTTCACGTTCTCGCCATCCAACTGAGCTTGAAATCCAGAATGTAAAGTACTTGTTCCATGTGTAGGTACTTGCCACACATGAGAGCATTGTTCTGATCATCATTGGGAAAGAGGTCCAATATGTTGGATCCAAAATTTGAAAAATGATCTTGTTTGTTACTCCCCAAGTTATTTCATCATTTGTCCAATCATCATGATTAAGACAAATAATGGTTTTAGGGATGTCTTCCCTAAAATTAACTCTGCCTTTCTCATTAAGCAAAAGATGCTTAATTTTCCTCTGATGGTCTTCTACCATTGCATGAATCTGCATAAAAATCTCAGAGGGCAAAATTGACCTTGCCTTTTCATAAAGACAAATTCTTTTAATTTTTTCGAAAATAGGGTCAGGAAACTCATTGGCTATGAGGTCCGATATTTGAAGAAAATTGTTTATTTTCTCAAAATTGAAATCCACTGTCCAATCCATTTGTTTAATGATTTGAAAACAAAGGTTTTCTAAAACATTTTGTTTCTTTTTTATATTGGACAGTTCAACAGCTTGCTTGGCTAATTCATCAGCCAATCCTGCCATGCTTTGGCGGAATTTTGCTTTGACTCCAGAAACATGTCCTTTCCAGACTGCATTCAAATGTTCATATACAGGGCTTGGAATTCCTGGGTTATAGAAATCTTTTATTTTTGGTTCTGACATAATATTCATTGGAACTCCAATTGGTCTAACTGGAGGGATCACCATAGGTGGTGTAAATTCCATTTGTTGAGCAGAGACCATAGGTGGTCTACTGTACCAAGCTCTTCTAGCTTTTGTCATGCTATCATAACTTTTATAACAAGCTCCAGGGAAATGATTCACCTGCGGATGACATTCTTCCCAAGTTTTATAGATCCCTGGTTGGAATCCAGCAAATACTACATACGTTTTTTCTTCTCTGGGATGTGCCCTTCTAGCAACTGTTACCCAGTCTCCTTGTACAGGCTGTTTGCCTCTATCTGCCATAGCTATTTAGGCTATGTTTCCCTGCCAATATAAAAAGGTCTACTTAAAAAGTCTGCAATAAAATTATTAGCTCCTTTGAGGTGTTCTACCTCAAAAGTATACTCTGAAATTTTATTGTACCAACTTAATCGTCGGCCTTGATCAATAGATCTTTTGTTAATCAAGAAATCTCTTACAGCTTTATTGTCTGTTCTAACAATAAAGTCTTCTGGTGCAAGATAAATCTTAAACCTATCTAATGATAATTTTATAGCTAATAATTCCTTTTCAAAAATAATATATTTTTGCTGGTTGGGCTTAAAAGTACCAGAATTATAACCACAAATCAACTCTTCTTTCTGAAGGGTTTTTGAGATAGGAACTTTTCTAGCTCTTATCTTATTTTCACTTAATGGAAGTGTTTCTTCCTTCCAAAAAATAGCTGGTATTGCTTTTAACACGCAACCCCAACATGTGTCAGAAGCATCTGTTTCCAAAATAAGTTTATCACCCTGTTTAGGTAAATAAACATTAGGTAATTTGGTAAGACTTTGCTTAAGCTGTTTAATCAAGACAATGTCTTCTTTTTCCCAAGTAAAATCGACATTTTTCCTTAATTTGACTAATAAAGGAGTTTCGATTTTTGAAAGATTTTTGATAAAATTTCTTCCATAATTTAGAATTCCCAAAAGACTTTGTAACTGAGTCTTGTTTTCTAATATGTCTGGGAAATCTCTAACTTTTGAAAGAATATGCTCTTGTAATTTTAAACCTTGTTGGTCTAAAACAATTCCCAAAAATTCAATTGATTCTTTTTCAAGTTCAATCTTTTTTGGAGATAAAATAATTCCATGCTTTTGGAATTTTTCACAAAGTATTTTTAAATGCTTTTTATGATCCTCCCGGGTTTTGGAAAAAATCAATATATCATCAATATAGACCACACAAAAATCTTTAAGATCTTTGAAAATACTATCCATCCATCTCTGATAAACCTGTGGTGCTATATTTAATCCAAAAGGCATTACATTCCAATGATAATGTCCTCTGGGTGTACTAAAAGCTGTTAAAAGCTTTGATTCTTCAGTAAGCTGAATTTGCCAAAATCCACTTTTACAATCAAATTTACTAAAAACTTTTGATCCTTTGGTTAAGGAGATCAAAATATCTTTACGGGGTATAAAATAACCATCGAAGACTAATTGTTCATTTAGTCTTTTATAATTAACTACCATTCGAGCTTTTCCTCTCTTAATCTCAGCATGATTTCTTACCATAAAGGCTGGACTAGAGTGTGGACTGGTAGTTTCCTCAATTAACTTCTTATCTAGAAGTTCTTTGATTTGTATGTCAAACTCATCTATATCCTGTCTGGTATAGATCATGGGTTTTACTCTAACTATTACATTAGGGTTTCTAAGTTTTAAACTACAGTAACGAGGACTTCGTGACCATAGCTTCAAAGGGTTCTCACTAAAGTTTTCTTCTAAAACTTTATATATCCAATGTGATTCATCAATAGCTTTGATGATAGGAGTCATTTCTCCTCTAGGTACAGGTGCGAAATCTCTATCACAAACATACTTATGCTGTTCTAGCAAAGGTATATGCACTAATGTACTTTTTACAGTTAATGCTAATTCCTTTTCATAAATATGCATTGGCAAATATTGATAAATAAAATTATTGCCTAATAAAATATCACCATGCATATAAGGAAAACATATAATTTTTGGAATGACAAATTTAGTATTTCCCATCCAAATAGATATGTTTTTTGCTTTAAACTGTATTTCAGTATTACCTCCATCAATTCCAGTAACTAAAATTGGGTGTTTCATTAATACCCATTTTTCTTTCGGAATTGCATTCCACTTGCAGGTACAAATAGTAGCTCCTGTATCTATTAAAATATTTAGGGTATATGGTTTATATCCCCAAAAATTAAAAGTACCCATAACATAGGTATATCTTTTCTTACCTTGACTAGGAGAAAAAATAATTTCATCATTTTTTGTTTGAAAATGATAAATTTGTGCAGTTTGAATTTCTTCCTTCTGCTTATTCCTATGAGAAGTACCAGGCATAATAGGAACTTGCACAGTTTTTGTGGCAATAGCCCTTGCTGGACTAGAAATAGTTCTTGATGGACTAGGGAAATCCTTTTGCCAAACATTACCGGGTATTGATTTATTATGAAAATACAAATTTCTTCCTGAAACTTGTAATTCAACACTATTACTAGAAGAAGATTGTCCTCTAGGTTCTACCAAATCAGTAAGTAACCAGTTCCTAGGGATTTCTAGGTCTGTCCAATTCATTAACCTAGGTTGAATAACAGAATCAAATGGTCGTGGTTCAAAAATTTCAACCATCTGTTTATCTATGGATTTCATAGAGGTTTCTGGAAATTTTGTTAATTCATGGATGGTTCTCCATTGAATTGCCAAATCGTTGGAATTTGACTTCATATCAATTCCTCTGGTCTTTATCCTCATTCGAACTGTATCTTCTAAGTTAGGATCATTAATGGAGATAAAGAAATTTGGTTTTATGTTAAACCAAATAACTCCATTTACTAAATTGGACTGAATTCCTCCAATAACTGCCTTCATAGGGTCACTAAATCTTTTGTCAAAAAGAACAGACAAAATAGGACTATCTATCCCTTGCCTAAATAAAGCATTAATCCTAACTTGGATTAATCCAATATGTATATAACGGACTTCTGGGTATTTCTTTTTCCATCTTGCTACTTTTTGTTTGTCAAAAAGAGCAATATCTACATGTCCGTCACTAGATAACTGAGAAGTGGTGTTTCCACTATATTTCTCAAAAACTCTGGCTGAGAACATATTGAATCTAGAAATTTTATAAATTTCATCTTTTTTAACTTCTTGTAGTTTTTCAAAATTTTCTATGTCCTGATCAGTAAAGAGTGTTTCTTCACCCATCACATCTCCTAATCTTAATGTTCCTAATTCTTCCGCAGGACTAGGGTTAATACAGGACGATGAGTCTCTGTCTGTTTGACTTGACTCATTTAGCATAAAAACTAATTCTTCATCATCAGATGAACTCTCATATTCACTATCCATTTCATATAGAATTTCTTCTGTATCACTAAATTCCTCTCCAAATAAAACTTCAAGCTCTTGTTCTTCAAGAATCTTGACCATTTTCCTCGCACTTTTTCCCTTGTTGGGACATTCAGGTGCATAATGACCTTCTTCATTGCAAATATAACAACGACAAGTTTTCTTTTTGGAGTAGTTGCCTTGGTATTTTTCTTTTTACGAACATACTTTTTCTTTTTAGAAAAGCTCTTATTTTTTGTCCAAGGCTTCCATTTAAACGTTTTCTTCTTTTTAGAAAATCGTTTTTTCTGAAAAGTAGGCTTGCAACCAATTTTCCAATTTTCTTGCAAAATGCGATCACAACATTTTTGTCCATTTTTTGTATTGGAAATCTGGTTTTTTACCTGCTTTTTAGCTTTTATTTCAAGACAGCGGTCTGCTATTTGTCTCAAAACAAAATTAATTCTAAACCCTAAATTATCATCCTTCCCCTGTTTTTTAAGAAACTCAGGGTAATTTTTAAAACTTATTTCATCCCATGGACTTGGGAGTTTATGAAAAAACTGATCAAGCCAGTAACCAGTAGCTGAAGGTTTAAGCTGGTAAAAATATTTTTTGAAAGTTTTGCAGTACTCCTCAAAAAGACATATATTACATAATTCTAATTTTGACAAAATATAATTTGCATCTCCTTGCAAATTCTGCTCACCAACATATCCACATAAATTTTCTTTTATGAAGATAACAAACTGTGATAATATTTTATCATGGGAATTAAAATTAGCTAATAAAGCTGCTTTTTCTAGCTTGCCTTTATCTGATTCTTCCCATTGTTTTAGCCATTGTAACACATCTCCTTGTAACGTAGCTGCTACATAATCAAGGAATTTTTCCTTGGTCCATGTATTTTTATAATTAGTAATAATGATGGACAAGGACTGTGCCCAATCATCTATAGTTTGTAGCTGATCCTTAAAAGGAACATTGGTCAAGTCTAAATATGTCCCGTTTTGGGCTATAGCATATTTATTTAAATCATCCCTTCTAGATGGTGCTGGTTCTGAGGTTGAACTATTGTCACCTTCAGTTTTAATATCATTAGCATATAAATATTCAGACGTGTCTGTGTCCGAAATATACTCAGGGTCGTTTGGATGTATAGGGGGTATCCCATCTGGATCCTGGTCCTCTGCTTTTCTTTTCCCTAAGGTTGAGGTTTCCCCTACCAAAGTTTCTTCTGCGGAAAATTTTTCAACAGAAACAACTGAAGTGTTTTCTTCAATTGACATGTCTCCATCGTGTGAAGTGTCATCGTCACTACTTTCTTCTTTTTCTAACATGTTTATTTCATAGTGAAAATGACTTAACAGATCTTCATTTTGAAGATAAGTCTCCTGAATTTGTTTGAGAATTTGGTTTCTCTCTACAACATCTAAGTGAGGATCTTTGTATAAGTTCCTCCAATAGTCTAATATTTCGACTATATTATCATACTCAGTCCTGTTATAGGTTTGAGTATTAAGGACCATAACATCCTCTGTGCCATAAAATAACCTAGGAGTTTGGTGGTCTCCTGGACTATTCATTCCATTAACTTCGCTAATTTCAAAAGAGTCTAACTTGTTTAGTAAACTCTCCATAGTTGTCCTTGTTTCAGACTTTAAGTCTACATTAAGGATACTACCAAAATTATCTATTTTGTTTTCTATAGAATCTAATTTTGCTTCTACATAATTCTGATTTATTTTTTGATTTTTGTCTATTTTTGAAAACCAAGAACACATAAGATCAGTAATATTATTAAGGCTAGCGCCGATATAATTAACAGTAATTCCTTGTTTAGGAATATGAACAAGATGCTCATAATTATCTCTAATATTATCTTCTACAGAACCTACACAAGTAATATCTTCCTTGTTTAGTGCCATTTTAGACTGGTGCGGGTACCTAAAACCTCTTAGAGTGGTGTGTTTGGTGCCTAAAACCTCCCTAAAGTTCAACTGACCCGAACTTTTTTAAGGATAAAAGGTCTTGAACAAACGGGTAATATGGGCTTTAACACGCTCTAAGCATATGGGTTTTGCAACAGCTAAAAGTGTAACAATAAACGAAGAACACAAAACAAGTAAAGGTTTGTAGTAGAGAATTACTCACCGTAATTTACAGCTTTGGTCTTGCTATTGAGCTTTTTACCAAAGTTGATTTTCTCCTGATCTACTTACTATAAACAGTGCTCTGATACCACTTACAACAAAGAGTAAAAAAGGAAAGGAAGTGCGGAAGTGGAAGGTTGGCAAAGGAGTAATATTATTTCGTAAACTGTTTGTACATGTCTTTGCAAACAAAAAATAAAAAGGGAAAGATTCTCCACGTGATTGTTGCTGACGCGTCTTTCCCCTTTCCCATGGGGAAACTTCAAGGAAGTTTGGACAATAGCAGGGTTGTGAAATATCAATCGACAATACCAACAAAATAAAGCGATAATTTCTTTTGCACCGACCGTGGTGCACCGACGGCGTTGGGGATGCCGTTGTGAGTCCCAATCGATTGATTTGAGCCGTTCATTTTTCTCAAAATTGAATTCCGAGTGGGCCCACGTGCGAATCGAGGCAATCGGATGGCTGTATGAGCTCGATCCAAAATCACCCTCATTTCACGCGAGAATCGAGGCAATCGGACGGCTATATGAGCTCGATCTAAAATCACCTCCATTTCATTCAAAATTGGCCCACTCAAAATTCAATTTTAAGAAGGATGAACGGCTCGGATTGATCGGTTGTGACCCACAACGGCGTCCCTGACGCCGTCGGTACGTGGTCGGTGCACCACAGTCGGTGCGGGTAGAAAGGGTTCAAAATAAAGCATCCCTATTTTGAGCCAATCCCAACATTTTTTTATGGTAGGCTACGTGTTTTTTTTGGGTTTGTTATCCATTTCTTTCTCACATACAATCATCCACAATCCTACGGGTACAGAAGGAAGAAGTACATAAAATGCACCAACAGATTGGTGGGGTTCATTTTTGGATTCCACACGAATGATCCGAATCATTCATCAATTTCAAAATAGTGTTTTCAGATAGCCTTGCAAAAAATCAATTCAATTGGATATGCGTAGGTTGATCCAATATTTCCATATTACTCTGAATAAAACATGAAAATATTAGATTAACCACTTACGTATTTAAATTGAGCTGATTTTTTGCAAGGCCGCCCGAAACATTAATTTTAAGATTAATGAAATGGTTCGGATCAATTGTGTGAGACCCAAAAGTGAGTCCCACAAGCCGTCAGAACATTTTCTGTACGTTTTCCCTCTGTACCTGTAGTCGGGTACTATCGTCATTGGTTTCAATTATATTAAGTTATTGGTAAGTAACTAGCTATTCAGATAATTTTTCGTAATTTGCATGCAAAAAAAGTGCTACTTTGTATACAGAAAATGTTTATGTAGTGTTTGGAGCATAAGTTTTTGAAGGAAATTATCATGTGCATACCCCGGCTGAGTTTGCCATAAGATTTTATGAAATATTCCTATTTGATTTTATTGAATTTTTCATAAAATCTTATGTAAAACCTCGCTCTAAATATAGAGCAAAAATAATGGAAGGTTCGTTTGACATGGGTTTAAAGGAAGGTTCCGACTGTAAGAGCGAAGCCCAACACAGATGATGAACTCAACACCCAATGGGTTACGTCCTGGGCTTTGGGCCGTTCGTGATAGGCTAATCAACTCTTAATTAAGCCCAGACATATACTACTAGTATCTATTATAGAAATTTATATGGCGAATAGGTTTGCATGGAAGACAACATGCAGTAGGAAAACAAAGGTTCAGATTCCAAGTTTTGGACGGGACCGCAAATCTTGGACCAAACATTCTTATAATCAATGGTTCGAATTTGGTAACTCTTACGATTATAAAGGATCCAACTCCCCAAAAAAAAAAAGGAAAATTTGAGCCCAAAATCCCATCTTTTGTTAAATTGAATTCGAAGAAAACATGTCGCCTTTTAAACCCTGCCAATGAGTATCAATGAGCTGTATTGAGAAGTCCAGGGAAGAAAAAGAGAATGGAGAGAGTTGTTTTAGATTGGATTCGTGGATCAATGGTTCGATTATTAATTATTTTTAACTATTTACCTTAATACGTAATATTATATAGTGTATCCATTAAAAGCCTGCGAGGGATAAAGTGTAATCCTATTCTTAAGGGGGAAAAAACATGTATACAATTCGTATACTCATTTCATTCTATTTCTATTTTTCTAACGGTCCCTAAATCAAAACCATATCGCTAGTATGGAATTTGGTTGCTTCGATGTAAATGCTTAGATAATGCTTTGAATTTTGATGTTGGAACATGGAATCTGAAATGTAAAAACCTGGAAGCTTAAATAAATATTTTTTTGCTTTTTTGATTACTGTTTAGTATCTATTGTAATGAACAATTTAGTTGATAGTTGTTACTTGGAATGTAGAATGTAATTTGTGAATAAAACAGGGACCGATCCTTGACTCACGGATTGGACTGGAACTAGATCGTAGGACTTTTTGGTCCGAACACAAATTACATTTTCTTAGAACTGTGTCTCATGGTTTGGTCCTCAAATTCATATGAATCCGATCCAATTTGGGCCGCATGCAACCTTAGTTGCAAGTCATGGAGCCGAACGAGCGTCAACTGGGCTAAACCGAGGTAGGCCGGAGCAGGATATGCAAAACCCAATCCGTGAAACTACGCGTGTGCGGCCTGGGGAGGAGGTATGTGTGGAGGGGTGTGTGCCACATGCCACTCCAGTGGTGGCTCCAGACGTTCTGAACATGGTGTTTAAGATTTACCTTAACTCTTAGGGCATTCATAGTGTGCTCCCTAAAAATTGCTCCTAATGTGTATCCTAAAGTGTACACATAAGCATAATTGGGGCCCACTTTTCACTTCTAGAGCTTGTTAAATTTAGAGAGGATGTGTGCACTCAATAGGCTAGCAATAGCATTCTCTATTTTGTGAAAAAAATAAAATTAGGAGCAACTTTTTCAAAGATTTCATATTAAAAAAAAATCTAAATACTTTGGCCCCACTTAGAGTTAGCTAGAAGGCTATCTAAATTTAACTATTGTGCTAGAAGCCAAGCTTAGGAGCCACCCTTAGGAGTTTGTATGGAGAGCCCATTGAAGCCAATACTTAAGCACATGGCTAGGAAAATATTAGAAGCCTCACTTAGGAGCTATTTTGAGAGTCCACTGTGGATGCCCTTAACTTATACAAACTCACAAATTTTCATATAGTAGTGTAAATAATGTGACCAGATGATACGCAAATACAAAAGATGTCTAAATTTATATTGGCGAATTTATGTTCTTGGGACTAGTAAAATTGAACTAGGGCACATACATATACTAGTATTTATTATAGAAATTTGCATGGTGAATAGGTTCGCATGGATTTTTTTTTTTTTTTTGTTGTATAGAGAGTTGTTTGTCGCTCAGAAAGAAGTCACAGAACGATATCAATACAATAGATACCATTTTCTCTCAATTTTTCTAATTTTTGTTGTTAAGAGTGTATACTTATTTTGAGCCATTGTATTAAGAGTTCCATTTTGAATTACCAAGATTGATGAGCATTCGTAATATAAGATTAAATGTTCAAACAAAACCCGATATCATTTACGTATAATATAAAATATAAAAGGCTTTAGAGTGTTCAATTGACCATTTATGGGAAGATTTTAGACTTTAGTTTGATTGTTTGCATAAATTTATGGATTGATTTGTTGAGCTTGAGTGTTCAAATATTTTTGAGTAGGGTGTTCGAATATTTGTGTATTGGGTGTTCAATAATGGCTGTACTTGTCTAAAACTAAAAAATTTACAATGTACTTCAAAACATTTTTTTTTAAGGGTGTTCAGGTGACCACTCTTTGCCAAGGGTGGAGCCGCCTATGCCACCCCTAGTTTTTTTTTTTTCACACAATGGAAAGTCGAATATTAACATAGAGATTTAAGAGGTGAACGGTTTGGATCATAGAAATAATATCTGAATGGTTTGCATTTAAAAACCACGAGATAGTTGAATCAAATTCTTATTCTTTTTTAACAAAAAAACAAATTCCAAACAAAAGCGTGATTTTAGGCTTAACCATTTGTTTGTATTTTGTTTAACAAACTACATGCAACAAAAATTTTTGAGTACTATAAGTGTGTAAAAAATTAACTTGACCGAATATCGTTAAGTGCCTAATCGGAACACAAATAGTTTGAAATGAAATGGAACACAAATGTACTTAAACACTGGATCCAAATCAATAAACCCATTTTTTCCAATCTATTTGTGTTCCGATTAGGTACTTAACGATATTCGATCAAGTTGATTTTTGGTACACTTATACTACTCGACGAGGGCTATCCGGTGAACGTCTCGGATCGCCGGAACGTGGCTGGCGCGGCCTCGTCGTGAGGCTGCACAGCACGCTGCATAGCACTTGGCTGTGCAGCACCCCCCCAGAGTCCAAATTGGAAGCTGGGGGAGTGCTGCACAGCCAAGTGCTGTGCAGCGTGCTGTGCATGCAAGGCGTGGCCGCGCCGGCCACTTTCCGGCGATCCGAGACGTTCACCGGATACCTCTCGTTGAGTACTATAAGTGTGTAAAAAATTAACTTGACCGAATATCGTTAAGTGCCTAATCGGAACACAAATAGTTTGAAATGAAATGGAACACAAATGTACTTAAACACTGGATCCAAATCAATAAACCCATTTTTTCCAATCTATTTGTGTTCCGATTAGGTACTTAACGATATTCGATCAAGTTGATTTTTGGTACACTTATACTACTCGACGAGGGCTATCCGGTGAACGTCTCGGATCGCCGGAACGTGGCCGGCGCGGCCTCGCCGTGAGGCTGCACAGCACGCTGCACAGCACTTGGCTGTGCAGCACCCCCCCAGAGTCCCAACAAATTCTTGCTAATAAAAATAAAAAAACGAACAAACAACAAATACTTGTAAACTCCCTCACACTGCCACCCCATTCCGAATCTTGCTTCGTGCGGCCATGAGAAGGATTGGGCTAGATCAAGGCCCAGTCTATTATGCGCATCTGGTCTAGTCGGCCACATGTGCTAGAGTAGAGGGTTCCAGGTCTATTATATTACTCTCTCATTTGTGTTCCCATTTGCTGTTAGGTCCAAAACAGATACCATTTTGCAGTACATATCACGAAAAAATTAATAATGACAACATTAAGTGAAGGAAAAGGAACCTAAGGAATATAAATGGACGTGTATTTAGAAATTCAAAAGGGAGAGTATCAAGGAGTATTAGGTTGGGTGATAAGAACCATTTCCCCCCCCCCCCCCCCCCCCCCCCAAAATTTTCTTATTTTTTGTAGAAGAAAGAGAAAGAACCATGCGCACTACAAGTTGTTTGTATATAATATGCTATAGACATAGATAGATGGGTACATTTTCAAAAAACAATTCTAGACATAATTGCGTTTGGAACCGGTCGATCTCGATCCATATGGATCCATATACATCAAATGGTTTCCGGAGAGTAACGTAGCCGTGAATGAGGATTACTGAGGGCACCACAAAAACACAGCTAAAAAAAATCTGCGACAAAATGATACGCCAATGAACTTACTTCATTAAAAACACTAGCATAAAGTAACATATGTATGTATATGTTGGGAAAAAAAAATAACAGTGGCAATCACAGATTCCAAAGAACAATTTCCTTTGATATATATTTATATGAACAGATTACAATGAAATTTACAAGAACTGGAAATTAATAGAATTGGAAAAACAAAGATACAAAACAGTGCTGAGTCATGTGTAACCACACTCTCCTTAACAAAGATGTGCCGCCTACCGTAGGTGTCGTAGGATGAATCGACGTCTTCGTCCTAGGATACAATAGCTAGAACCACGGCTGACAAAACACCGCTGTCGACTGCCCTGGCGAACTGAAACTTGTATCTACCTCTCTCTCTCAAGAACGATTTCTGGAATGTAATATGTTGCACGAAAATCTGATCATACAACATATGACAGAGCTGCCCTTTATAGCTGAAGGAGGAGACAGAGTATTCAATATGTGAATTATGGGGGAGCCTCCCCATTCAATACGAGATCAAATGCAGCCAATGAATTCTGCAAATCAAAACTCCGCTCACAAATGCAACACTTGAATTGTGGAAGAAAGCTGCCACAGAAATTTGAATGCCATTATATCTCATCATGGAGGGGTGTAAATAGCGTATTAACCAACGAATTTGATCACGTGCATCACACACTTCGTGGGATCCCTTCGGTTGTCTCGTAAGACCCTCCGAATGCCCTATTTCATTCACACCGAATTTCCAACAGTATATAATCCTACATTACAGTTAATAACCTTTCCATAAAAAATACAAACAAAACTATCATAATCATGAATAAAAGTTACTGAAGTTAGGCTTCATAATAGACTACGACGAGTTTTCATGTTTTGAAAGCTTTGCATGATAATTTCATTGTCTACGCTTTCAGATATGACTTTTTTTATGTATGCAATCATGCTATCACTCCTCCATTGATTTCGATTCAGTTGCGTCATTGATTCTTCACATAATTCATAATTGAAAACGCCCTCTCAACTGTAGCATTTGTAACTGGTAAAGATAATGTCAAAACTAAAAGCATGTGAACCAATAGATAACGAGAAGGCACTTTAATTTTTATTCTAAAGCTAAAACTCAGTTTTTCAAAAATAAATAAATAAATAAATAAAAGGAAAATTGCAGTGTGGCTCGTGCCTACACTGGTCCTTTAATACATCCGCCTCCAAGTCTGGAAGGTGAGCTCTTTGACTTTTTCTCTTCAATATTCACGCTATTCCTTCTCCTTCCAAGAAAGTCTCAAGTCTCGACTCCTTGTTCTACAAACAGACTTAAATTGAATAAGTCAATGGAACGGATTTATTTAGTGAAAATGGGTTAATGTGTTATAAGAGAGATCCATCTCGTAAAACACAATATATAAGTTAGTTTTGTGTAATTAAGTGTTTTTGTGTCACCATGTTGTACCAGATCCAAACTCGATAGTGAGGGAAGTTGTGGTCCTTCATTGGGAAGAAAAGTTCCAGCCGCATCACTAATGTAGTGTTCCCACTTTTTACAAGTTTTGATTTTTGCCTTTATTAAAAAAAATTCGCATTAAAATTTTCAAATTCCTTGATTCGTCTCGACGAGAGAAATCGAAAAAGTATAAAATCATGACTTGGACAAATACAAAACCCCTAAATTACTTGCCTTTAAGACTGTGTTTGGATGACCGGAATCTTGAGTAAAAATATGAATATGATTACCGGGATTCCAATTCCTGAGAATTTTCTTGGGTAGAAAAAGGATTATAATTATTGGGAATCGAAGTCCTAGGGATTTGATATTTGGAGGAATTGCATTTCGGTGTTTGGATTAATTCAATAAACTTACATGGGAAACAATTATTTTGGAAATTTATTAAAGTCAACATTACTTTTTCTTAATGAATGAGCCAGGAATCTTAGATTCCCATGGGGTAAGGAATGGATTAGATTTCCACTCAGTTTGGGAATGTGATTCATGGTTGAACATGTCATCAGGAATCACATTCCTATTCCTGTCTCTACCAAACGTCGGAATCAGAAAAGCTTGAAATCACATTCTCGTTCCTATCTCTTCCAAACATTGTAATCATGGATAGAAGACATCACATTCTCATTCCTCCACGAGATTACTGCTATCCAAACTGAGCCTAAAGGGCAGAGAAGAATCACGGGAAGGTGCAGAAAATTTAATTTTCTAGACCATGAGATCTTCACTTGTAAATCATATAGGAGTAACATAGTTAGGCGTAAAGAGAGTCTAATTATTCCAACACCAGAAATTCTTGTAGCATCCATGACAAAGTGAATGGATCTCATAAAAATGTGTGGTGCTGGAGTGAGTCGAAGCACCACATGACTGTGCTGCAGGAATAAGAGAACTAGTAGCATATGGGTTTCCTATTTCTCATTAACCCCGTTGAATCATACGCCAATTTCTCTCTTAAACAATATTTCAATGTTCAAGATATCGAAATGTTTAATTAGGTTGTCTAAGCTGATTAGGACGAATATTGATTTTTAAATTAAAACATGCGGGTTCGGATCTCAAAGACTAAACAAACGTTTACATGTACTTGATTCATTAGACATATAACCCACTTGAGAATTAATTTAAACAGAGGAAAAACAAAATCAAAATCTACAGCTAAGAAAAACAAAAAACTAAAACCAAATATTATGCCAAACAAGCCCCAACTTCCACGTAACCTGCTGCCAACCCCCAAAGTCCCCCAACCAGGCCGACATCATGCACCACTATCATGTGAAAATGGTTTCCAACAATTTGAAAAAAATGGAAGCATCCTCGTGGGCCAACAGATGAGGAAGTCTACGGGGACAGAGAACGTAATAACAAATGGAATTGGATCCTCTGTCAAGGGACTAAACTGTCCTTTCTTGGTAGATTCCTTCCTATTCTATTCTAGTAATTGAGACCATTCATTTTTCGGATTCCCCTCAGAGCATTAGATATATATATGCTGGATATCATGTTGATCGGGTTGTTGAATGTGTTTTTGAAACAAATTTATTATGAGAAAATGTGTTTCTGATCTAGTATTGTACAATAATTAATTTTTAATAATAAATAACTTTTGGAGTTTCATATAAATTGAATCACATTATTTTAATACTGATAAATGTTTTCGACGAAGTTTAAAAAACTAATGATTTTAATTATTGAACTAGACTCGGAAAGAACTCGTAAATGTACGTATGGCAAGACCGTCCATTCTTTTGGGTGAATAAGGAGGATTCAATCGCTTAAAAAAAAAAAAAAAAGATTTCGGCGACTTTCCATTAACTTTCTTCTACAGTTTAAATTTTCTCAAAAGTAGTGTTGCTACGTGTAACCGCGTGCTCATTGATGTCGAGATAAGCTGTTTAATTATTACTAATTTTTTTTTGATATACATTATGTTCTTTTTTTTGAAACTGTTTTTAAAAAAAATTACAAAGAGAGATATAGGTAAGTCTAAAATTTTTTGCAATTGCATTTTGTAGAACTGTGATTATGAAACCAAACCAAATAGTAGTTCATGGTTCAATTATGCACACTTGAACTGCGATGTTTTTTTTCCTATTGTTCATTTTGTTATTCTCCTCCAAATTAACAGAAGAAAATGAACAAACCAAACGTCTCAACCAGAGCCCATATAATAAATTAGGCATGACGAATGACAAAAAAAAAAAAAAAAAACCCTCTCAACTAGAACCCATCTACTATGAAATACCTAATGCTATCTCCACTACTAATAGCTTACACACGCAAAAAAAGAAGAAGAAAAAGACGTAGACAGGAATAAGGGAAAAGAAGGAAAAAAGGGAAGACCCAGGAAAAAAGGGGAAAGAAGACAGAGGAGCACCATGTGTTCACACTTGTCTCTCCAAAATTCTAGAAAATGCTTTTCGATATGTGGACAAAACTTACGGCAAAAAAGGGACGTAGAACTAAAACCTCGAAAATATCTGGTAAGGACAATATGGTAATCACGTAAAACATGTCAAGATGACCAAAATCCCCCTCCTTACAAAGCCACATCATCTCCAATTATAGAAAAATAAGCGTACTTTGGTAATTTTCCTCAAATGGTGGCAAGGCACCACCAATTTCGTTATTGTACAAGTGTGTTATAAGAATATCAAGATGACCAAAATACCCCTTCTTACAAAGCCACATCACCTCCAATTTTGAATGTCTCTTGCTAGCTTATATGCACCTAAGACTAATCTCTATAGTCCCTCCTACAAGCTTTTCCACACTTTACATGAGAGGTGAGGCTGCCCAAGACTTGCTGATAATGAGAATTGAACCTGAGACTTTATGAGAGAGCAAAAACCCTAAGTTGTAATCCAAGACCACTATTCTATAACCCTTTGAGATTAATACAATAGTATCTTACCTGTAATATAGTATATTGCTAATAAGTTTTTTTGGTTTTGCGATCAGGGTGTTCGAACAAACTTACGCACACTTTTACAATGACTAGAGAATTTGCAAGAAATTTCTTTGTTGTTGTCCGACCCAAGAATCGAAACAGGTCAATTGTAAAAAGGCAAACTTGTGGGTTGCGGCCTGAAACAAACTTTGGGAACTGTCCCGGAAAATCTATTTTCTTGGAAAAAGGTATAAAACGAAAGAGACGGGCAATTGCAGTCTTTGCAGCAACCAAAGCCGACCAGCTGTTATCCTCTCTGTATCTTGGTTGTCATCCATTGTGGGTCCCACCCACGCATCTCCCTCCACGTTCCTCGAACCCCTTTGTTCCTCACCTATAAATATCATCCCCTTCCTGTTCCCTCCTACCGTACGCAATCAATCCAATCTCCCTCTCTCTCTCTCCCTATACAAAAGTATTTTGAACAAATGGCAGGGAGGAAAACCAATAGCTCTGCAGCAACAGGGACCGAATTCGAAGATCTGTTGCCAGTTATGGCGAATAAATTGGGAGGAGAGGGCCTGATAAAAGAGCTGTGCAATGGGTTTTGCTTGTTGATGGACAAGGACAAAAATGTAATCACGTTCGAGAGCTTGAAGAGGAACTCAGCGATTCTTGGGTTACAGGGCTTGAGAGACGATGAGTTGCAGAGCATGGTGAGAGAAGGCGATTTGGATGGCGATGGTGCCCTCAATCAGATGGAGTTTTGTGTCTTGATGTTCAGATTGAGCCCTGAGCTTATGGAGGAGTCCGAGGCTTGGCTCGATCGAGCTCTCGAACACGAGTTTGGGAAGTGAATTGAATCAGTTTAAACCCTTTTAGTCATGTAAATTTTTTTCCTTTTTTTTCTCCTGTTTCTGTTTTCAGAGATTATTGGGAATAATTTGTTGGGTTTTACTACTTGGTTTCTTCAAAGTGAATAGAACCCCAAAAAATTACGGATCACAAGTTGGAGTAAATGATGTTTGGTTTGTCGAGATTTCTTGCACCTCGATCAACGTTGGAGAAGGATTGAGGTGCAAGAAATTCAGGTTCTTTTGGATTCCGTATCCAGCCAATGAACCCATTTTCCGGAGGCTAATCCTATCGGCAGAGCTGGCCTTAATTAAAGCCGTATAGATTTCGCCCAGCACGAAAATTGATAGCAGCTGGACCGAGTCGAAGTTCAGTAGTGTCATAGGCGCTTCTGTATAGGGATGGCAACTGGGTGGGTTGGAGCGGGTTTTGATGATTCCTGCCCCGACCCTAAAATTTCCTAACCTACCCCTAACCCGCCCCTAACCCGACCGGGTAATTTATGGGTACCCCCACCTCCGCCCCTATCGGGTATCAGGTTTACCCGCCCCGCCCCTATTTTTTTCACATATTTTAGTTAAGTAGTATATTTTAAATTCCAATTAGTGAGTGCAAATGATAAAAGTTCACAAAATAACTTTTACAACTTAATCAAAATCTACTATCTAATGGTTTATTTTAGTTGTAAAAGTAAAATTAGAAGAATAAAAATAAAATTTAATGCATATAAGTGAAAAAATATAATTTGATATATACATATAAGAGTGTATAAATATAGTTATACATATATATGTATGTCGGGGCGGGTAATATCGGGGCGGGGCCCTACCCTATCGGGGCGGGGTAGGGCGGGTTCGGAGCGGGGCGGGTTGAATTGCCATCCCTACTTTTGTATGCCGTAGCACTGTTCTATTTTCGGTCTTGGTAGTTTCTCGGATCTTAGGTCTAGTTTTCCAAAAGATTTTAGCACCCAGGTGCTAAAATCATGATTTTTCAAATAAAAAAATAAAGTGGTTCTGTGTATCATTTTTTGATTTTTTTGCACCAAACTAAAGTACACAAAGAGTACTTTAATTTGGTGCGAAAAAAAATCGAAAAAACGATACACGGAACCACTTCATACCTACTAAGTCATGTATTAGCAGGTTATTATAGTAGCCGATAAAAAAAAAAAGTAATTTATAGTATTATATATTGAAAACTTCTTAAAAAATAGTTTTTTACTTTAAATAGACATAAAAGAAAACTATATTATTAGAAAAAAAATTATTTACTTACCAAATTAAGATACATGATTTGTAAATGTAAAATATATATATATATATATATATATATATATATATATATATATATATATATATATGAACAACTTCCAATAAGGGACCCTTATATAAAAATACCATGCGGACCTAGCCTTTTTTAGTGTTTCCGGACCAAATTTTGACGATCCGAACTGTTCAATATTTTTAAAATGCATTTTTAAGGGTCTCCAAGAGGATTCGTCCAAAAAAAATACCCGGAAGGGCTTCATCCGATCAGTTTTGGTTAAAAACACTATATATAACGTTTTTAACCAAAACTGATCGGATGAAGCCCTTTCGGGTATTTTTTTTGAATGAATCCTCGCGGAGGCCCTTAAAAATGCATTTTAAAAACATTGAACGGTTCGGATCGTCAAAATTTGGCTCGGAAAGGTGAGGTCCACATTTTAACTTCAATAAGGGACCCTTATTGGAAGTTTATCCTATATATATATATATATATATATATATATATATATATATATATATATATATATATATATATATATATATATATATATATATAGGGTTTTTATCTAATCCGGACTTTTCATTTCCGGACCTCATGATCCAAACATTTTTTTGACGATCCGATTCGTCCAATGTGTTCAGAAGGTGTTTTCAAGGGTCCTCGCAAAAAATCTTCAAAAAAAAAATACCAGGAAGGGCTTGATCCAAGCAGTTTTCGCAAAAAATATATATTTACATTTTTTGCGAAAACTGCTTGGATCAAGCCCTTCCCGGTATTTTTTTTGAAGATTTTCCACGTGGACCCTTGAAAACACCTTCTGAACACATTGGACGGATTGGATTTTTCAAAAATAATTTGCAACACAAAAAAAATCATTTTTTTCTTATTTCCGGGAGGTGTGGATTAGAACCGTGGGCTATATATATTATACGTTCCGGTTCGGTTCTAACCGTGGTTCTTATATTGAGAACCAGTAACCAAATCATAATTGCCGGTTCTTAGTTTTTTAGAACCATAACCAGATCAATGAACCATAGAACCTAACCAAATAGACCGGTTCGGATCGGTTTGGTGGTTTTATCGGTTTTCTTGTGCACCCCTAGGCATTACTCAATACTGGTGGGGCGCATTACTCAATACAGGTGGGGCTCTACCCGTTGCGGTCGGTAGACCCTACCAACCCCAATCCACACTGTCCAAAAGTGTTTTGGATGGTTTAGATTAAAAATAAAACTATTCCGTAGGAAGATAAGACTCTTGCGCGGAAGAGTTTTATTTTTAATCCAAACCGCTGAATGTCTAAACAAACAGTACTAGATGGGGTTGGTAGGCCCTGCCAACCCATGTAGATAGTAGGGCCCCGGGTTCCTTTAATCTGTATCTATCTTCTTCTTTTTTTCTTTTTGTCCGACGGATGTCTAAGAACTTATGTGTAATTAACTTATGTGTACCTCAATTAATTCTAATCTGATACCCTGCCAACCCATGTAGATAGTAGGGCCCTGGGTTCCTTTAATCTGTATCTATCTTCTTCTTCTTTTCTTTTTGTTCGACGGATGTCTAAGTACTTATGCGTACCTCAATTAATTCTAATATGATACTATAGAAGACAGATCATTTATGCCGAAAGTAGGAAATTTACAAGAATTTTTTTTATTTTTTCTATCTGACTTTAAGAATTGAATCCTAATTAATTGAGAGCAAACTCACATACTAACCGGACTTAATTAGCGGGGTTCTGCATCTATCTTGAGGATTCAACATTCAAAGAAACCCCACAGGGACGAAAAAATTGGCAGAGACGGGCAGAGGCTCAATGGTCAATCCATCGGCAACTGATTACTGATGGGAAACATGACCCAAAAGTCAAATTGGCAGACTTTAAAAATTCTTCAAGTAATGTCAAGGGCCTCATCGATCCCGCCAATGGTGAAATCAACTGTTGTTGCCGTCTAGTAAAATTCACATTACTACTTGCAGTTTTTTTTTTTTTTTTAAAACTATTTTTAGTTTGGTTCCTTCTCTTAATCAACCTTTAGTCAATGGCACGAGGTGACACCATTTCTTTGCACGATTTCAAAGTCAACAATTAAAATCGATGTGGTTGGTTTTTTGCGATTAGTTGAGATATACGCAAGTCGGTTCGGACACACAAATTACAAAAACAAAGGAGAAGAAAACCTGTAAGTATAATTTCACATGTCAATTTTGTTCAAGACTACTTCAATTGTGATCCAAGCTTAAGTTACCGTTGAATTGCTATAAATCTTGACTAAAATATTTAAAAAATTAAAGAATTGTTATAGGGTCCATTATAACTTTTTATAACACCTCTAGTCCACCTAATGTTTTCATAACATCTCTAATCCACCAAACCATTTTTTTTATTCTCTTAGGTCCATTCTATTTTTTTACTAGACAAATGTACCCTTACATTAAATTTAATACATAATATACATTTGCCGGAAAAGTCGCCGGCGCCGGAAAGTCTGCCAGAAAAGTCGCCGGAAATTGGACTTCGCCGGAAAAGTTTGCCGGAAAATCTTGTCGGCGCCAGAAAAGTCGCCGGAAAATTGGACTTCGCTGGAAAATTGATCGGCGCAGATGTGGTTATCTTGACTTGCAAGAGGTGGTTATCTATACTCATAAGATGTGGTTATCTGAGCATATTTTTGTTTAAAAAACTTACTTGGGATCAAGTCCTCTAATCCACCTTTTTGCAATTTCTAAGGTGTAAGGTCAACTCTCCATTTCTAATAGACAAATATACCCTCACATTAAATTTAATACACAACATACTCTTGCCGGAAGATGTGGTTATCTAGACTCAGAAGATGTGGCGACCTGGACTTTTTTTTGAAAAAAAAAAGCCCAATGGGATCAGATGTGGTTATCTAGACTCAGAAAATGTGGCGACCTGGACTTTTTTTCCAAAAAAAAAAAAGCCTAGTTGGGATCAAATCCTCATCCACCCCCATATAAGACAATTCACAAATTAATATTCTTTTTTTTATTATTATTAAATACTTTTGTTTTTTGGACTTCCATTGTACCAAAAGAAAAAGTAAAAAGATGATCTAATGAAATAAAATAAAAATGAAAAAAAAATGCACAAATAATTTAACCTCATTCACTCACTGCAACATAACACTAACTAGAGGCTGGGCATGCGATCCGTGCACGTGGAATGCAGACAAAAATACTATACCATATGCACAAATAGATCAACCTCATTCACTGATTCTTGGAAGCTTCGAGATCCGCAGCCTGCTTGAGCAAACTCTCATCATCTTCCTCGAGCGCCTTCTGGATCGGCGCCGACCCGAGCCCGTCCGCAATCGCCAGCATGATCTTCTTCATCTCCGACCGAAACTCCTCCAGATCGATCGACTCGCTGTGGTGGCAGTCGAACTTGTTGAAGATCGAATCGTACAACCTCGCCAGCTCCTCCGACGGCGTCGATGTAGCGACGCCGTAGTGCGTCTCCAGGAGACGGAACGACTCCAAAGCCTTCCGCAGCTCGGATCGGGATAACACACCATCGTGGTTGAGGTCGAGTGCTGAGAATATATATATGGTTGATGCTCTTGTTGAAGTGGCCTTCGTCGCTCACGAAGTCTCGCACCGTCGTGCCGTCTATTATAACCACCCCCATCTCTCTCTCTCTCTCTCTCTCTCTCTCTCTTCCTCTAAATTGGGGGTAGTCGGGTCTTTTTGTTATTGTAGTGGATCTTATATCTTAGAGAATATTTGGGTGGACCTTACACTATAAGAAATTGTTATAGTGGACCCTATACCAACTCAAAAAATCCTTATGGAAAAGATTTTAACAGGACGAAAAGTAAGAAGAATTCCGTATGAGAAAGTTTTTCGGGTTGTTTGTTTGATCGGAGATAAAATGATGAGATATAACATCCCTTGGGATATGGGTGAGATATGAAATCCTTGAGAGATTGCTCAGGATATCATTGAATGGAGAAAATCCATATCCGGTGTTTGTGTTCACTGAGATATAACCATCTGGAAATAATGTTCCAGGCATTTTTTTCCATTTTTTACTGCGATATGGTGTGGGTTGGGAAATGAAATCCTACCCAAATCCCTCCCCTCTCATGGCACCAAATAATGGATTTTAGGTTCCACTCTATCCCACCACTTAATCCCACACGTAACAAATAGGCCGTAGGATTGTATCTAACTGCATGGTACCTATGTTCTTGTATCAAACGAGTTCCCTTCTTACTACATAAGAGTGATCAACAATTTCTATCAAAACTTACTGAGAGGAAGAAAAAGTTAGATTAATACACCTCCAATTGAAGCCTTTACGCTGTATTTGGAACTTCAGAAAAATGAGAGGAGAGAAAAAAATGGGAGGAAAAAAAGAGTAAATTTTTATTGAGCACAAAACGTGAATTTGTTTTTTTTCCTCTCTTTATCTCCAAACTAAAGGATAGAAAGTTTTTAACTTTCCTTTCTTTTCATTTTCATAAAAGTTCTTATCAATCCCTAACCCAACATAATTTTGATACAAATTCTCAGTCTTTAAGAAGATCTCAATTCTATATAAACTTTTCGGAAAAATCCGCATCCACAACCTCGTTTTGAACAAAAAATGGCCACGGGTCAACCTCGTATTCCCACTCTCTATGTGCACATTGTCAAAGACCTTTTCAACCTTTGTTGGCGGCTTTCACATGAGAGATTTTGACTTCATCGAAAGACCGATTTGGGGACTCTCCCACTGCACATTCGTAGAAACGGATAAGGATTTACTCCCCCATCCCGTAAAATAAAGTCAGTCCCTTACGAAATTAACTATAATTTTTAAGTTTAAAAATAATTTATTTATCAAAATATTTTTTTGAGCAACATGGATCTTTTTGATAAAGTGCAATGAGATATTTTGAACGCTGCAAAGAAATCAAAAAATTATTTTAGTTGATGCATTATTTTTAAGTTTGAAAATTACATATAGTTTTGCAACGGACCAACTTTACAGGACGGATGGAGTATTGTATTTCCATCATATGCGAGTGTGGTGGTAGCTTTAGATTAAGGTTCAAGTCCCACTGACATTGTTCATGTTCCACTAACATTTACTAACAACTACTAACCCTTTTTACATGTACTGAAAAAAATCCCATCACATGAGTATATATGAAGCCTTTTTTGAATTCATAGCCTCACAACACTTGGTGCCTGGTGCTGCTAAATAACAACTAGGCCAATTGGTTCTGCTAAATACTCCATCCGTCCTAAAAAGTTTGGCCTACTTTTTTCTTTTTTAGTTGTCCCAAAATATAGACCAATTTAAAATTTTCAACAAAGGAAAGTTGGTAAATTCAATTTCTGCCCTTGAGACGCTTTTAACAAATCAAAACAATGAGACCAAAAGAAGAATAATTGAAAATTTTAAATTTTAAATTGCATTTTTAAATTTTGAAAAAGTTCTTTGATTATATTGGCGGCAATATTTTCCACTTTTTGGAAAACAATTTAAATTAAAAACTTGATTAACTCTTATTTTATTAGAGTCAACTAATGAAGGGCAAACTTGAAAAGTTACAAGTTTTGGGTAATATTGTGTATTGTACATAAAATAGAAATTTATAAGTAGGCTTAAATTTTTGGGACGGAGGGAGTAACAACTAGGCTAATTACTATAGTTCTTTATATGGTCTCAAAAGACTTATTCAATAGGCTATTGTGTGCCGTGTAGGAGTAAAGTAAATTAGTGAGGTCCCACAGTCAAAAAGCATAGACGGGCCCACATATATCTTAGAAAAGTCAAAGTCAGCAAGATTCCAAGTGGAGATACAAGAAGGTTACAAATCGGACTTGGTTGTAGATTTTCGAGCAAAAAATGAAATCGCTTAAGAGTAATTAATTTTACAATTGGTATAAAAGCTGTGAGTCACATAGGCCCATAAACGAGCACGTTAATCCCAACAGAATCCTCTCTTCACTTGATGAATAGGATTCTTGAGCCGAAAAGCCAGAGCTAGGGAAAGGGAACACATGGGATAGAAGAAACCACCCCTGATCAATAAAAGGCTAGAAGTAAACCCCGCCAAAGGTAAGCACCACTAGTTAGGGGATGAGCTATAGGGACGGATAGTTTCTTAAGGTTTAGACTTATGGGAGAAGGAATTTCATTTTGACCAAACTTGGTAAGATTGACTTATTCGATGACCAAACTTGATATGATCAAAGAGAAACTGTTCAAGGGGGTGGGCGTAACACAGGAAGGCCCACTGTCAGGATCTCTGTCAAACATCATAAAACCTAAGAAGAAGTATGAGTGAATGGGTTTCATAATGAATCATCTCAAATGATGAAAATATCCGCAAGGAACCTATAAGCCCACCCCCAATTTGATTGAGATGAAAGAAGTAGGCAGAAGCAGAAATATGATTTAAACCGGAAGATCTTAAGGTATTTATAGAAGAGGTTGGGTAAAGCATGCCCAAAAGTCTGATTAGAATAAGTCGACGGGCACAAAGAATGAGGAGTGTAATCACAGTGTGACAAGACTAGACTAAGACCAGCTGGGAGATGTGACAACACGATCTAGGATAGGGCGACAACATGTCAGATCTTAGTAGAAACTTTGGAAGAAGATATTTGGGAGCGCATATGAACAGGAATCCCCTCTCGGCGAGATGTTCTACGGGCACGATTATTGAGAAAAATCATTGGCCAAGAAGGTGATAACTTGTTTGAAGGAACACCTATAAATATGACGGAAAGTTCAAAAACAAAATAGGGAACCCACTTTCATACTTGTATTTTCACATTATAATTAAGCAATTCTCAAAATGATTCTGATTAGACTGTCAGAGGTATTTCCGGTCAACCCCCGGCGTCCAGAGTCCCTCTAATGGGTTTGTTTGTTTGATCTTGTGCACGAAAGGAAGTTGAATTTCTAGTCAAAGTCTACCATCCCCAAGACAAAAGTTCAAGGTGAAGCTCTAAAAAACTGGGAATGGTGCAAAAAGAAAGATCTATCTTGTCCCATATCACTCTACAAAGTACAAACCCAATCTTGGGTTTAATTGGAATTTACTCCTTCTATTTAGGATTTAGCTCAACAACTTTGAGTAGGTAGTAAGAATAGAGAATAGGGTTGGAGTATGTCGATGAAAAAATGAATGGGCAAAACAACAGAAGATACTTTTTTGTACTTCTAAATGAAATCAAACCAATGCTATATCGTTGCAAATAATGTACATAGGAAATGCGAAAACATACTAAAATATTTTTGACATTTGTATAAGCATTCAATTAAATATGCAGGAAATCATCATATGGAATTTCTCAATTGTGCATCAACAATTTAAACTGTCCCAGAATCTGCAAAATGTCCAACTAATCAACCATTGCTCAATCTATTTCACAGAAGATAAGGTCTAATCACTCGTTTACTGTAGTTCGATCACCTGCATTACCTCACCAAACTTTGTTGCCTTTCTCCAATCTCCACATTAGCTCCTGTCAACAGAAGAATGGTACTTTAGGTCTTCAACAAGCAAAATACCTACAAAACATGAACGAAAATCGAACGTACATCGTGACATCGCTTACCAAATTAAGGCCCATTCCTTCCGCAAACTTCTAACCAACCTTATTGGAAAGCGATTTTCGCTTTAGAAGAAGCTCTGGAGAATCCCATCATTTGACTCTTAATTCGTTCTCTCCGAATGGAATCTCTAGCATTGTGGTGTCGCGAGGAAAGAGTCAATTCTTGCAACACCTTTCCGTGCTTGAGCAAAAACTTTGCTAGACTGATATCATTCTCACACTCTGAAAACCCGTCAATCTTTACTACCTTTAGGTGATGCAGGAAGGACTTCAATGCTTGCATTTGCGATTCCCAGTATCGATCTTCCCCTGAGCTAGACAAGTCCCACAACTCCCTGTTCCATCGCTGAAACGGAACAAAAAAGCTAAGCTGTTAAGAACAATACACGCAAAACCATAGAACAAAGCTTTATGTTTTAGGGGAGATATAGGGCTACAATGTTGGAACTCACTCTCCTTTCGATCTTGTAGTCGTTGATAATCTTTATGATGAGAGTGTGCAGTGTAGGTGAGCTTTGAAACAGGCATGCTAGTGCTGGAATATTATGCTTGTCGAGACTTGTGTGTAATTCCAAGGTCTTGAGATTATTGAAAGGATGCAGAAGAATTGTACTTGTGAAATGGTTGTTCTTCGACAGAATCTGCAATCAATAACAAAAGGCAATGCGGATATAGAATGTGTGAGTGATACGAAATATACGCGTGAAATAGTTTTTCTTAGGAAGTATGTGTTAATAGAGCATGAGGATCGTGCCCAGGTTGAAAGGCGCTAATTCTACATTATCGCTTTTCTTGGGAAATGGCCGTGTAACCAATGCTAACAGACAAGCCTTCCAACCAGGATGTGCAAGTCTTTTTCATAATTTGACTTATTTGTCTTAATTTGTCTTTTTCAATACTCCCTCCGTCCCTTAAAGTTTGATACTTTCACTATTCCAGCCGTATGAAAAAATTGATTATTTCTTTTAATCTATAATGTTTTATATAAGCAATATGGATCTAGTTTGATAGATTTCAATTAGTTCTTTTAAACAAAGTTATGAAAATCACATAAAACGTTATGAATTGAAAGATATAGGCAATTTAAAAATAGCACGCACTCCCGAAAGTGTCAAACTTTAAGGGACGGAGGGAGTACATTAGAGGGATAATTCATCATAATTTGAGGCCTAAAGCAACAATACATAATGGAGCTTTTGACATTTGCCAATGGTGTCGGGTATCTCTTATTTAACAAATACTCCACTTTTTTTTTTCCTATCTTTTGACAATCTAAGGTCCTTATTATGTCTTCTGCACTCAAATTTTCATAACGTGTCATTTTCAATTGATAATAGAGAAAAAGTACTAGGGTAGTTTTCCATTTGATAAAATGGAAATTTGCTAAAATCAAGTGGATGATTTTAGCAAATGAAGTGGGGAGGAGATTTTAGTAACAATGAATCTGGACATATGTTTAGCAAATGGAAAACCAAGCCTAAGGAATTGTTTCAGAAACTACTGGCTTTTTTGGCAAACTGTTTTACTTTTCACACTCTATAAAACATGTCATTATCTCACAATATATCAATTCAAAAGGCAAAAAAAAGACATTTTTAGTAAAAGGACAGTTTGTGGAACAAGTTCTAATTAATTTTGTGGCATAGATAATCTTATTAGGGGGTGTTCCACTAACAAAAACCAGCTTTTCACAAAAACCAAGACATGTCATTCTCTCACAATACATTACATAAAAAACCATGAAAAGCCAGTTTTAGTAACGTTTATTGTCAATTTTTCATTTGTTCCTGTAGAGATTACTTTTGATCCTGAAAGAAGAACGTCACTATTTTTTGAATCATGTTGTGCCTATTCATAAGAAAGATCTAACAGATTGTTGGGATGGTTTCGAATTCCCAGTAGTATTTGCAAGGATGGTTTGAATTAATTCCCAATGAGTTGTTTAAATTCCAAGGACTTCTCTATGGAATGCTACATCATCACATGATTATGACTGTCAATATTCCTCTTGGAACTTTGCATGTGATGTCTATTTAAGTGCGTGTGATACGGACCATACGGCTAAGGAGAGCACAAGAGAGGAGGAAAACTTGCGAGTAAAAATTAACAGTGTGCAAGTGTCTCGCAAAGCTTGGGGTGAGATTGTGTATTCTTGTATGAATAAGTATACAAGGGGTTGGATGTGGGTCTTCCATACTCAGTGTACTTGTACAAATTATTGTCATAGTGAAAGACCAGTTTCTTTTTCTTGGAATAAGCGTGTTATTGCCAAACCATGTAAACTTGCATGCGTCCCTCTACTTTATTTTTCGTTATATTTTCGTTGGTTATGATTATGGTTGCGTTCGAATCCCAGTCCTTGGACGCTTCCGCTTTTAATCCCAACACAGGCTGGTGAGCTTATACAAATATTACAGAATATGAAAGCATGCAATCTTCACAAAATGTGGGCCGGCAAATGCTAGAGCCTGGCTTGCTTATCAGTATTAAGATTGCCAAACTCCTTTATTCACTTATGAAGAGCAGCTCATCTTTAAGAATCTTGTCCTTGTTCTTAAAAATAGTCCAATGTAGTAATAATTACTACAGTTTTGCGCGAAAATAAAATCGTTGAAACACATCCAGAGTTCGAAATGGCTAGTTGTCATCCAACTACTAACCACGTAAAATGCTACATTTGGGAAGAAAATTTAGAAAAAGAAGGATATATGCAGTGCTTTTTACATTTTTCGGAGGGGCCTGAAGCGGTGGATTCTTTGACTTATGCTCTGAGCCGGCCCTAGATGTATAGGTATATACTAAAAAGAAGATATATAGGTACATACCTCAACACATCGGCTTTCAAGTGTAAAACTTTTGGCATGGCAAAGACCAGACAGGAAACCAGCCACACTCAAAAGCTTTGCTGCAGTTATCTCCTCATGAAGTACAAAGAACCCAACAGAAGCCTCATCAATTGAACACAAATTCTCCAAACAACATCTCTCTGTGATGGCATTATACTCCCAAACCAAAATTCTTAGCCTCGGCGCATCGATCTTCACCCAACTATCACTACCATGCACATCGAAACAACTCGCCACCCGCAACCTCTCCAACTTCCCACAAAAGACCTCCAAATCATTCAACTGAAAACAATTCTCCACGGACAAATCCTCAACCCCTTTGCAACAAATTTTGAGATGTTTTAGCCCGAAACAAGCGTCAAGATTCAGTTTTTTCAATAGCGGGAACGACGACTCCGTAAATAAATCGTTAAGAGACGATTGATCATATAAAATGACGAGCGAGAGAGATAGAGTGTGGAGGGATTGGAACCCTTTTTTCATTATACACGGAGGAGGTAGTCGAAAACCCGGATACCGAGACTTTAATTTGAAAACCCGTAATGAATCGCACGTGACAATGCATCTCGGGAAATTGAAGTAATCATTGGTGGCAACCTCGATATCGAGTTCTCGAACTCTGTGCCTAACGGCGCAACGGATCAGGCTGTTGAGCCGAGAGAACGTGAATTGAGCGCAGAAGCGGAGGGTCCTTAGATCGGAGTGGTTACCCCTGCGAGACAAAACGTGGTTGATGAATTCCATGGATTCCATTCCTTTGGTTAAACGTGATTGTACCCTCTTTCGAGTGGTTACGATGTTGTTGTTTGGGAAGTGGGTGATCGTGGTGAAATCGAGATCGGGCAATGAGGTCCAGATAGATCGCCATCTTTTCGACAAGACTCCTGTTTGAGCGGTGGATTTGATGGGGAGGAGGAAGAGAATGTGGTGGAGGATGGCGTCGGGGAGGTCGCTGATACGGTCTTCGCCGCCGCTGCGATGAGATTTGTTTTGGGAAATGGAGAGTCTCTTCTTCTTGGCAGATCTTGTTTCCATAAGTTTTTTGGAGTTGGTTTGGTTTTCATTACTGGATTTGATTATGGTGGTTTATTTTGAGAGGGGAGTATTATAAGGAGTTAGTTTAGGATTTTGAAACTTTCAAACGAGGAAGGAAGTTGACACGTGATGGAGTCAAAAGAGTTGTTTTTTACTACTACTAGTTTAAAAACAAGATATATTCGGTGCAGGTATGGGTGTAAATCAGCCGAGCCGATCTGGGCCGAGTTTTGTAAAGTTTAAGCTAAAGTCAACAATCGAGCTCAAGCTCGGCTCTTCATAAACGAGCCGAACCAATGTAATTTACTTAACGAGTCTCTTTAAACGAGCTGAGCATATATAAATGAGACGAGTTTTTGCAAGTCGAGATGAGTTTTTGCAAGCCAAGCCGAGCTGAATTTTACTAAGCTCGTTTCTAAATGAGCCTAGCTATAGCTCTCGAGCTCGAGCTCGGCTTGATTATTAAACGAGCCTTGCTTTGCCTTAATGAGCTGACCCACAAGCTATTTGCGAGCAGCTCGGTTCGTTTGCAACCAGCCTTGAGGTTTTTTTTTTTTTGTCAATTGTTATACATCAGCGGGGTAGGGGAGTTAGTAGGGTTAGTGAGTTAGTCCACAGCGGAGACCAGAAGCTGTCCATAGCCCTGGCCCCCCAATACCGCCCCTCGTGGGGCTCGAACTCATGCCTCCAAGGGGGAGGACATGAGCCTTGCCAATTGAGCTAAAGCTCATCAGATATGGAGTTTCCTTTCATTTTTTTCCCCGTGCGTTGAACATACACAATGCAGCTCTTCTCTACCGATTAAAATTGCATAGGCATAGGCATGGATTAATCATCATCCTCAGGCATCATTTATCAAGATATCTCATCTTACAAAGTATTGCAAATTGGGATTGCGCAAGAAGGCCTCTCATCGTGACAAGTGGCAAGCATTGGTTGGATTGTGATGATAAAAAGAAAAAATAAGCAGTGTAGCATGATCAAACCATCTAAATATATTCCATAAATCTTTTTTGAACTCCAAACAAAGGAATCCTAATGCATCCCTAAATCTAAATTATCCTTTCCATCTATACACAAGAGAAGGAATGCATGAGAGATATATAAAAGGATTAAAAAAAAACAATTAAGGAAATCAATTACGGAAGAGTTTCAAACTCTAAAACTAATTCAAATTTCAAATTTTGACACTCCCGTCCCTCTCTCCTTCTCAGTTCTCACTCTTATCACCAAAAATAAGGGATAGTCAATTAACTTCACATCATCTTCTTTTTTTCTACTATTTCATCTTCTTTAATTTCTACCCACTTTTGTTGTTGGTTAATATGCTTCATGTTGATTGACATCTTTTTTATAGTTTTATAGTTACCCTATTCGTGTAGTGGGAGGACGCGCCGATTATTTTTACAGCAAAAGGTATTCACTTTATTTTTTTTATATTGTTTACAGCGAAAGGTATTCACTTTAATTTCTTTATATTATATAAGATTTTCTAATTTTGAAAACAATAGCTTATGCTTCAGTGTAGAAGTTTGTATGTCAAAAATCTCAACTCACATGGCAATCATAGGACCTCTCCAGCCAGGTCACCCTTGTTTCTGCAAGTAGAGGTAAAGGCCTTCGAAGTACCTTTGCTAAGTTGTCCTTTACTGTTTCTCTCTACCACATTTGGAGAGAAAGGAATTTCAGGAAGTTTCAGGGTGTTCACCTTAACATCTCCTCCATTGTGATTAAGATTTTCACTGAGATTAGGTATAGGTTGATGTCTTTGCAGAAAATCCCACATGGACCATTAGCATTGCTGAACTCATGGAACATTCCAGCCCATTCTAATTGAATATATTCCATTACATAACTGGAAATGCTTGCATTTGCTACATTACAGTGATTAATATCTCTGTACTAATTTGATTTTCAAAGTTAGGATCCCTAATTATTGCAGATTGAGTGGCAAGGTTGACATTTAAGCCCATTTGGGATGAGCACGTGTTTGTAGAGTGATTGCAGGTAGAGTTACAAATTCACAGCAGATTCAGAGCTGATTCAGAGCATGGCAAAGCTACTATTACTTCTAATACATAGTTTGTTATCTTAATCTATCTCTTTGGTTACTTCTAGTAGGTGCAATGCCCTGTGAGTGGTTACTCTGTGTGATTTCCCATATTGTGAATCCCTTTTAGCTTTGAGCTTTAATTTCTTGGGAGTGGAGTGGCTTCAACATGTGAGTGCTCCCTACCTCCCAGGTCATGAGAGAAAATTGAGAGGGAGGTCAGATGTTGAGGGAGCAAGGCGGAGAGTACTATAGGCCTGGGGGTATTACTTTCATGTTTATGCTTTAACCCCCTCTGATGCTAACTAAACTTCAGCTTGTGACTGAGTAGCCTACTGTTAAATTGGTTATGTTCATTGCTTGGCTTAGTAGTGATATTGTATTACATGAAGTTTGCCATTTCTGGGCGGTACCTGGCAATGTTGATTCATGTTGTTGTTGTAACGCCCCGATTTTCGGAAGCATTAATTAAGACAACTAATTAGGATTAATTTAATAAAAAGAGTTTCTATCAGAATACACGTTGGAAAACGTGAAGTGCAACCCATTACAAAATACTTAGTTCGGTTTGAGAAATTAATATTACAGATCCAACATTAAAAATAAAGGGGTGGGTTCTACAGATTAAGGTTTAACTCTGGATTCCACGGCTCCTCCTGAGTCTGGTCTGTCGGAAAACCCTCGGTTCTGAAATAACCATCTCCTTCGACACCAACAGTACCTGCTTGATCACAGTCTTGCATAATACGTCCGAGTCGCAAAGCAACATCATAGTATTATACCAGGGTCACACGAAGTGTAACACCGTGAGCGATAAATCACTCAATAGCTACTCTAACCCTCCCAACCCTTGCTAAACAAGTACAACATATATGATTGAAAAGCAGTAATTAAAGGAATAAGTAGGAAATAAATCATAAAGCAGAAATTAAACACATAGCTGATTTCATTACTAGCCATTAACTTACATGTTCATCTAAGTTCTCAACCTAGAGAACTTTCCTCCCGGTTAACCACTAAGAACTATAACCAAACTGTGATTTACTCCCCCCTTGCTTGCCCTTCACTCGGGAGCCCCGACGGAAGGTATAAGTTACTTACTTAATCCAGCCGTCAGCCGCCTCGCAAGGATGAATTTCCCAGGGATGAAACTATACCATTGGGCTACGTACGGCAACTGCCAGGTCCTGTAGGTATATAGCTGAAACTGGTCTATAATACTTCCACACTTATAACGCCTCAGGATTTAAATGAAGCAAATCACAGAGTGTCATATCCTAGGGTTTCGAAATCAAGGCAGACTGCCAAACAATCCTCCGAAACAAATCACTTGGTGGAACTGCCATTCAACAACAATCTCGGGGTAACTCCCCATCAATCAATTCCAATTCACTTTTCCATTAACCTCATCGTCTATGTGATATCCGCATACGATCACCCAACATGGGAATCTAGTTGTCCATTCTAACATTCAACACGTTTATGGAAAGTGCACTTAACAGTAGAAGCAAAGCGATAACGATGTCACAAGGGTCACAACCGAATATCTCGATTCACAAGTTCACGAAACTCAAGTAATCGAAAACCAAGGGTCTAAACATAATATATTCAAACTATAGGGGCCAAAACGTAATTTACTAAACTATTGGGGTCAAAACGTAATTTAAAGAAAGTAAGGGTCACCAATGTCATTTTAAGTAAGTATAAGGGTAATCAAAGTAATTTCACGGTTCTAGGGTCTTTAGTATAATTTACAAACTTTGGGGGCCTTTTTTGTAAATAAACATACTACAAGGGCAAAAATGTAATTTTGCCACCGGCAAGGGTAAATATGTAAAAATAATTTATTTTAGTTAATAACGTCCTAACTTGTCATAAAACGCAATTCCTTGATTTTTTTACTAAGTACAAAATTACACATTATGTAATTTACACACACAAGGGCAAAATGGTAATTTTTCCTCCACGAAGGGTAAACACGTAAAATACCTTATTTTAACTAGTTATGTCATAACTTGACTCAAAAAGAAATTCCTTGAATTTTAGTAAGTCCAAAACTTTTATAAGAGTAATAAATGTAGTAAAGGGCAAAACGGTCATTTTACACTACGAAGGGTATTTTAGAAATTTTGATACGCTCATAAACTTCCACTGATGACATTTAATTGATAAAAAGTAGGAACATAAATATCTTTGTAGATTAAGTCACATACTTTATAAAACTACACTTTTAACCCTTAAGTTTAATACCAAGAACGAGAACAAGATTAAACGTAACATGAACACATTAAATCTCACATAAACACTTGAATAAGTCTTAATCATGCTTGAGAAGTTAAACACATGAACCAAAATGAATCTAGAGCTTAATATGCATGAAAATATGGTTTAGGGTCAAAACTGTCGAAACTAGGAACACAAAGGGCTAAACTGTAATTACAGAATTTGAACCAAAGTTGGAGGGAACATTCTGTACCGGTAGTCCGGACGGGGATATGGTGGTCCGGACTATCGTCACAGCAAAAACAGAGTAACTAGTGTTTTGTTCGGGTTTTGTGAAACCCTTCACCTTGGGCCTTAACCCTTCAACTAAAAACTACCCCTAGGCTATTCTAACACATACAAATTCTTAGGAATGATTGGGTAAGAGTCTCTACCTTGTTTTGCAAAGATTTGGCGAAAAAAGGGTTTTGGAGAAAAACCGGCGGAGGGAGCCTCTTGGGCCGGCTTGGCTTGCTTGGATGGTGACATGTGGATGCCTAGGAGTGCAATGGATGAACTTGTGGAAGAAGATTGAATGTCGTTGGGTTTGGAGGTGGAAACTCAAGTTTTGGCCTTTTTCTTTCTCTTTCTCTCACTAGAACTTGATGGTGGAGTTGGGGGCTTTTTGCTCTAACACTTGGGAGTTTTTAGAGGAAGAAGGAGTGAATGGAAGTAGAATGGGAGAGTTGTGGGCGGATTGGATGATATAGGAGAGTGCAGTGATGGGTTTTGGTGGGATGTGGTGTGTAGAAATGGTGAAAGTACAAGGGGTGATTTGGGAGGTGATGGGGGAGGGTGAGGGAGTGTAAAATCAGTCATGGGGAGAGTGAGGGGGCTAATTTTGTGGTGGAGTGTGGTGTTGGGTTGATTTGGAAGAGGTAGTGGGGTGGTTGGTGGAGTGTGGAGTGAGTATGTATGTATAATGTACATATATGCACACATGTGTGTGTTTGTGTACTAGTATTACTTGTGTATGTGTATGGATGTGTATAATTACGTATGAAATGAATTTATAAAAATGTAATGCTCGCGATTAAAATGTAAACGTGTCTTAGGGTCGAATTTGTAGCAATTTGGAAGTTTTAGGGTATAAACCGTAGTAATTGCAAATTAAGGGCCCTAAATACAATTAGAAATTAAATAATGAAATTAAAGTAATTAAAACGAAATTAAATAATCCTAAATTTTATTAAAAATTTCGGATTATTACAGTTGTTGCCCACATTGCTCTTATACACAGGGTGGTTGTGCTATTAGTTACTTTATCCAGTTTGTTACTGCTGTCAAATGCCTGGATCCTGATTGTTACTATTGACCAAAATGCTGTCCAGTTTTTTAGACTGCTTAACTGCTATGCAATCACTCATTGGACTGCAGTTTGGTATTGCTGTTATGCTGGTTGTTGTGCAATTTGGTGCTGCTGCTATAAGTTTATAGTACCTCATTTTGTTTGGGTAGAGCTGCAGTTTATGGATTCGGCTGTGGTAGTATTGATTGCTGCCAGATTGCCCTGTTGCTTGTTGTGGCTGTCCAGATTCTGCTACTTCCTTTTGTTGTTTTCTGGGATTTTGCTATGTTACTCTTATTGTATGTTGCTGCTGTGGATCCGCTATGTACAGGGCTTCACGCCTAGGCTGTCAATTTCTAGTCCGAATGCTGTCCAATTTTTTTCAGAAATTTTCAGAAAGTCCACAATATACCCCCTCTGTCGGGGAATAGGCCTAGCCTTGTGGGCTGTCCTTGGCTTGTTTGATCCCCTTTGGAAGGGGGGAGTCCTCCCGGTAGAGCATGCATTTCTAGAGCTCACAATGCTGCATCAAACATTTTATGGTACACCAGAATTCATTTCCATTGTCTGTGAAGCTGCTGGTCCATACCAACATACCCCTTCCCGAGTTGATTCTGCATTATTAAGTCTTATCAGGTTGCTACTCACTACAAGCTCATAGACCCCAACTCTGCTTCACAATCAGAATGCCGATTCTGGGTTGATCTTGCCAAATCTGGTTAATGCTGCCCCTAATTTACAGAGTAATGATGGCACATTTTGGAGATACCTTTTTGTTTACGTGCAACTTTAAATTTCCAGAGTTGCAGATCTCTCGTTCATTGTATTAGTATTAGGTCCTTACTTAGGGGTCCTTTCACTGTTATTTTGTCAAGTGTTTCTTTCCCATTTTGATTGGATGGCCAGGAAACACTTGTTAGAGCATCCTCATTTGGATACTCAATTTAACTTTTAAGTTAAATTGAGTAGCTAAACCTCCAAAACCCCCCTCAAAATCAGGCTCTCCATTTTCCCTCACAAATCTGTTTTTGCTATAGTACCGCACCAAATTTGGTGCGGTACTGTTCACGCATCAGTTAACATTTTTTTTTTTTTCCGGTCGCTGCCCTGTGTCAGAGAAGAGAGAGGGGAACAGGAGAGAGAGAGAGAAGGGGGGGGGGGGGGTGGCTGTGGGGGGCCCATACCGCACTAAACGGGAAAAATCTTCCGCCTAGGGTCAGATTATAGCTTTTTGGGGCAATTTTTTTTTTTTTTTATATAGATTTGAGGGGAGTAGTTTAATATAGTAAAGTTAAAATAGAGAGTTTGATTTTGTGAGTTTTTGATAAAGTGACTTGTTAATTTATAAAATGTGATTTTGTGGTTAAATTTAGTGTTTTTTTTGGTGAGGCAGATAAGGATGCCCTTATGCTTCTTATAGTACTTGTAGCCTTTTGGCTTAGGTTTTTTCTTTCTTTTCTTTTTCCTTTTCTCTTGGGATATGCCTTTTGTAGGTTGTATATCCAGTTAGCCTTTTTTTTTTTTTAAAGCTTATTTACCCCAAAAAAAAAAAAAAATTGTTGAATAAGAAACTAGAAAGGTTAGAAAACCTTAAATCTAGATTTTGCATAAGATTTTCAAACCACCATCAATATGCCCCAAGAAAAATGTACACTTATTGAAAAGTAGAGGAGAAACGTTTCTTTTTGAAATAGGAAATACTTTAAAATCCAATTCCGACATCGGATTTATTTTTTGATATCGGATTCAATATTTTATGTTGAATTCAACTGAATTCAACACTTTTAATTTCAAATTCGGGTCTACTATAAGTCTATAACTAATCTTGATATTTACTGATAGATTGTACCAATTGAAAATAGGAATTAATCCAGTCAACTTTTCCGTCTCAAGGGGGAAAAAAATCTTTTCACCCATTATGTTCTCAAAATAGGTCAACACAATACTTTTTCAATATATCTTTTACCAAATATAAAGTTTATATAATACCATTTCAACGTTTATTTCCTAATGTAGTTTAACAATCAGGTTGATTATTAAAAAAAAGATCAATTCTTCTTCTCTCTCTCTCTAACCCTTTCTTTCTCATTACAGCCGCCACAGGGGGGAGAGCGACGCCTCTTCCTCCCCCCCGGGCCTCTCTCTGTCGCCCTCTCCTCCCTCCCTCCCTCCCTCTACTCCCATCTTCCCTCCGTTACACTTTTGCAATGTCTTCGCTACTCATCTGGTTTCGGTTTCGATGGGAACCATAGTGTTGGTTGTGGCTCTTTTCCTAACGGGGTGTTGGTCCATTAGCCATCCTCGCCAGGTTCCTTGTTGGAGGATCTCGGTTTTAGGCCTAACAGCTAGAGGTTGGGCGGCTTCCAGGTGGTGGGCATGGCGGCGATTGCAATGTTGTTGTTGTTTCGGTTGCGTGGATGGGGGTTCTTGGGGGAGGCAGGGTTTGGGTGATCTAGATGCTTTTATTTCTTGCGCCTTCAAATAAGTTTTAACCTCTCCTTTATTCACTCTTTCATCTCGGCAGAGGGTGCTTCTTCTGGTGGTGGGTGTTGGGTTTCTGATTTGGCGTTGTGGTGGGTTTGAGGTCTGCGACTTGGGTGATGATTGGGTGGATTCCTTGAGGGGTGTTGGCTTGGAGGTACGGCTAGCTGAGGATTTCGGTGACTGTGGGGTTGCTGTGGCGGAGCTGGAGCTGTGGGATGAGGGCTATGATGTTGAAGAGGTGGTTGGTGGATGTGGAAATGGTGCTGCGGCATCGGAGATGGTTGGGACTAGGGTTTGGGGTCGGTTGATTTGAGGTGGGCTAGCCCATTCTATGGTCTATGTGGATATGAGGTTTGGTTTAAACAGTAGGTTTTATTTTGGGCTTCGCCCATTGGGTATATTGTCAGCATCTTGCCAATAGCTTTTCAAAAAATCGAGAGGCGGAGAAGTAGATTAAGATCTCGTGAGAAGAAGTTGCTCAATGCATATCTTTTCCTACTATTTATTGCTAATTTCATTTTGTATCCCGATTCTTTCGTGATGAATGAAATTATTTTTGCCGATCAAAAAAAAAAAAAAAGGTTGATTATTGATTTAAACTAAAAATGGTAAAAATCCCTGAACCTGAAAATCGATTGCTGTCAAACCAGTCTCTTCATCCAAGGTTTGAATTAGAGCTCATATTTTATGCATGTTAAATGAGTTCTGGAATCCAAATATAGGAGTATCATTCAATTGTTACCAATTTTCGCTTTCATATTTATCTCATATGTTATCGTTATTCTTCGGTAAACATATGGGTACAGACAAGAATGTCCAGAAAATGTATCGATTGTGTCTGGGAACCCACCTTTGGGTCCCACCTGAGTGATCCAAACTGTTCATTATTCTTAGAACATTTTTCCGCGGGGCCATACAAAATTTCAGCTCAATCGGACGGTTAGAAGTGCTCAAACCAAAGTCCCATTGTTTCAATAAAAAAATATCACTCGTGTGGGACCCAAAAATGAATTCCCGAACACAATCGGTACATTTTATGTACATTTTGTTCTGTACAGGTGGTTGGGTCCATTATTCTTAGAGTTACATAAATTTATTAAAATTTTGTACACGACAGTAGGATGCTACAGCAAGCAAGTGGATAATGTTTTTGTTTCCTTAAAATGGGGAAAGATTTACTGGGGCAAGCGTAGTTTAATGCCATGGGGATATTTCCTCGCAAATGGCCTTTTGAAAGGAACATTATGGGTTCGGCAATAAATTTTATTCCTTGCAAAACCGTGATTTCTTGCAGTGCTCTAGATCATGTTACGACTATTAGCCCACAAAAATAAATATTTCTACCACTGTAAACACTAACGAAAAATGTACTCAGAAAAATGTCTATGCTTTTTAATTTATACTGTAATATTTTATATGTGCAATATGGATTTTGGTTGATAAATCTCAATGAATTGCATTAGTAATTTTTTTGAAAATATTTAAGACAACATAAATTGTGAGATATAAACGATCTTGTAAGTATCATGTATGTCAAAAAAGTGCTATCAACTAGGAACGTAGGCCTTGTTCGGAAATGGTCTTGAGAACGAGTTTTCACCTTTTTCGGGATATGCCCCACATGGCCAGACCCCCACTTTTTTCATTTGTCAAATTTTTAAGAAACTCTACTCTAGTTTATACCTTGTGCAAGATGGGTCCGTGGGGTCCACTTCAAATACCCACACAAATGATCCAATCCGTCCGCTAGTTCTAAAATTAATATTTTGAGTCACTCCTAAAAAATTAGCTCATCGAAAAATTATAAATGGTTGATCCGTCATCTAATTGTGATTCATAATTTAGGATCTTCAATTTTGACAAATGTTTTTAAGAAAGTTAGACAACTTGATGAAGTATTTAAAATTATATGTTTGACTTGTTTTTTTTTTTTTTTTATTGTGGATGACTCAAAGAATAATTTTGGATTTAATGGACGGCTTGGATCATTTGTGTAGGTTTTTGAAGTGGACCTCACAGACTCATCTCGCACAAGGTATAAACTAGAGTAGAGTTTCTTAAAATTTTGACAAATGAGAAAAGTGGGGGTCTGGCCATGTGGAGCCTATCCCGAAAAAGGTAAAAATTGGTTCTCAAGACCATTTCCGAACACAACCGTAGGGATCCAAAAGAGGCTTGATATATAGTAAACATGAAAAGCTTTTATAAAACTGTACATGAAAGTGAAATTGATGGTTGAGATTCATTCTGAAGTGAATCAAGTGAATCTCAATCATCAATTCCATTTTCATTAAAAGTTTTTCGTGAACAATTTTCATGTTTCCTTTCATTTTTTCCACTAACAAAATGAAATCAAATCAAATAGTGGAAACATAATGTAATAGGGCTGCTCAAAAAAACCGGTGAACCGTGAATCCGGTCCGGACCGAACCGATCCGTACCTTTTGGATTTTAACCGTAGATTAATGGTCCGGACACGATTCAAAAAATAAAAAACCGTGACTTTTGGATCGGACACGGATTTTGATTTTGAAACTGTGGATTAACCGATCCGGACCGTGAGATTTTTATTATATATAATTTTATCACTTTTATAATTATAGTTATATAGATATTGTTAATTTAGCAGACTTACGATTTGGTTGTACTGTTGTAGGAGTTATGGTGCGAATATTGTTATCTCTATAAAATCTAGGGGGGTAAAGTGTTATAAGTGCTTCTACATATACTCTCTGCTTGTGAGTGAACTGGAAGTAACTATCTGCTATTGTCTTTGTGAGTAAATCAGAAGTAACTATCTGTTATCTTTTGTGGTAATATAAGTTTGTGTCTTTGTTTGTTCAATTATATAACTATTTGCCTTACTGCTTTAGTTGTTTTTTTATTGGGATTTCCAACTTTGAACTTCCATTTAGTGCATTTGCTACTTGCTACTGTCTTACTGCCTTTGTTTGTTGTTTTTTCCGAATAAGTTGAAAATCCGCGGATTAATCCGGAACCGATCCGTGACTCGCGGTTCGGATTGGAACCGAACCGTGAGACTTTGGATCGGACACGGATTGTATTTTCAAAAAACCGTGACTCGCGGATTAAGATTGGATTCATGCCAATCCGGACCGATCCGGACCGTGAGCACCCCCATAATGTAAGGGCATCCCCAAAAGCCTCAATAAATCTTGAGCCAAAATATTAGTAAACAGTGCTTTATCTGCTTACGTCTTTTTCAGTGCTTCAACGATACTACCTATATTACCTATCTATTATTAATCTACCTTTTTTTGCCCTTTTTAAATATTAGTAAAGAAAGGATAGAGAGGAGAGTGAAAAATACTAAAGGAGTTTAGGAGTGTACAATGTCTTACCAAATCTCCTGCCTTAATGAGGACTATAGCAAGCTAAATTGTTGAGGAGTCTCTTATACCTAAGGATGACAATGGGGCGGGTTGGGACGGGTTTTGATGATCCTGGCCCTAACCCTAAAATTTTCGAACCACCCCTAACCCGATCGGATAATTTATGGGTACCGCCGCCCCTATCGGTATTGGGTTTACCCGCTCCGCCCTTATTTATTTTCACATATTAGTAAAGTATATTTTAGACTCCAATACTAGTGAGCACAAATGATAAAAGTTCGCAAAATAAATCTCATTTGGAGTCATTTGTAAGGGGTGTGTACCGTAGCGTTTCCTCCAAATTACTCCTTGGAAAGTAATTTGAGTGTTTTAGTGTTACTAAAATAAACAAAAATGATAGGTACACTCCCCGAGAGCCACTCCCGGCCACACCCTCTCTCACATGGGGTGTGGTCCCCAGATTTGGGCCCCACACCCCATGTGAGAGAGGGTGTGGCTGGGAGTGACTCCCAGGAAATGTACGTATCGGCATTCTAAAAAAAAATGTTTGCACAAAATCGGAATTCTCCCCCCCCCCCCCCCCCCCCCCCCTCATTGATCAACACTATCCCCCCAAGCAGAAGCCCTAAAACCCTAAACCGGGGAAAAAACACCACAGCAAAAAAATCCATGGCAACGCCATCCTCCAAGAAGAAGAAGAAGAGGGAGGGTGGTTTAAACCCTAACGCCGATAACAAGTCGAAGAAGAAGAGGAGAATCCTCAGACACAGAACCAATGATCTACCCCACGACATACTGCAGCGCATATTCTCTTTCCTCCCAATCAAATCCCTCGCACAAACCACCGTTCTCTCCAAATACTGGAAACACCTAAGCTCTCGACTTCTTTCCTCTCCCTCCCAAACCACTTAACTCACTACGACGATGGCCGAGTCTCGAACTCCAATCCAAGGCCACGGAATTCGTACCCATCGTCGTATTATCTCGCCGTCAACAGGACTCCAACATTACCACCTTCCGCCTCGTCGGTCACTTCGGCCACGTAACCTACTCCCGCTTTTCCAATTGCATCAATCGGGTAATGAAACACAGAATCGAACAACTCGAACTCGACGTTTATTTGGGCTCCAGCTTTACTCTTCCTCCGTGTTTGTTCAATTGCAACACCCTTAGGGTCCTCACACTGAATCTCCAAAAGACAGAACCTGTTCGATCTATACACAACCCGAGGAAAGTCCGTTTGAAACCCATGGTTCTAAGACCATCATACATCCATTATGATACTTGTGCAGGCCTTCCGTCCCTCCACACCTTGTCTCTAACTAATGTATTCTTTAATCGTGGTTCGGATTTGTTTACCGGGGATAAATTCCCTCTCCTCCGCAACCTGTGGTTGAAAAATTGCAGAGGAATGACTGATCTCAATATCAACTGCCCAGGACTAGAAGTCTTAAAACTTGAGGATTTGTGGTTACGAGGTTTGGATATTTCTGGCGTTGGGTTACTGGAATTACGAGTTATAAACTGCTTCCGATTTGCGTCTAGTTGGGCCAAGATTTGTGCCGCAAGTCTCCGGAGTATATACTGGGTAAGCACAAATACTGTGGAATTTACAACAGAGGCCTTCAGGGACCTCAACACAGGCTTCGTATGTTTTCCCTCCGAAACATTGAGTAGTGCATCCAAGTTTATATCCACACTCTGTTATGCCCGATGTTTGGCTGTCAGAAGCCAAGTTCTTGAGGTCAGTTTCTCAGTTGAATTTGTCAATTTAAGATGAATTCCCGTTTGTTTTAATTTTGGATTAGCTTACTTTTGTTTCTTCTGAACTTTTGTTAAATTTATTTCGTTATACTTTCTTTTAATTTTTATGGTTTCTCTTGTTGAGATTAATAGAACATTCAAGCTGCATGTTATTTCCCCTCTCGATTTCATCTTAGATGCATGATGTTTGAGCTAGATGGGTGACAACGACATGAATATTATGTCGTAGTATTTTCACTAACTTCTTTTGTTATTTATCGAATGGAACTTCTTTTTAATCACTTTTCTGATTACACGTCTATGTGGAATGCATGAATTACAACACAAATATAAAAACCAGAAAATTTGGTTTATTCCTTTGTCATTTAATTACTTGGTTTATGGTGATAACATATGTTACAAATTTTTTACAATTTGATTGATCGGTTGCACAAGTTCATAATAAGGCTAATAATCTTCTTCCAATTTATTCCCCCTGTCTCACATTTTTGGTCCGTTTTTAGAATGCAATATGCATACATGCAAAGGAAATATGCGACAATTGTTTTCAAACTCGAATTGAATGGTTTCACGTCCCAAGATTGGCTATTTATTCTTGTTTTTTGAGTGTATATGTAGCCTAGTGGAAAGGATATCTATGAAAAATTAAACTTTGTACTAATATGGAACATCTCAAAATGGAAAGATTCATAGTTGAGAATAAGAGGTAACATTTTTTTTTTAAAACTGGCGGTTAAGAATAAATAGAGGATATATGAAAGGCATGTGGGGTGTTTGGCCACCTATTTTTTGCATCTTGATTTTCGCATTTTCTATGATTTGTGTTTGATTTCAATATTACCACTGCAATGGCTTAGGCATACAAGATGAATATATCCAAGCTAAGGAATCAATTTAACCATCTTGGTATTAGCCATTTAATTGGTATTTTGTTTGGCCCGTTTTGACTTAATAATCGTGAGGGAATGAGTATTTTGCCTTTGTGTGTGTGTGTGTGTGGTGTGTGTGTGTTGGGGGGAGGGGGGACGCGCGTGTCCATGCCGTGTCCCAGACGTGAAGATGGATTCTTGTGCATCAGTTGTAGATCCTATTTTTGTGTGCTCTTTCCATGTGATTCCTAACTTGAGGTACCAAGAAAGTATTTTTAGCTGTCAATGTATTGCAATTCAATTAACCATTTTACATCTTTGTCATATGACTTGCTGATTAATCCCTAACCTTTTGTTCTCCTGCAGTCTTTGTCAAAGTTGGATTCCGAAGGTGGTCTTCCGTGTTCTTTTCATAACCTGTTGACCTTGGATCTCCATACTAAAATGACCGAAGAAGAAATCACAGGGATAACATGCTTGCTCAGAAGCTCTCCAATACTACACACAATCACCATAAGAATAACTCACGGGCGGCGCTACAGCCTACCAAGGGTAGGCAATTGAACACCCTGAACCAAAAAATTTGTAGGAAAAAAAACTAGATATTTAGGTTTGCCCACTACATTGAACATCCTATCCAACTAATTTTGAACACCCTACCCAATTATTTTTTATCGCAACCGTTCATTTTATGCAAATTAATTTATTAGGAGACTATGTGAAAACTAAGCTCAATTGGATATCGAAAAATACTTTATCAAAACTCTATTTTTTGGGGTCAAATAGAGACCCAATAATCAAATTATTTGATCAAGCACTTATCTACAATTAAGTGAATTAAATTTTTTCCTCGCCTCCTAACAAATCAATTTAAATAGAATGAACGGTTATGATCATCAAATTAGGATCCAAAACATGTCTCATTGAAAGTAGGTAAACTTACCCTCATTTACGCTTTGCTTCAAAAAAAAAAAAGTCGCTCTCTCAAACCCAAAGCATCCTCATCTAGTTTCTCATTTTGTGTACTACTAATAGAATTTTTTTTGGAATAGAGGGTTTGCTTTTTTACCGCAATATTTCTACTTGCATATGAGATTTTTGTGTGTATGTTGTTGGTTAATTGAGCTAGTATAATCACGGTAATTTCTGAACACCCAACTTCAAATTTTTGAAGCCGACACCGGAATAACTCGTCGTTCCGACTTCCGAAATGGGGAAATAATAAACTCAATTGATTATGTAAGTATGCTTTGACAATTTGTGCGGCCTATGTAAAATACATGCCTCCTAAGAACGCGGACACTTCTACAGAGCCGAACACTGATACTTCCCAGAAAGTCTAAAGCAAGCTTGACACTATCTTAGCCTGTCCTGAATCATCCTTTGCATGTGATGTATCTCTTCATAGGATAATGCTATATATGTTTTGGAACACGATAACGCACCCAAATACATTTCGGAACATTCAAATGATGATAAGATCATGCAGATGTACTGATCTGCAATTGTATTGCATTGTTTCATGTCACATATTTTCCACATACATGATGTAAATTGCTAACTTGCGGAAGGCGTCTTTTTTAGAATCTATGTATTGAGCATTCTCTGTGTGTTTCTCTCAACGTGCCTCTCTAATTGAACATAGAAATCTTGTCATCATTGTAATGGGATTAATATCTAGCGTTATTTTCAGATACGCAACAAAAAGCAATACTGGAAATCCCAAATTCAAAATCTCAAATCGATCGAGCTTCACTTCAAGGTTGCAAAGATTTATGTTCAAGACACTGAAATGCATAAGAGTGCAGTCTGCTTGGTGAAACTATTGCTCAGGCACGGAAGAGCGTTGCAGGAAGTGACCCTAACTTTAGAGAGCACCATTACTAAAGTTCCTCGTCTCGAGCAACGAAGAATTCGTTCTCAGATAATGAAGTGTGCGCGGGCATCTACAAATGTTATAATCTCTTTTCTTCCTTGGTAACCTTAACAAAAAGGCCCTTCAGTATAAGTTCTTTCGCAACAACTTAAAGGTTACATATTTTTTTTTAACTTAGTCACATTTATCATAGAAACTTTTGTATTCTTTTAACTTTTGTTAGAACACCGTTTGAATCACAAAGTGCTTCCGGTTTGTTGATAGCTGGGCAAAGAGTTATGAGCCCAAGTCTCCAGAGTTTATATTGGGAAAACACTGTTTCTGTGGAGATTATTACACTAAGGAGCTTCAAAGATCTCAATACATGCTCCCTTTGTTAGTTTGTTTCCACTACAAATTACTGGGGGTGTTCCATTAACAAAAAACTGTTTTTTCCAAAAATCGAGACAGGTCATTATCTCACAATTCATCACATAAAAAACCGTGAAAACTAGTTTTTTCAAAAAACCACCTTAGTGGAACACCCCCTAATATGTGACGGCATTGCAAACTGCGTACACCTTTCTAAGTGTACTTTGTTTTGTCAAATCTTTGTCTGTTGGAAGCGGAATCCAATACCTTGTTCGGTTTGGGTCTCAAACTCACCCTACACGGTCACCAATAAAATTTTATTTCTATCTCTCTCTGCTCACTATCGTCAAAACCCAAACCGAACAAGCCTTATTGAGGTCAGTTTCTTGCTGAATTTGAGTTTAATTGTTGGAGGTGGTAACTCATTTTTGCTTTTTGGTTTGGTTTTTTGTTTCTTCTAAACTTGTGTTACAATCAGGGCTGGCCCGGGGCAAAAAAAATAAAAAATTGCTAAGATATACTCCTACATATTATAAATTAATTATTTCATGTCTGACTCAAGGGCAATGCCAGTATGTGATGCATTTAGAGCTGCTCTTGCCTCTCTTGATGGTACTACAAATTGCTGATGCCATCCGTTTTTTGGAGCTACTACCTATGCTTTTGAAAGTGCAGCCTTTGGAGTTAAAAGGATAATATTATCAGGCTTGTTTGGACGTTTGCAGTGATGTTTTGTTTTCTCTTTTCCCTTTTCTTTTTTCATTTCCAGCACTTCGCTGGAAATTTTGCCTACACCTTACGCATGTGTTTGGTTGTGGCCCTATCCCTCGATGTACCCTTTGTCGAGTTTAATAAAATTTTGTTGCCGATCAAAAAAAAAAAAAAGTACACGCCTATTAAAGTGAGTGGCCTGCGTTCAATGTTTTTATAGTAATTTTTTTTTTTTGCCTCTCTTAATTTATTGTTGTTTTAGTTCTGGCTTTTTAAATTAAATTCGCAAATAAGTAAATGTTGACAATAAATAAACCAAAATAATTTATTGCTACTCAACGAACTTTGATAAAAGAAGATTTAAAGTAAATAATATTTATTGTTAAAATAGTATTATAATGAGAGTAAAGTTGATAACATAATTTCTACAACAAACTTTGATAAAAAGATTTAAAGTAGATAATCTTTATTGTTAAAATAGTACATTTACAAAAAGTAAGTTGATAATATGATTAGTGAGAGAAAACATAAGTATGAGCGGTACGTTTGAGCTTGTATGTTTTTTATGACTTAATATTTAGTGGGCAACCAAACTTAAGTCAGGCTTGGGCAACCCAAGTACTAGGGCCGGCCTTGGTTAGAATTGCATCAATAGTTTTATGTAACCTTTTCAATTAGTGAAACAAAAAACTTAACAAATATAACTAAAAAGTTCTTAAAAAGTCAATAAAAAAAAAGTGAAAACAGAGAGGAGTTGTACTAACAAACCAAGAAACATGGCAAAGGGTATTGGCCTTATAGTACTCCTACAAGAAGACGATACAAATACAAGAAAACAAATATAAATTCTCCCCAAAGAGAGAGAAAAAAAAAAAACAGCCTATCATTCTAGGGAGAAACAGAAAACAGTAGTTCATCCTCTTCATTTGTGATACGCGATAATTGTAGCCAAACTTGAGTTGAAGATTTGTTTTCCAAGAATGCCCATTTATTATTGGTTTCGAAAAATATGACACGTAGCCTAGTGCACAGCATAGGTACGAAAATTGAACTCTTTCAATGGTTCAAAAACAAAAAACATCTGAAAATGAAAAGATGGGTTAGCAATTGAATTGGGACAAAAGAAGTACGTAGTACTAAATTCATCCTCATGATTTGTGTTTGATTTCAGCATTGGTGGTTTGCTGAACCTTTTTGGTAATCCTACGCCAAGCTACCTCTACGATTGCTAAGGCGTAGAAGATGAATACAAGCATAGGAATCAATTTTACCATATTAATGGTGTTGGTCTTTGATTGTTATTTTTGGTATGCTCTTTTATTGTGATCCCAGACATCAGCAATGGATCCTATTAACTTCAGTTGTTTTTGAGGTACCAAGAAAGTTGTTTCAATGTATACTGTCTTCTTTTATCCATTGCAGCTGTCCCATCTTTGTCATATGATTTGTCCATTTTCTTCTCCCTCGCAGACTTTGTCAAAGGAATTTAAAGGTGGTCTTCCATGTTTTTTCAATAACCTCATGGCCTTGGAGCTCTATACTGACATGACCAAAGCACCCTTCCCCTTATAGTATCAGCTAGCCAAAAAGTAGACAAATTGAATCTCTCACAATACATTAATCTAATTTCACTCAATAAGTCAGTTTTACTGACTCATTGCCAATAAGCTTGTTCGTGGAACACCTTATCAGCTCCCCAAATCAGCCTCTCTATCTTCCCTCACCAATTTATTTTTGCTACAATGTCTACTCAAATTTGAGTAGGCACTGTTCACTCACCTGTTGTATTTCCGTTGGGTTTTCGTTGGGTCTCCTTGTTTCCGTTGGGTTTCCGTAAGAGAGAGAGAGGGGGGGCAGACTACTTGTAATGAAAAAAGTGTACTAAAAAGGTTAATAGGACAATTACAACATGATTAATAATCACGCGGTAACGAGACTAGGCTTGAAAATTCTCTTTCTAATAACAAATCAGTATGTTAGAAACTTAGAATGTACTCCCTCCGACCCTTTTATAAGTGTATTGCTTCCTAAATCCAACTTATTAAAGAAATATTGTTATTACACCTTTCACATCAACTATTACCTTCACTTTCTAAAATTGTCTTCCACTTTTACCCACTAACTTCTCAAAAAGGCAAAATAATAATTGTATAAACGTTTACCCATTAACTTTTCACAGTTATTAAGAGTAGTAAAAAATGGAATAGTCCACAATAAAAATAATAGATAGAGGGAGTATTTTGTTTCTATTCAACCTCTAAGATTAGATTAGTAAAATTGGTTAAAGATAAGAGTCATGTAATTAGATAGGTAACCTACCTTGTGATTATCAACTAGTAGTAAGGTAGTGGATAATGTTGAATTACTTTTTACCTGAGTGAACAAAATTGAACCCACCCACACTTATATGTTGGGTGAGATAAGATAGGGGAATTCTCTCTCACCAAATATCACCATTATTAGTGAGATTAGGTGAGAAAGGAAAAATGCCAATCAATATATATTTTTGTACTTTTCTCTATATTTTTCATGAAAATGTTGTCTCTGAATAAGTGATTTGACAAGGAATCCACCATTTTTTTTCTTTTTGGGTTAGTTTCACTTACCTCCCCTAAGGTTCTGTCAAATATAGGGATCTCCCCTATACTTTCTGAGATTCCACTCCCTCTCTTAGTTTTTGAACTAATTGTCACTTACCCCCCCCCCCCCCCCCCCCCCCCCCCCGGGTGTTACTTTAAGGCTAACGATGTTAACTTTTTATATCAAATGATCGTAGTACCCTTAATATATAGTCTCCACCCTAAAGAAATCATTTTTTAATTAAAAAATAGAGTTAAAAAAGGTTTTTTTGAAAAAAATTAAACCATTTTTTATTCTAGAAAAAATAGTTTTTAAACAAAAACTATTGAAGAGATTCTTTTTTTTTTTTTGTCGAAAATAGTTTTTGTCGGAAAAAAAAACTAGTTTTGAAAATAATTTTTTAAATAAAGGTTTCGAAATTTACAAAACTTTGTTTTTTTTTTAATTATGGTTTACCAAAAAAATGTTTTCAAAAATTTCACATTTCAAAAAACTGCCTTTAAAAAACTTTTTCAACTCAATTTAAAAAAAAAAAGGTTTTTTTTTAGGTGGTGAATATATACTAAGGGTACTACAATAATTTCAAGCAAAAGTTAACAACGTCAGCCTTAAACAAACGGTAAGGGAGGTAAGTGACAATTAATTTGAAAAGTTAGGAACGTCAGTAAAATTTCAAAAAGTACAATGGAAGTCTCTACATTTGTCACAAACCTTAGGGGGAGGTTAGCGAAATTTACCCTTTTTCTATTCTCTTCATATCCCTCGATCCAAAGTACTGTTGTTTGTGCAGTTGGAAACTCATTCTGAGGGAAAACCCCTCCAATAAACCTCTACCCTGGTCGAGGAGGCGGACAGACAACGACCTCCATGAAGACGACGCAGCGATCGGCTATGGAGAAAAACGAGTTATTAAAAGAGAAAAACACGAGTGACAGAATCAGTAATTTACCGGACGAATTACTCCACCACATATTCTCTTTTCTACCCATACAATCCATTATCCAATCCAGCGTCCTAGCCAAACGATGGACGCATCTTTGGCGCTCCCACCCTCATCTCGACTTCTCCCGTCCCTCTCCCGCTCTGTTATTGTCTCGCCAACCCTCAAATACAATACCGATCGTATTTTCTCGCCGTCAACAGGACTCCAACATCACTTCCTTCCGCCTCTTCGGTCACGTAAGTCCCTCCCGCTTGCGCGATTACATTAATCGGGTAATGAATCACAGAATCGAACTGCTTGAACTCGACGTTCGTTTAGAATCTAGCTTTGATCTCCCCCCGAGTTTGTTCAATTGCAACACTCTCGGTGTCCTCACATTGAATCACCGAAATCACAATTTTAAGTATCCTACTTCGGCAGGCCTTCCTTCGGTCCACACATTGTCTCTAACTAATGCGTACTTCGAACATGGTTCGGATTTGTTTTCAGGAGAAAAATTTCCCCTCCTTCGGAAACTGTGCTTGGAAAAGTGTATAGGATTGTCTGATCTCAATATCAACTGCCCAGGACTAGAAATCTTAGAACTTGAGGGTTTCGATTTAAAAGATTTAGAAGTTTCTGGCACTGCGTTACTGGAGTTACGTGTCAAAAGGTGCTTCCGATGTGTCAATGATTCGGCCAAGATTTTGGCCCCAAGTCTCCGGAGTTTATGCTGGCAAAACGAAGTACCTGTGGAGTTCACAACAGAGAGCTTCAAAGACCTCAATACATGCACCCTTTATATTGACCCCACCAAGATACCAGAAACAGCGGCATTGCGGAGTGTATCCACCTTTCTATCTGCACTATGTTTCGCCAGATCTTTGGTTTTTGGAAGGGGAAGACCATTTCTTGAGGTCAGTTTCTCACTGAATTTGTACGCTATAGCTCTCAGCAGTTTAGCAAAATTGAGTGGTGGTTGTTCTTGTCTAAACTTTCGTTGGATTTGGGTTATTTTTTGTATTTTACATTTTGCATTTGTGAATCAAAAAGCTTAACAAATATAAGTAAAAGTTAAAAAAAAAAGTCATTAGAAAAGAAAAAAAAAAGTGAAAACAGACAGGTGGTGTACTTATTTTTATCTATTCGGAATTTATTTTTTTGACCTTTCAGTCTTCGTTTTACATTTCTGATTTTTCTCAAAAAGAATAGAAAACTTAATGCTTTGACCAAAAGGCAAGGAAAGCTCATGAAGGAAAAAAAAAATAAGCCCAAAAAAATTAACACAGTCTAGACTGCATGGTTTTTCCCCTCTCTATTCCATTTTGGATGCATGCAAGTAATGGATATTTTATAGAGAAGGGTGAGTGAATGAGTTGAATATATTCTAGGATAGGCTATTTGCCCTGATTCTTTTGTTTGTAATCAACAGACTTTGATTCAAATGTAGAAACCAGAAACTCTTAGTTGTTTTGTTTTTCATACCTTGCTTGACTGTGATAATTTACAATATTCGGTTTTTAGATTCTGATCTGGGCTAGTATAGTAGTCCCAATTTGATTGCTGCGTTACACAAGTTGCTGATATTCTCCTTCCAAATTATTTCCCCTATCTCACATTCTTGGGCTGTTTTTTGAATGCGTACTTGTAAAGGAGATGTGCGATTACTGTAGCCAAACTTCAATAAAAAGGTTTTATTTTTCAAGATTGCCCAACTATTCTTTGTTTTGAATATGTTCTTAGCCTATTGTAAATTGAAAAAGTTAAACTCTTTCTATTAGTTTCGGACATCTCAAAATGAACAGATGGCTCAACAATTTGGGACTAATGAAAGAAGTAATTCATTCTCATGATTTGTGTTTTGCTTTCAATATTTGTGGCTTTCACCTTTTTGGTAGCGGGGTAACCAGTCCGGTCTGGTCCTGTTTGGAGGGATTTTCAGGACTGAACCGGTTATCAGGTTTGGGAAATGTAAAAACTGGAACCGGACCAAACAAGATCGGTTCGGTTTCAATTAGTTCAGCCGGTTTCAGTTTGGTTTGGCTTGTTTGACCGGTTTGGAGAATTAATAGAGAAAAAGAGAAAAACAAAACCTAGATCAAAAGATTTTCAGCAGATAGATCAACTAAATCATCCAAAAAAAAGAAAAAAGAAACCAAAATCATAGTCGGAGTACATTTGTCAAAAGGAGAAGGTCGATTTACCTCTCTACAATGACGGATCAACGAGATGATGGCTTGTCATTGACAGTGATGGTGCCGGACCGAGAGAGTGAGACATACAGATAGAGTGATGATAATGGCGCCGGAAGATTATGATGATGACGGCGTCGGTGGTCGACTGTGGCATGGTGGTGAGTCGGTGAGATTGCCAAGGAAAGAGAGAGGAGAGATTTTAGATATGGGGATTTTAGACTGGGTTTGGGGGTTAAGGAAAGGGATTTGGGTTTGGGAAAAATCTAATAAATACATTAATTCTATATTACAATCATAAGGGGATGTGTAGCTCAGGGGATAAGTGAATTGCATATAGGGTATGGGGTTCGAAACCCTCCCCTAACACTTTTGCATATATCCGGTTCGGTTCGGTCCAGTTCCTAAGCCATTCAAACTGGAAACTGAACTGGAAAATTTTTCAGAATATTTCAGAAGCCAGATCGGACCGGTTCCAAGAAAAAATAGAACGAAATAGGTAGTTCGGTCCGGTTTTCCGGTTTGGTTCGTTCCTCCATTTTTTCTTACACCCCTACTTTTTGGTGATCCTATGTCACATTACCTCTAGATAGCTAAGGCCTAGAAGACGAATACAAGCTGAGGAGTCAATTTAACCATCTTCTTGTTGATCTATACCCCCTCTGGCCCAATTTATTGGTCCCTTTGGGGATTTCAACTTATTAGGGGAATATCATCATTGCACTTCTCATATATTTTTTTTTCTTTTATCCTTCAAAACATCATCATTGCATGTACTTTATTTCAAAAAGTAAGGGTGCGTTTGGTTTGCTGCAATGGACAGCGGAATGGAATAGAAATTCCGATGACATTCTACTCCCATGTTTGGTTTGCAAAAAATAGATGGAATACCAATTCTTTATGGAATCGTTATTCCTCTAAATAGGGGAATTACCATTCCAACCAAAAACTTAAGAATTCTAATTCCATTTCCTTACCCGACTCAATATTTCACTCCCCGATCAAAGAGAAATCCACCCCCCCTGCTCTCTCTCTCTCTCTCTCTCTCTCTCTCTCTCTCTCTCTCTCTCTCTCTCTCTCTCTCACATCTGGTCTCGATTTCCACCGCCATTGTGCCTCTTCCGCCACCGGCCCACCTCCATCTCCACCAAATCGGTATCTATCTCAGTTTGAAGCTCATGCGGTGGCCCTCAAAGTCAGTTGTCCCATCTGAAGGTTGCCCCAATTTTACTTGCTTTTTGCTTTTGTACGATTATAGTCTCATACATTACCATCCATGTAGTTATCCGTAGAATTTTTTTGATTTTGTTATCGATTATCCAGATCGGGCTTTGGATTCCGGTTCTAATTCCGGGGAGGAATGTCGGAGCAAAAACTTCTCGTCGCTCAAATCTGTTTTTCATACACCGACGAGCGAAGAAGTCGAGTCGTCGCAAAGCCAAACGAACAACGCCATTTTGAAGAATGTCATGTTGTTTTTCTGATAATTTGTTCGAGTTTGGGGACCCGGTGTCGAATTTATTTGAAGGGTCGGGTTTAGGGAATGACATTTTTGGCAGAAATTGAGACGAGTTTGGGTTTCTAGATTCGGGTTATGAGTCTGGGTTTCTAGATTCTCTCGGTGCTTTGTGTATCTGTGGTTGAGATAAGTTTTGTTTTGGTTAATTTTTTTAGATTAAGTTTTGCAGTTAGTAATTAAAAATTTCAGTTTCCCCATATTTTGTCTCTTTGATTCCTAGCCGCAACCAAACATGAGAATAGGAATGATTATTCCAATTCCAATTCCTCCAATTCCATTCCATTTTTAATTCCATTCCAACTTACATTCCATTCCATCCAACCAAACGTAACCTAAGAGTAAAAATGTAAACTCACATGTGATCCCTATCTTTATTTATTTTGGGGTGCCAAGAAGAATAAATCTCAAGAGGAAAAAGGAAAGGGGTACAAAGATCAAAATATTGTTGTGAAGTGGTAAACTGTTTTGGTGATAAACTTGAATGTGTGTGTTGGTAGCAAGGGACAAAGAGACAAAATGAGAGAGGCTTGACCGTATCTTCCTTGTAACACGTTGGGCAAGTATTGGACACGCCACGTGGCGTGTCTCTTAAATTAACTTACAGTATTTTTTGGTGGGGGACACGTGGGAAACATGGCATGGACGTGTATGTCCCACATATACTCACGATCTCTCTCTCTCTCGCACACACGCCATATATGTGTGTGTGTGTGTATGTCTGGGTATATATTCGACGTGTATATCTCCGTCGCTGTGTGTATACATCTTACATATGTGTGTGTGTGTGTGTATTCGTATATATTCCAACCTATGTTACATGGATCCTTCATTTTGGTTGAAGTAACTGTGTCGATGTGTCCGACACGCGTATCCATTTTGGACACTCGGACCCTCTATTGTCATGATATTTATATCAAATTTTCTAGAAAAGCGATATTCTAGTCTCTCACATGGACATGAAATAGCAAAAACATATTTTTGTTATCCCTTCATGTTTAAATACATTTTTAATATAATTTATGATACGTAATAAAAAAGAATGATACAATATATACTACAAACAAGTGTTCACGACGTGTTCCCGTACCTATACCCAGTTAGGGGACACATATCCCAGTATCCTAAGATTTAAGTTTAGGAAGGTCCAACGCTTGGACTCCCACACGCACCCGAGTCCATGTAACATAGATTCCAATACATAACAATATATATATATGTTACATATCTAAAGAAAAGTGTATATATCTATGGATATAAACTGTTACCCCACACAAATATGATGTATTTAGATATACAGTTATTCATTTATTTATTTATATTTGTCGTGTCCCCCGCCCTGTCTGGCTATATTTTTAGAATTCCTTTGTCCGTTTCCGTGTCATGTCCGTGCTAGCCTATATGTAGCCTATATGTAAGCGTATGTGTCGTGTATAATCTGTGGAGAGAGAGCCGTGGGGAGCCCCTAGGGGGTTCTGCTCCCACAAGAAAAATACTAGTGTGTGCAATATTTTGTGCATGTACTTTTATGAACATTTGAATGCAAAGGTTAGTTGTGATGTTGTATGTGTATAATTTCCCTTTATTCCCATCAAGTACTATTAACCATGAGTCAGAGGTTCAGACTTCAGAGCTCACTGTCAAGGTATTGGAATTGCATCATCCATTTTAGTTTTATCATATTTGTCATAAGAATTGTCAATTATTCCATAGCCTTTTGTTATCCCTTGCAGACTTTGTCGAAGATGGATTCTGAAGGTGGTCTTCCATTTTCTTTTGATAATCTCAGGACCTTGGAGCTCCATACTAACATGACCAAAGATGAAATCACAGGGCTAACATGCTTACTTAGAAGCTCTCCAAAACTCGACACAATCACCATAAGCATAAATAGTTATCCCGAGACAGGAAATGAGGTAATTATGAACTTGATTAATTAGCAAACTCTTTTGATCATTGTTATTCAATTTCCTCGAATGCGACCAATTTCAAACATGTGCATCCAAAGAATGAGGGACACTTCTACAGAGTCGACCACTGATACTCCTCTGAAACTCTAAAGCATGCGCGGCACTTTTCTAACCCGTCTTGATTGAGAAAAAATTATGGTATCAGATACTTCTGGAACATAATTTATATTAACATGATGATAAGATCCTGTTTTCATACTGTTCTGCCATCATATTGCATACATGAAAAAGGCAATTTTTATGCGGATGATATTTTAGTAGTTAAGTTAGGAGATATGCCCTATTTTTGAAATCTCTGTGTTGAGCATTTTCTGTGTGTGGTGCTTGATGTGGTTCAAATGCTAACTGAACGTGGAAAACTTATCCTCCTTTACAATGCCATTATTATCTCTATTGCTGTTTTCAGGGTTGGAATAAAAAACAATATGGGAAATCCCAGATTCAAAATCTCATGTCAATCGAGTTTCACCTGAAGTTTGCAAGGATTTATGTTCACGATACTAAGATGCATGGGAGTACACTCTATTTTGTGAACTTATTGCTTAGGCATGGAACAGCGTTGCAAGAAATCACTCTAGCTTTAAGGAGAAACCATGTGGTTACTCGTTCCCAGCGACGAAAAATTCATTATGAGATGACGAAGTTTGCAAAGACATCTTGTAAGGTTCTAATCTCTTCTCAAGAAAGTGCATGGTGAGCGTAGTAGCTCCCTCGGGCATGCTCCTTGTACAACCAAGGGAAGAACAAAGTGGTTTTTATTATAAGTTCTCTGGCCACAATTTATAGGATGATTCTTTCTTTTTTTTTACTTAGCCACATTTATCTTAGAAACTTTTATATTCTTAAGCATTTGTGTTTGAAAAGATTTGGCATAATTTCACCATCGGTCCCAATGTACTAGCGAAGTGGCACTTTGGTTCCCTATAAAGAATTTGAGTCTATTGAGTTCCAATATTCACGTTGTGTGCTTAAATGGTTCATGGTTGGCGTCCATCGAACTTCACAGTCTAGTGTAGGGGTATTTTTGAAACTTCATCACAAAACAGCCATCACCCCTACCAAATCACGTCATCTTCAACCTCTAAACCCTAACCCTATCCAACTCAGGCCACACAAGGATTCTATCCTTTCAATTATTGTGTTGGGACCAAAGTTCCACTTCGCTAATAGATTGGGCAAAACGATAACTGGAATCAGTATGCCATTGCATTTTTGTCACTTTCACTCCGAGTCCTCTAGCCCTCTGCGACTCTGCCGGTGCCGCTTGCCACTAGGCATGTCGTTGAACTGCTTCCAACTTAAGCAGATGACTAGCCATTGATTTGGTGTACTGATGGCCGTGGTGAGTGGTGCCTACTACCATAAATTGCTCTTGAATTATAACTATTTTTTACATTTGCAATGTTCTCAGATTGGCATGCACAACTTGAATAAGTGTTAGCATGGCTGTCTGTGTGGTATTTAATCTGCTCGAATTGTATGTTCGAGCCTACCATAATTTGTTGTTTGCTTGACGGAGAACACCCAGAGTTCAAGACTATACATTCAGCGGACCATTATATCTCTTTTCACGACACCGCATTCTCAGTTGCTAATCGGTCCCTCCCTATGAAAAGTATTTCATGGGTTTTATATTTTAGTTTGTGATATTGTAAAAAAAAAAGGAACAAAATCAACTTTACTGAGAATAAGACTTGTGTTATTCCCCAAAGGATTAAACCAAAGCGAAAAACACAAGCGCGCACACACAAACACCAACACAGAGAATTATGTGGTTCCTCAAAATAAGTTACTCCAAGGAGGTAAACGGACCAATCTGTGACGACTTGAAGGGCTTTACAAATGAGGTCTCTCACGTCACTCCATTCTCTACGAAACCTCACAGGTTCTCTCTCTCTCTCTCTCTCTCTCTCTCTCTGATGCTACAACAATGAGACAAAAGCTTCATTTTGGGCAAAATGTCACTACTCATGACCAAAAAATGGCAATGGCTCAACCCAAAAACTGACTTGCTCTTATTGTGTACCAGTCTCGGTTTTTTTTTTGAAATGGTATATGTTTCTGTAAATTATAAAAAATGGGAAGACACCCTTGAGATTATACACACACTTGTACCAACACTAATAATAGTCCATCGTTCCACACACAGTTGACTTGGGTTTTTGTGTGTGTTAAAAGGGTTCTCACCACTCACTAGTAGGAGTGTATGTGGTCCAGATTGGACTGATTCTATAGAAATTCATGAACCAAACCATATCTAACGGTTCCAAAAAATTGAGAACCATAACCAGAACGTTACACATATGGAACCAGACCACAACCAATCCATAAGACTTGTCCAGTTTGGTTCGGTTTCGGTTTTGAACTATCTTAGCATCCAAAAATTGCAAAACGGAGTAAAATATCACTAGTTCTTCAAAATGGCTAACATAATAGGACTTGGGGTTCCTATAGTGACACAAGTCACGACATCTCCATAGTAACCTCAATTGTGGGCCCTATGAAATCTTTATTTGGGGTTAAAACTGTTGATTTTTTCAGGAATGTTGGGCACATTCTGTGTATAAAAAATTATTATCATCGGAGATTTGTAGACACATAATTGAGACAAATTTGTCTTACAACATATTCTTCAAATGATATTTGCCATCCATATAGATGGTATCCGAACATATGGCTACCAATATCCAATTAATTTGATTTTTTACATAAACGATCTACTCAACATTTGCAATAAATTGTGCGGTTCCGATCCCAAATACAAATTATAGAGGACCCACGATTGAGGTCATTACGGGAATTTAGTGATTTAGATCACTACCGGTATCCAAATAGGAATAGACAGCAATATTGCAACATTTTTCATTAGTTTTGAAAACTAAATTTGCCCACAAATTTATTGCAACTTCTTCATGTAACCTATTACCATTAAAACAACCCTCAAAATCTAGAAGCCCAACAAAATTGCTAAAAGACTACTAAAGTAGTGTGAAACAAAACCTTGAACACCAATAGAAAAATAGTACTTCCTATGTCCGGATGTATTAGCCCATTTTTGATTTGTTAGTCCCAATTATGAGATCAGGGACCAACCCAACGTTCGGTTCTCATTTTTTTATAACCAAAATCAATCCATTAAAGGATAAAACAAATCCGAATAGACTGCTTTGGTTTTTTTTTTTTTTTTGTTGAACTGGAAGTCATTTCATTAATCGGTCTAATTTACCCATTTTTTCAATTTTCTTAGCCACTTCTCCTCACTAATAGCATGCCTCCTTGAGTGGGGTAAGTGAAATTTTCCTTTCGCCCCGCAAATAAAAACAAATTTTGGGCCAATTTTGTAACTGTTGAATGGGAAGACATTTTCATATCATTGGGGCCGTTAGACTCTCGGGCCAAGGTGCTAGCTTTCCACATCAGAAAGTTTTGGTTTGTCTGGGTTAAAATAACAACGCTACGTACCCATAAAGCATCAAAAAAATTACAATGAATGACTCGGATTTACTTGGGAGAGAATCTCAGTAATTCATTACAGTTTTCTGGACACTTTTTTCATTTTCTGGGTTAAAATGGTCCTCTTGCTCATGCCCCTTCGACAGCAGTAAAAATCGATCAATGGAAACACGAGCCTCCAAGAAGATGAAGCAGCGGGAGGTTCTGCGGAAGAACAAGTCGAAGAAGAGAAACGCCATAGCAAAATCCATGATTACTACACGTTCCTCCAAGAAGGAGCAGTTGTTAAGCCCTACGGCCAACGATAACAACTCGAACGACAGAATCAGTGATTTACCAGAGGAATTACTCCACCGCATATTCTCTTTCCTCCCAATCAAATCCACCGCCCAAACCACCGTTCTTTCCAAGCACTGGTACCACCTATCCCTATGGCGCACCCACCCTCATCTCGACTTCTCCCCTCTCTCTCCCAACTCCCGTGGAATTTACAACAGAGGTTTTCGGCAACCTCAATACAGGCTTCCTATGCTTTGACTCCAAAACGTTGAATAGACTGCATCCGAGTTTATATCAGCACTCTGTTTTGCCAGATTTTTGCCTGTGGGAAGCCAAGTTCTTAAGGTCAGTTTTTAAATTCGTTTCAGTGCATTTCATTAATAGTTTAAGACATGCTTGAGTTTAATTGCTAGTGGGGGTGGCTCCTTGTCTGTGATATGAATTCGCGTTTGTTTGCTTTAACTTTTCAAAATTAGCTTATCTTGTTAAACGGACAAGGAGCAGAAGCCAGAAGGCATCACAACTAAAGGAGACGTTCCAACAAAGTTGGAAATTCCACCTTTAGACAATCATATGCCACTTCCGACCCAAAAACGTTGACAAGATGCCAAGATGCCAACCAAAGAGAGAAAAGCCCTCGAGGAGGACAGGCTTTCCTAAGGGAGAAATAAAACACTGCAATTGCAAACAACCTTGAGGACTAAGAGATGCCAGACAAAGGATAACCCTGGCCTTGAAATTACGGCATCTTGAGGACAAAAGCAACTTCTCAAGGCAGCAACCATGAATGTGAATCAAAAGGATCCAATAGCAGCAATCCAACGAATCTTCAAGCTGCAGTTGATTGATTATAGGGAGCTATAAGATGTACCATTAAGAGTAGAGTAGCCCCATCATGTAGTACATATAAGAGCAAAAGAGAAGCAGTCTCAAAGGAAAAGAGCCCCATCATCTACAGCTCCAAGAGAGAATGAGTATACCAAGTGACGACTAGCATAGGGATGAGCCAAAAAGAGTCACCAAACAGACTAAAAAACACAGAAACAAAGACTAGAAGAAACAAGAAAGACCACACAATATCATGGTACAGAAAGCCAAAAGGAAAAGAAACCAAACCCCGAAAAACTGACTGAAAAGTACCCAAAGCAAAAATTATATTTCAAATGAGGAAAAACAGAGAGTTTTGGTGATTTTGTTTGTCAATTAATTAGCTTGGTTGATGGTGATAGATATGTTCTACACCCTCCGCTCCTTTTTAAATGTCCCCTTTGGAAAACATGTATTTTCTTATGCTTAAAAAAATGTGTTTCCAGTATAAAAAAAAAATTGCATTTGGTGTAAAAAAAAATGAAAAAATCATTTAGAGAAATATGTTTGTTTAGGGTTTGAAAATGCACGTATTCCTATAATAGACACTTAAAAGGGGACGGAGGGAAGAAGATTTTTATTGACTGATATGGGCTATGATTGTATTCGCACTTTGATTGCTGGGGTACACTAGTTTAAAAGGCTAATAATCTCCTTTCGATTTATTCCCCTTATCTCACATTTTTGGTTTGGTTTTAGATTGTGTTTCTGCTAAAATCTTCAAGGAACAGCACCTCCTTGGGAGTTGATGTGTAATGCTCGGGTAGAGGTGTCAAAAGGGCCATGCTGTGCCGGCAGAGCCCATTTAGCATCGTCCTAACCGTGTTTTGTGCCATGCCATGCCGGCCCGATTACTTAATCATTTCATGCCGTTTTATAATTGTGTCGTGTCGTGCCAGCCCATTTCTCCAACCGAGTTTCGTCGGCAAAAGTTCTTTTTGTGTAACAATTATATCTATATATTCTTAGCTATACGATTTTGAAACAAATAATTATTAAATAGGTTTTTTAGGTAATACTAATTTTGGTAAAATTAGCTGTCTATTTGTAGGAGTAATGATTTTAATTTTCTATGATTAATGACATAGCGAGTCAATTTCTTTAATAAACTAAAAAACAAATTTGGGTACATTTAAAATTAATATTTGTTGTGTCGTGCCCATACCGTGCTCATGTCGTGTACACGCCCATACCCAGACCGTCTACAACCTACCCATGCCATGCCGTGCCACATTTAATCATGCGGCGCCGGCCCCGTTTGACAGTATATCGTAAGATGTTGAGAAGAAGTGGAAATTCCAAGATTTCAAAGATTTACCTTACTGTTTTCGATGGTCGTGAGATGATGGTTGCAGGAAGTTGCACTGTATGTTTCTGAATTCCGTGCCTCTGTAGAGATGAAGTCACGAACATGGAGTTCCAATTTTGGTGGTCGTGAGGTGGTGGTTACCATAGCAGATTTTTTATGAGAGGGGAGGAAAGGGGGAGGGCAATTGTGGCAGATTTGAGGGAGGGAGAGAGCAGGGGATATTGTAGTTATAGGAGTCATGGTCACCAGTTTCAATCTTTCATGCGTTTGTGATGTTGAGCGGGAAAAAGTGTGAGGTGCAGAATTCATAGTGATTGTTGATTTAACTGGGACTAAATCTGAGCCCTTAAGTCTGAGGTGAAAACAAATCTTAGCAATCAATTTTTGGCGTAATAGTTTTGGGCCCTTGGATTTATGTCTGGGTTCAAATACTTCCTGTCCTTATTATACAGATGTCTAATCTCAATATCAACTGCCCATGCCTTGAAATTTTGGAACTTTTTGGTTTGGAGCTAAAGGGTTTGGATGTTTCTGGTCTGAGGAACTTGAACTCAAATTGTGCTTTGAGAGTTGCAAAAGTCCAGTCACGATTTTTGTTCCAAGTCTCCACACTTTCTATTTGCAAGATGGGGTTAATGTGAAATTTGCGACGGAGAGCTTCGGATGCCTCAATAAGGGCTCCATTAGTTTTCCCTTCAAATCACTACACAAGCAAGATTGCAAAGTGCATCCAACTTCCTATCTGCAATCTGTTTTGCCCAATCTATTTGTGTTGGAAGCCTAGTTCTTGAGGTCAGTTTCTTAATAAAATTCTAAATAGTTTGTAGGTTACAAGTCTGCTGGTAGATCTTTGTGTTTGAAGTTTAGAATAACTCTGCATGTTTTTCCATCTCTATTCTGTCTTAAATGCATGTATGTAATGAACGTTTGAGAGCCAAGGGTGAGGAAATGAGTTAAGATACACTGATGTTTTTTCGTGCTAAAAACCACCTATGGTCTTTTTTTTATTCCTTATCTCATGTTGCCTGGATTGAAATAGGAATCTGTATTGCAACTAGAAAACTTTAGTGGTTCTGTTTCTCCTAATTACCCCCGTTGGATGCTCATAGTATAATACTACTTTCTCATCTAGCTTGTGATGCGATCCTCAATTTGAAAGCTAGGTCTGATTAAGTTGATTTCAACGCCAGTGACCTTGTTGAACCTCTTAAGATGATCCCATGTCACATTACTCCACAATGGTAATGGGCCTAATGGCAGAGAAGATGGATAAAACTGAAACAATAATAATGCAGAGCGACAGCCTTACATTGCTTAAATCAATGTTTTCCAAGCCTAAGTTGGTGGCTGCCTTAATGCTCGATTCAAGGCTAGGCTATCCAAAAACGTCTCAATTCAAATTTATGCTTTACCTTGCAGAACCTACCCCTTGATTGTGCGATGTTTTAACACATTTCATGTGAGGCGTATGCTTCTTGGGATAACATGTGCTATAGATCTGTAAACTATCTCCTTTGTTGGCCTGCCAATCTTTACCCCAAGTAAGAGAAATTCCTATTGAGACTATAGTAAAAGAAATTAATCATGCTGAAGAGTTTTGGTGGGAGAGGAATGAATTGTACACTCTCAAAGACTCATTTTGTTCATTCGCACTACCGAAAATTACAAGAAGAATCTTTCATTGACCTTTTACACAGAAATTCCCATTGGGGGAAACCCACCCCCTGGTTTTTTGCTCCACTCACTCTCTCTTGTGTATTTCACACCCCTTCAACACACGCACAGTACACGTATATGTAGAACAGATTCCACTCATACATAATTAACTCACACCTACAACTTCCAAGTCATACTTCGTCCTCATGATTTGTGTTTGATTTCAGTATTAGTGGCTTACTGAACCTTTTTGGTGATCCTAAACCACGCTACCTCTACGATTGCTAAGGCATAGAAGATGAATACACCCATAGGAATCAATTTTACCATATTTGTGTTGGTCTTTCAATGTGATCCCAAACATCAGTTATGGATCCTATTAACTTCAGTTGTTTTGAGGTACCAAGAAAGTAGTACAAACATGAGACTGAGGTTTAGAGTTCACTGTCAATGTATATTGTCTTCTGTTATCCATCGTAGCTGTTCCATCTTTGTCAATATGATTTGTCGATTAATTCCTACCCTTTTCATCTTCCTTGCAGACTTTGTCAAAGGAATTTAAAGGTGGTCTTCCATGATTTTTCAATAACCTCATGGCCTTGGAGCTCCGTATTGACATCCTAGCCCTGTTTCACAAAGCTGACTAATTATATTTTATAAGACAAGTCATTCTTTCACAATACGTCAATTCAATTTCACTCAATAAACCAATTTCGTTGACTTATTGCCAATTTCACTCGAACACACTGTTCTCTTTCTTTTTTACTTTGTAAATGAAAAGAAATAGGAGTATTGTTGTAAATACTCCTAAAACAATTACAACATGATTAATAATCAATGTTTAATCAAAACACACTGCTTGACTTTTCCTTTCACGCGGTAAAAAGACAAGGCTTGAAAATTCTCGTTCTAATAAATCAGTATGTTAGTTTGTACTCCCTCTGTCCTTTTTGTCAGTGTGCTGCTTCGCAAATCCAATTTATTAAAAAAATATCATCATTACACCTTTCACATTAACTTTTATCTTCACTTTCCAAATTTTTTTTCCACTTTTAGCTATTAAAACTCATTACACTAACTTTTCAAAAGGACAATAATAATTGTATAATTTTTACCCATTATCTTTTCAAAACATGCACTTATTAACAGACAATCCAAAATGGAATAGTCGACAATAAAAAAAAAGGATAGAAGGAATATTTTGTTTCTATCCAACCTCTAACAATAGCTTAGTAACATTGGTTAAAGATAAGAGTCGTGTCATTAGATAAGGTAACCTATCTTGTGAATATCAACTAGTAGCAAGGTAGTGGATAATGTTGAATTACTTTTTTACGTGAGTGAATAAAATCGAACCCACCCAAAACTTATATTATACGTTTGAACAAAGTAGAGAGACATTACAACAACAAAAAAATGATTAAAAGTTGCAAAAAAAAAATTCCAAAATTTGCTCTACACCAAGCTACCTAAATTGATTAAAAGTTGTAGAGAAATAACAGTGCCTCACTTCTTTTGTTTAAGTCACTATTCACTTGGTACTTATTAGTTAATTATTATTATAATACACATATGGCTTTGCATGGCCTATTTTTATTTTACTCTTTTAGATTTTATTCTGGTAAAAGAACTTCTACAGGGGCTATTACGGTAATTTAAGTAAGATGGTTTTTTAAAAGGCTATTCAAAACAAACTTTTATCACTATGAAAACCCAACAAAAAAATCATTGGGAAACATGCCTTGCTAAAATATAAAATCTATTTTTTTTTTTTTTTGGGTGGGGGGTGGGTGGGGCCGTACGCCTCTTGGCCGTCAGATCGTGTTTTGGACGGCCTGTATGCGTAACTGTTGCGAATACTCCTAAAACAATTACAACATGATTAATAATCAATGTTTAATCAAAACACACTACTTGACTTCTCCTTTCATGTGGTAAAGAGACAAGGCTTGAAAATTCTCGTTCTAATAAATTAGTATGTTAGTACGTACTCCCGTCATTTCTCTTATAGGTGTGTTGTCATTACACCTTTCACATCAACTATTACGTACCTTTACTTTCCGAAATTGTCTTTTATTTTTACCCATTTAACTCATTACCCACTAACTTATCAAGAGGGCAAAATAATAATTGTATAAACTTTTACCCATTAATTTTTAAAACACACAGTTATTAAGAGACAGTCCAAAATGAAATAATAATAAAAAATGGATAAAGGGAGTATTTTGTTTGTATTCAACCCCTAAGAATAGCTTAGTAACATAAGATAAGAGTCAGATAATTAGAAGTAACCTAACTTGTGAATATCAACTAGTAGTAAGGTAGTGGATAATGTTGAATTACTTTTTTATGTGAGTGAACAAAATCGTACCCACCCACACTTATATGTTGGGGAAGATAAGATAGGGGAATTCTTTCTCATCAAATCTCACCATTTTTATGAGATTAGGTGAGAAGGGAAAAGTGTCAATCAATATATAGTTTTATACTTTTCTCTTTATTTTTCATGAAAGTATTGTATTTGAATAAGTGATTTGGCAATAAACCCACCACTTTTTTCTTTGGGTAAAGTTTACCCAAAAGAAGTATAGGGACCTTCTCTATGTTTTTTGAAATTTCACTACCCTTCCTTACTTTTCAAATTAATTGTCACTTACTCTCCCTGTCGTTACTTTAAGACTAACGGTATTAACTATTTACATGAAATGACCGTAGTACCCTTAATATATATTTCCCACACTAAAAAATCCTTTTTTTTAAAAAAAAAAAAAAAAGAGTTAAAAAAGGTTTTTCACAAAAATTAAACATTTTAGAAAAAATATTTTTTAAACAAAAAGAGTTAATTTTTTTTTTTGAAGATAGTTTTTTGTAGGGAAAAAAACTAGTTTTGAAAATAATTTTTTTAGCATTTTTTTTCAAAATTTATTTTTCAGATTAAAAAAGTTATTTATAAAAAAAAATTTAATAAAGGTTTACCAAAAATTAGTTTTTTATCCAAAAATATGCTATAAAAAATTTTGCATTTCAAAAAATTTTTTTAAAAAAACTTTTTTAAACCGGGTGAAATTTCAAAAAGTATAGTGAAAGTCTCTGTATTTGTCATAAATCTCGGACAAGGGTCGTGGAATTTACCCTTTTCTTTTTCTCCTCGTATCACTCGATCCAAAGGACTGTTATTTATGTGCAGTCGTAAAAGTCATTCGAGTGAAAAACCCTCTATAAACCTCTACCCTGGTTGAGGAGACAGAGAGACAACGACCTCCATGAAGACGAAGCAGCGATCGGCTATGGAGAAAAACGACTTGAAAGAGAAAAACGAGTTATTAAAAGAGGAAAACACGAGTGACAGAATCAGTGATTTACCGGACGAATTACTCCACCACATATTCTCTTTTCTACCCATACAATCCATTGTCCAATCCAGCGTCCTAGCCAAACGATGGACCCATCTATGGCGTTCCCACCCTCATCTCGACTTCTCCCGTCCCTCTCCCACGCTGGTATCGCCTCGCCTACCCTCAAATACCATACCGATCGTATTTTCTCGTCGTCAACAGGACTCCAACATCACTTCCTTCCGCCTCTTCGGTCACGTAAGTCCCTCCTGCTTGCGCGATTACATTAATCGGGTAATGAATCACAGAATCGAACTGCTCGAGCTCGATGTTTATTTAAACTCTGGCTTTGATCTCCCCAAGTGTTTGTTCAATTGCAACACTCTCGGTGTCCTCACATTGCATCACCGAAATCACAGCAAGTTTAGGGGAGGATATTTTCAATTGCAAACCTCATCTACCAATTTTAATTATCCTACTTCGGTAGGCCTTCCTTCGGTCCACACATTGTCTCTAACTAATGCGTACTTTGAACATGGTTCGGATTTGTTTTCAGGGGAAAAATTTCCCCTCCTTCGGAAACTGTGCTTGGAAAATTGTATAGGATTGTCTGATCTCAATATCAACTGCCCAGGACTAGAAATCTTAGAACTTGAGGGTTTCGATTTAAAAGATTTGGATGTTTCTGGCATTGGGTTACTGGAATTACATGTCACAACGTGCTTCCGATCATGTGTCAATGGTTCGGCCAATATTTTGGCCCCATGTCTCCGGAGTTTATATTGGCGAGGCGGAATACCGGTGGAGTTCACAACAAATATCTTCAAAGACCTCAACGCATGCACCCTTCATATTGAAACCCCCAAGGATAAGATACAAGAAATACTGACATTGCGGAGTGTATCCACGTTTGTATCTGCACTCTGTTTAGCCAGATCTTTGTCTTTTGGAAGTGGAAGACAATTTCTTGAGGTCAGTAATTTCTCACTAAATTTGTACACTACAGCTCAGCAGTTTAGCAAAATTGAGTTTAATTGTTCGTGGTGGTTGTTCTTGTCTAAACTTTTGTTGGATTTGGGTTGATTTTTTTTTTTTTAATTTTACATTTTGCATTTGTGAATAAAAAAGCTTAACAAATATAAGTAGAAGTTTTTTATAAAAAAAAACATTAGAAACAAAAACATAAGTGAAAACAGACAGGTTGTTTACTGATTTTTATCTTTTCGGAATTTTTTGTTGAGCATCAGTCTTTGGTTTTGCATTTCTGATTTTTCTCAAAAGGAATAGAAAACTTCATATGCTTTGATCCAAAAGTTAAGGAAAGCTCAGGAACTACGAAACACGGATACGGATACGCGATATGGATACGATACGGATACGCGGATACGTGATTTTTCCCAAAAAAAAAAGGATACGATACGTTGGGGGATACGTCGAATATAAAAGTAAATAAACAATATTTTTTAAATATATAATTTTTAATTCCTAAAAAATGAAATATATGTTACATAAAAGTAAATAAAAAAATATATTATAGATATATAGATATGACAGTTTGAACATGCTTCATTAGATATAGAAAATAAAATATACAAAAGTTGGGGTCTTAAATTGATATACTAACAAATACTACAACATATAAAATGATAGGAACTTAAAATATTATAGGTACAAAACAACACGCACCAGATTTAATTTGCAATTTTACCCCACATATTTCGAGTAATAACACATTTACCCCCGCGCGTATCCGAAACGTATCCTAGCGTATCCAAAACCTATCCGAGCGTATCCAAAACCTATGTTACTTGGACTCGGGTACTGGTGTCGGGACTCGGGTACTGGTGTCGGGCGCGGGTATGTATCTAGGTGTCGGATTCAACTATTTCTCATTTCAAGGATACGGGGACACGGCAAAATATTCAAATTTGTTTCTATTTTTTGAGTATTTTCTTACGTAAATTGGTGCTTTAAGGTTCTATAGCGCATTATATGGATAATAAGAGAGGTGTATGCATACTTCCATGATAAACTCGAATTACGATTAGGTTTTCTATAGAAGTGTCTTATTAAACTTATCGGACACATATCCCACACCCTTATCCGAGTGTCAAGTGTTCGACACGGGTACTTAATACTATTATGAGAGTCCGCGTAACATAGTCCAAAACGTATCCTAGTGTATCCAAAACGTATCCAAATAACAAAAAATAAATTTAAATTCTGGATACTTTAAAAAACGTATCAGACACGTGTCGGGAGCGTATCCGAGCGCATCCGTATCCGATACGCGTACGATACGTGATACGGAGGCCAAAATAGAGTATCCGTGCTTCATAGCTCAGGAAGAACAAAAACTTAGCCCAAAAAAATTAACACACTGTAGACTGCATGTTTAATTTTTCCCCTCCCTATTGCATTTTGGATGCATGCAAGTCATGGATATTCTAGAGAGAAGAGTGAGTGAATGAGGTGAATATATTCTAGGATAGACTCTCTGCACTGATTTCTTTTGTTTATGATCAACGGACTATGATTCAAATGTAGAAACCAAAAACTTTTAGTTGTTTTGTTTTTCAATTTAGTACCTTGCTTGACTGTGATAATTTACAATATACGGTTTTTAGATTCTGATCTGGGCTAGTATGGTAGTCCCAATTTGATTGCTGCTTTACACAAGTTGCTGATAATCTCCTCCCAAATTATTTCCCCTATCTCACATTCTTGGACCGTTTTTTGAACGCATACTTGAAAAAGGAGATGTGCGATTACTGTAGCCAAACTTGAATAAAAAGGTTGCTGTGTTTGGTTGATAATTTTGAGAAGAATATTTTGAAAAATATTTTGGAGATAGTGTTTGGATGAGTTTTTGGAAAAAGTAATAATTAGAGAAAAGTGTAATAATTGGAGAGAGATAGAAAGAGAAATGAAAATAATGATTGGAAAGAGGGGTATGAGTAGAGAGAGAAATGTGATTAATGATTGGAGAGATGAGAGATGGGGAAAGAATCTTTTTGAATTTTTTTTTGGAAATGTGAAGTGAACAAAGTGAAATTTATTTTTCAAGATTGCCCAACTATTCTTTGTTTTGAATATGTTCTTAGCCTATTGTAAATTGAAAAAGTTAGACTCTTTCTACTTGAAAAAAGGAGATGTGCGATTACAGTAGCCAAACTTGAATAAAAAGGTTCTATTTTTCAAGATTGCCCAACTATTCTTTGTTTTGAATATGTTCTTAGCCTATTGTAAATTGAAAAAGTTAAACTCTTTCTACTATTGTGGGACATCTCAAAATGAAAAGATGGGTCAACACTTTGGGACTTATGAAAAAAGTAATTCCTTCTTATCATTTGTGTTTGCTTTCAGTATTTGTGGCTTTCACCTTTTTGGTAGCGGGGTAACCGGTCCGGTCCGGTCCGGTCCCGTTTGGTCTAGCTTGGAGGGATTTTCGGGAGCAAACCGGTTATCCGGTTTGGGAAATGTAAAAACTGGAACCGGACCGAACAGGATCAGTTCGGTTTCAATTGGTTCAGCCGGTTTCGGTTTAGTTTGGCCAGTTTGACCGGTTTGGAGAATCAATAGAGAAAAAGAGGAAAACAAAACCTAGATCAAAAGATTTTCAGCCGATAGATCAACTAAATCATCCAAAACAAAAGGAAAAAGAAACCAAAATCATAGTTAGGTCGATCTACCTCTCTACGATGACAAATCGACGAGATGATGGCTTGTCATTGATGGAGATGGTGCCGGACCGAGGGAGTGAGACACAGAGACAGAGTGATGATAATGGCGCCGAAAGACTATGATGATGACGGCATCGGTGGTTCGACTGTGGGGTGGTGGTGAGTTGGTGAGATCGCCAAGGAAAAAGTGAGATGAGAGACCAAAAGAGGAGAGAGAAGAGAGGTTTTAGATATGGGGATTTTAAACTGGGTTTGGGGCTTAAGGAGAGGGATTTGGATTTGGGTTTGGGAAAAATCTAATAAATACATTAATTCTATATTACAATCATAAGGGGATGTGTAGCTCAGTGGAAAAGTGCATTGCATATAGGGTATGGGGTTCAAAACCCTCCCCTAACACTTTTGCATATATCCGGTTCACTTCGGTCCGGTTCCTAAGTCATTCATACCGAAAACAGAACCGAATTTTTTTTCAGAAGCCAAACTGGAATGGTTCCAAGAAAAAATAGAACGAAACATGTAGTTCGGTCCGGTTCTCCGTTTTGGTTCGGTTCCCGCAGTTTTTCTTACACCCCTACTTTTAGGTGATGCTATGCCACATTTCCTCTAGATAGCTAAGGCCTAGAAGACGAATAAAAGCTGAGGAGTTAATTTAACCATCTTGTTGTTGATCTATATACAACCTCCGTCCCAATTTATTGGTCCCTTTTGGGGATTTCAACTTGTCAGGGGAATATCATCATTGCACGTGTCATATTTTTTTTTGCTCCATTTACCCTTCAAAACATCATCATTGCATGTACTTAATTTCAAAAAGTAAGGGTAAAAATGTAAACTCACATGTGATCTCTATCTTTTATTTATTTTGGGGTGCCAAGAAGAACAAATCTCAAGAGGAAAAAGGAAAGTGGTACAAAGATCAAAGTACTATTATGAAGTGGTAAACTAGTTTGGGTAATAAACTTGAATGTGTGTGTTGGTAGTAAGAGACAAAGAGACAAAATGAGAGAGGCCTGACCATAGCTTCCTTCTAACACGCTGGGCAAGTATTGGACTCGCCACGTGGGTATGTCTCTTAAATTAAATTACAGTATTTTTCGATGGGATACACGTGGGGGATATGTTTATGTCCCACATATACTCTCTCTCTCTCTCTCTCTCTCTCTCTCTCTCTCTCTCTCTCTCTTGCGCGCACGCGCTATATGTATGTTTGGGTATATATTCAATGTGTATATCTCTGTCGCTATCTATATATATCTTACATATATATGTGTGTCTGTGTGTATTTGTATATATTCCAATCTATGTTACAGGGATCCTTCATTTTGACTGAAGTAACTGTATTGATGTATTTGACACGCGTATCTATTTTGGACACTCAAATCCTCTATTGTCATGATATTTATATCAAATTTTCTAGAAAAGCTATATTTCTAGTCTCTCACATGGACATGAAATAGAAAAAACACTCTCCCTCCGTCCGGATTTGTTAGTCCATTTTGGGAGTTCGTGGCACTTTTCAAATGATTATATCTTGTAATTTATAATGTTTTCTATAATTCTTAAAACATTGTCTTAATAGGATTAATCGAGATCTATCAAACAAGATCCATTTTCGGTATAAAATTTATTTCCAATTTAAAGATATCGCTAGTTTTTTTATCCGGTTACAATAGAACGAGGGACAAACAAATCCATATGGATGGAGTATTTTTTTGTAGCCCCCTTCATGTTTAAATACATTTTAAATATAATTTACGATACATAATAATAATAAAAAAAGTGATACAATATATACTATAAACAAGTGTTCACGACGTATCCCAGTATCCTAAGATTTAAGTTTAGGAAGGTCCGACGCTTGGACTCCCACCCGCACACCCGAGTCCATGTAACATAGATTCCAATACATAACAATATATATGTTACATATCTAAAGAAAAGTGTATATATATATATATATATGTATATAAATTGTTACTCCACATAAATATATATGATGTATTTAGGTATACAGATATTCATTTATTTATTCATATTTGTCGTGTCCCCCGCCGTGTCTGTGTCTATTAGCCTATATGTAAACGCATGTGTCGTGTATAATCTGTGGGGAGAGAGAGAGAGAGAAAGAGAGAGAGAGAGAGAGAGAGCTGTGGGGAGCCCCTAGGGGAGTCTCCTCCCACATGCAAAATACTAGTGTGTGCATGTGAGAGAGAGAGTGTGGAATATTGTGTGCATGTACTTTTAAGACCAGTTGTGATGTTGTGTGTGTATAATTTCACTTTATTCCCATCAAGTACTATTAACCCTGAGTCAGAGGTTCAGACTTCAGAGCTCACTGTCAAAGTATTGGAATTGCATCATCCATTTTAGTTTTATCATATTTGTCATAAGAATTGTTAATTATTCCATAGCCTTTTGTTATCCCTTGCAGACTTTGTCGAAGATGGATTCTGAAGGTGGTCTTCCATTTTCTTTTGATAATCTCAGGACCTTGGAGCTCCATACTAACATGACCAAAGATGAAATCACAGGGCTAACATGCTTACTTAGAAGCTCTCCAAAACTTGACACAATCACCATAAGCATAAATAGTTATCCCGAGACAAGAAATGAGGTAATTATGAACTTGATTAATTAGCAAACTCTTTTGATCATTGTTATTCAATTTCCTCGAATGCGACCAATTTCAAACATGTGCATCCAAAGAATGAGGGACACTTCTACAGAGTCGACCACTGATACTCCTCTGAAACTCTAAAGCATGCGCGACACTTTTCTAACCCGTCTTGATTGAGAAAAAATTATGGTATCAGATACTTCTGGAACACAATTTATATTAACATGATGATAAGATCCTGTTTTTATACTGTTCTGCCATCATATTGCATTACATGAAAAAGGCAATTTTTATGCGGGTGATATTTTAGTAGTTAAGTTAGGAGATATGCCCTATTTTTGAAATCTATGTGTTGAGCATTTTCTGTGTGTGGTGCTTGATGTGGTTCAAATGCTAACTGAATGTGGAAAACTTATCCTCCTTTACAATGCCATTATTATCTCTATTGTTGTTTTCAGGGTTGGAATAAAAAACAATATGGGAAATTCAAGATTCAAAATCTCTTGTCAATCGAGTTTCACCTGAAGTTTGCAAGGATTTATGTTCACGATACTAAGATGCATGGGAGTGAACTCTATTTTGTGAACTTATTGCTTAGGCATGGAAAAGCGTTGCAAGAAATCACTCTAGCTTTAAGTAGCAACCATGCGATTACTCGTTCCCAGCGACGAAAAATTCATTATGAGATGACGAAGTTTGCAAAGACATCTTGTAAGGTTCTAATCTCTTCTCTTCCATAGCACACCTCAACAAGAAAGTGCACGGTGAGCATAGTAGCTCCCTCAGGCATGCTCCTTGTACAACCAAGGGAAGAACAAAGTGGTTTTTATTATAAGTTCTCTGGCCACAACTTATAGGATGATTCTTTTTTTTTTTTTACTTGGCCACATTTATCTTAGAAACTTCTATATTCTTAAACATTTGTGTTTGAAAAGATTTGGCATAATTTCACCATCGGTCCCAATAAAGAATTTGAGTCTATTGAGTTCCAATATTCACGGTGTGTGTTTAAATGGTCCATGGCTGGCCTCCATCGAACTTCACAGTCTTCTGAGTCTAAACCCTAACCCTATCCAATGATGTCCACAACCATAAATTGCTCTTGCATTCTTGATTTGAGTTTGGCATGCATTGAGCCCTCGAATCTTCGGTAACTATTTTTTACATATACAATGTTCTCAGATTGGCATGCACAACTTGAATTAGTGTTAGCATGCCTGTTTGTTAGCCGAACTGCCTATTAGATGCTTTTGGAGTGACCTTTCCAATGATGTCTATGCCCCAGTTATACCGACATTAGTGAAAATATCCATATACATAATCTTCCCGAAATGTACATTCGAGCCTACCATTTATATTCCTGTTCCCAGACTAATTATAGACACCCCATTCTCCATTGCTAATTAGTCCCTCCCTATCAAAAGTATTTTATGGGTTTTTATATCTTTGTTTGTGATACTCTATAGTGTAAAAAAAGGAACAAAATCAACTTCATTGAGAATAAGACTTGTGTTATGCCCCAAAAGATTAAACCAAAGCCAAGAGCACAAGCGCACGCACACAAACAAACACCAACACAGAGAATTATGTGGTTCCTCAAAATAAGTTACTCCAAGGAGGTAGACCAAACAGAGACGACTTGAAGGGCTTTACAAATGATCTCTCACGTCACTCCATTCTGTGTGTTACTGTTTGGTTCTTTTACTTCTTTGCAATGGAAAATGATTGTGTGCGAGCGTACCAGAGAGAGTTTCAATCTCCTCCCTCAGATTAACTTTGGAAAACCAAATCTAATCAGGCGATTGTGTTTTATTCGTTCAATTACCTCAACTAAGAGGATTTTCTCAACAAGTGAAGAAATGTAAACCAACAAACTTAGGAAATCGAAGAATAAAAAGAAACAAGATACTTCGATTAATAAATCAAAGGTAAACTTACTTCGAAATTGTCTCCAACTTCAGATACAAGAACTTCGAACAGGTGATTGTTACAGAAACAATCGAGATTAATCCTAACTACTTCCTAATCTACTTCCTAATCTACTTCGAACTGAGTTCGAGATCCTAAACTACTTCGAACTGAGTTCGAAATCCTAAACTATTTTGCCAATGAACAAACCAAGCATCAGTTTTTTGATAGCTGTTTGTTGAAGATTTGTCCGGGCTTTTTTACTCTTCAATTTCTTCTATTTATAGACGCTGCTTGCAGTTTGAACTTCCCGCTCAATAAATTTGAACTTTGGCTTGCTTCGAACTCTAACTTCGACTTCTTCGAGTTGGCAGTTTCTTCCTTCCTCCACGTCTGAATTAAATTCTCCCTCCAGAAGCTTTGATTTTGAATCTGCACAATTACTTAATCAAACTCAAATGATTATACGTTAAGGTGAATAACTGTCTTTCGCTAAGTACTCCACGTGTTATAACTGCCAATTTGCCTTGTTTCCCGATTTCATACGTGGAGTTTATGTGTTTAGCAGTTAATATCATGGTTTCGAAATCAACCTTACGTCAGCAATGGCTTGTAACTGCCAATAATTGCTTTTCATCTTTGAACACAATACGACATCGTATTTAATCAAATATATTCCTTTAATCCAGTGTGTCTTTATCAATAGGTAATTGCCAACGTTTGGCATTTTCGATTACGTGTCAATTAATTATTGGATTTGTTAATTTTATATGTAAACAGTTACTCCTACATTGCTGAGACACTACGAAACCTCACCAGTTTCTCTCTCTCTCTCTCTCTCTCTCTCTCTCTCTCTCTCTCTGATGATACAACAATGAGGCAAAAGCTTCATTTTGGGAAAAATGTCACTAATCATGACGAAAAAATGGCAATGGCTCAACCCAAAACCTGACTTGCTCTTATTGTGTACAAGTCTGTGTTTTTCGAAAGGGCATATGTTTCTATAAATTATTAAAAATGGGACGACACACTTGAGATTATACAAACACTTGTACCAACACTAATAATAGTCCATCGTTGCATACACACTTGACTTGAGCTTGTGTGTGTGTTAAAAGGGTTCTCGCCCCTCACTAGTAGGGGTGTATGTGGTCTAGATTGGACCAGTTCTATAAAAATCCATGAACCAAATCATATCTAACGGTTTCAAAGAACTAAGAACCATAACCAGAGCGTTACACATATGGAAACAAACCTCAACCAATCCATAAGACTGTCCGGTTTGGTTCGGTTTCCGGTTTTAAACTATCTTAGCATCCAAAAATTGCAAATTGAGTAACATATCACTAGCTCTTTAAAATGGCTAACAAAATAGGACTTGGGGTTCCCATAGTGACACAAGTCACTACATATCCGTAGTGACCACAATTGTGAGCCTTATGACATCTTTATTTGGGATCATAACCTTTCTTTTTTTCAAGAATGTTGAGCACATTCTAGATACAAAAAATTATGGTCATCGAAGATTCGTACACATGCAATTGAGACAAATTTGTCTAATAATTTATTCTCCAAATGATATTGGCCATCAATATAAATGGTATCCTAACGTATGGCTGCCAATATCCAATTAATTTGATTTTTTACAATAAACAATCTACTCAACATCCCAGATAAATGGTACGATTCTAATCCCAAATATAAATTTTAGAAGGCCCACAATTGAGGTCATTATGGAAATTTCGTAATTTAGGTCACTATGGATATCCAAATAGGAATCGACCGCAATATTGCAACATCTTTCATTAGTTTTGGAAACTGAAATTGCCCACAAATTTATTGCAACTTCTTCATGTAACTACTACCATTAAACAAACCCTCAAAATAAATGTAAAAGTCCAACAAAATCACTAAAAAACTACTAAAGTAGTGTGAAACAAAACCTTGAACACTAATAGAAAAATAGTAATTCTTCTGTCCGGATTTATTAGCCCATTTTCGATTTGTTAGTCCCAATTACGAAACCAGGGACCAACTCAATGTTTGGTTCTCATTTTTTTAGAAGCAAAATCAATCCATTAAAACATAAAACAAATCCGAATAGACTGCTTCAGTTTGATCGGTCTAATTTACCGATTTTTTCGATTTTCTTGGCCACTTCTACTCACTAATAGCATGCCTTCTTGGGTGGGGTAAGTGAAAATTACAATGAATAACTCAGATTCACTTGGAAGAGAATGGAAGAGAATCTCAGTCATTCATTACAATTTTCTGGGTACTTTTCGGCCACTTATCATTTTTCCGGGTTAAAATGATTCTCTTGCAAGTGGAATAGCGCTCGTGCCCCTTCAACAACAGCAAAAATCGATCAATGGAAACCCGAGCCTCCAAGAAGATGAAGCAGCGAGACGCTCTGCAGAAGAACAAGTCGAAGAAGAAGAGAAACACCATAGCAAAATCCATGATTACTACACGTTCCTCCAAGAAGGAGCAGTTGTTAAGCCCTACGGCCGACAATAACAACTCGAACGACAGAATCAGTGATTTACCGGAGGAATTACTCCACCGCATATTCTCTTTCCTCCCAATCAAATCCACCGCCCAAACCACCGTTCTTTCCAAACGCTGGAACCACCTATCCCTATGGCGCACCCACCCTCATCTCGACTTCTCCCCTCTCTCTCCCAACCCACCCCATATCCCACGACTCAATCACCAATTCCAATCACCCACCGATTTCATACCCGTCGTATTATCTCGCCGTCAACAGGACTCCAACATCAGCACCTTCCGCTTCTTCGGTAACGTAAGTGACACCCGCCTCCTCGATTGCCTCAACCGAGTAATGAATCACGCGATCGAAAAACTCGAAGTCGATGTTTATTTAGACGGTAGCATTACTATTCCTCCGTGTCTGTTCAGTAGCAAAACGCTTAGGGTTCTCAAATTAAATCACCAGAAGAAATACTCTGTCCCTGAAAAAATTGGTCCGTTCTGGGAGGAAATTTTGCGTACGGAGAGGGTAGGGGCACGTGATGCCCAGCACTACCCTCTCCAAGCCATCCGAGACCCTTTCCAAGCCGTCCAAACATATCTTAAACAGCCCAGATTTAAGTGTCTTACTTCGGCAGGCCTTCCGTTGGTCCACACCTTGTCTCTGACTTATGCATACATCAAACATGGTTCGGATTTATTTTCCGGGGAAAGATTCCCTCTCCTCAGGAACCTATTGTTGGAAAATTGCAGGGGAATGACTGTCTTAAACATCAATTGCCCAGGACTAGAAATCTTAAAACTTGGGTGCTTGGGGTTAGAAGGTTTGGACATTTCTGGCGTTGGGTTACTGGAATTACAAGTCATAAACTGCTTCCTAGATGCCTATAGTTGGACCAAGATTCGTGCCGCACGTCTCCGGAGTATATACTGGGTAAACATAACTCCCGTGGAATTTACAACAGAGGTTTTCAGCGACCTCAATACAGGCTTCCTATGTTTTGACTCCAATACGTTGAATAGTGCATCCGAGTTTATATCAGCACTTTGTTTTGCCAGATTTTTGTGTGTCACAAGCAAAGTTCTTAAGGTCAGTTTTTAAATTTGTTTCAGTACATTTCATTAATAGTTTAAGACATGCGTGAGTTTAATTGCTAGTGGTGGTGGCTCCTTGTCTGTGTTATGAATTTGCGTTTGTTTGTTCTAACTTTTTATTATTAGCTTATTTTGTTAAACGGACAAGGAGCAGAAGCCAAAAGGCATCCCAACTAAAGGAGACATTCCAACAAAGTTGGCAATCCCACCTTTAGACAATCATATGCCACTCACGACCCAAAAACGGTTGGCAAGATGCCAACCAAAGAGAGAAAAGACCTCAAGGAGGACAGGCTTTCCTAAGGGAGAAATAAAACATTGTCAATTGCAAACAACCTTGTGCACTAAGAGATGCCAAACAAAGGATATCCCTGGCCTTGAAATTACGGCATCTTGATGACAAAAGCAACTTCTCAAGGCAACAACCATGAATGTGAATCAAAAGGATCCAATAGCAGCAATCCAACGAATCTTCAAGCTGCAGTTGATTGATTATAGGGGGCTAAGATGTACCATTAAGAGTAGAGTAGCCCCATCATGTAGTACCTATGAGAGCAAAAGAGAAGCAGTCTCAAAGGAAAAGAGCCCCATCATCTACAGCTCCAAGAGAGAATGAGCATACCAAGTGACGACTAGCATAGGGATGAGCCAAAAAGAGTCACCAAACAGACTAAAAAACACAGAAACAAAGACTAGAAGAACCAAGAAAGACCACACAATACCAAGGTACAGAAAGCCAAAAGGAAAAGAAACCAAACCCTGAAAAACTGACTGAAAAGTACCCAAAGCAAAAATTATATTTTAAATGAGGAAAAATAGAGAGTTTTGGTGATTTTGTTTGTTTATTAATTAGCTTGGTTGCTGGTGGTAGATATGTTCTACACCCTCCGTTCCTTTTTAAATGTTCCCTTTAGGAAACATGTATTTTCTCATGCTTAAAAAATGTGTTTCCATAAATAAAAAAAATTGCATTTGGTGTTAAAAAAATGAAAAAATCATTTAGAGAAATATATTTTTTTAGGGTTTGAAAATGCACGTATTCCTATAGTGGACACTTAAAAGGGGATGGAGGGAATAAGATTTTTACTTTCTGATATGGGCTATGATGGTATTCGCACTTTGATTGCTAGGTTACACTAGTTTAAAAGGCTAATAATCTCCTTTCGATTTATTCCCCTTATCTCACATTTTTGGTTTGGTTTTAGATTGTGTTTCTGCTAAAACCTTCAAGGAACAACACCTCCTTGGGGGTTGATGTGTAATGCTCGGGTAGAGGTGTCAAAAGGGCCATCCTGTGCCGGTAGGGCCCATTTAGCATTGTCCTAACCGTGTTTTTTGCCATGCCGTGCCGGCCCATTTACTTAATCGTGTCATGCTGTTTTATAATTGTGTCGTGCTGTGCCTACCCATTTCTCCAACTGAGTTTCTTTGGGAAAAATTCTTTTTGTGTAACAATTATCTCTATATATTCTTATCTATACGATTTCGAAACAAATAATTATTAAATAGGTTTTTTTAGGTAATACTAATTTTGGTAAAATTAGCTGTCTTTTTATAGGAGTAATGATTTTAATATGATTAATGACATAGCGAGTCAATTTCTTTAATAAACTAAATAACAAATTTGGGTACATTTAAAATTAATATTTGTTGTGTCGTGCCCATACCGTTCTCAAGTCGTTACGTGTTGTGCCCATGCCCAGTCCGTCTACAGCCGTGCCGTGCCACATTTAAACATGCCGTGCCTGGCCCGTTTGACAGTAAATCGTAAGATGTTGAGAAGAAGTGGAAATTCCAAGATTTCAAAGATTTACCGTACTGTTTTCGATGGTCGTGAGATGATGGTTGCAAGAAGTTGCACTGTATGTTTCTGAATTCCGTGCCTCTGTTGAGATGAAGTCACGAACATGGAGTTCCAATTTTGGTGGTCGTGAGGTGGTGGTTACCGTAGCAGATTTTTTATGAGAGGGGAGGAAAGAGGGAGCGTCAATTGTGGCGGATTTGAGGGAGGGAGAGAGAAGGGGACATTGCAGTTACAGGAGTCGTGGTCACCAGTTTTAGTCTTTCATACGTGTGTGATGTTGAGCGGGAAAAAGTGTGAGGTGCGGAATTCATGGTGATTGTTGATTTAACTGGGACTAAATCTGAGCCCTTAAGTCTTAGGTGAAAACAAATCTTAACCATCAATTTTGGGCGTAATAGTTTTAGACCCTTGGATTTATGTCTGGATTCAAATACTTCCTGTCCTTATTATATAGATGTCTAATCTCAATATCAATTGCCCATGCCTTGAAATTTTGAAACTTTTTGGTTTGGAGCTGAAGGGTTTGGATGTTTCTGGTCTGAGGAACTTGAACTCAAATTGTGCTTTGAAAGTTGCAAAAGTCCGTTCACAATTTTTGTTCCAAGTCTCCACACTTTCTATTTGCAAGACGGGGTTAATGTGAAATTTACGACGGAGAGCTTTGGATGCCTCAATAAGGGCTCCATTGGTTTTCCCTTCAAATCACTACACAAGCAAGATTGCAGAGTGCATCCAACTTCCTATCTGCAATCTGTTTTGCCCAATCTATTTGTGTTGGTAGCCTAGTTCATGAGGTCAGTTTCTCAATAAAATTCTAAATAGTTTGTAGGTTACAAGTCTGCTGGTAGATCTTTGTGTTTGTAGTTTGGAATGACTGCATGTTTTTCCATTTCTATTCCGTCTTAAATGCATGTATGTAATGAACGTTTGAGAGCCAAGTGTGAGGAAATGAGGTAAGATGCACTGATGTTTTTTCATGCTAAAAACCACCTATGGTCTTTTTTTTATTCCTTATCCTCATGTTGCCTGGATTGAAATAGGAATCCATATTGCAACTAGAAAACTTTAGTGGTTCTGTTTCTCCTGATTACCCCCGTTGGATGCTGATAGTATAATACTACTTTCTCATCCAGCTTGTGATGCGATTCTCAATTTGAAAGCTAGGTCCGATTAAGTTGATTTCGACGCCAGTGAACTTGCTGAACCTCTTAGATGATCCCATGTCACATTACTCCACAATGGTAATGGGCCTAATGGCAGAGAAGATGGATAAAACTGAAAACAATAATAATGCAGAGCGACAGCCTTCCATTGCTTAAATCAACGTTTTCCAAGCCTAAGTTAGTGGCTGCCTCAATGCTTGATTCAAGGCTAGGCTATCCAAAAACATCTCAATTCAAATTCAAATTTAACACATCTCAATTCAAATTTATGCTTTACCTTGCAGAACCTACACCTTGACTGTGTGATGTTTTTACACATTTCATATGAGGCGTATGCTTCTTGGGATAACATGTGCTATAGATCCTTAAACTATCTCCTTTGTTGGCCTGCCAATCTTTACCCAAAGTAAGAGAAATTCCTATTGAGATTATACGAAAAGAAATTAATCATGCTGAAGAGTTTGGTGGGAGAGGAATGAATTGTACACTCAAAGACTCATTTTATTTCATTCACACTACCAAAAATTACAAGAAGAATCTTTCATTGACCTTTTGACACAGAAATTCCCAGAGGGGGAAAACCCCCTGGGTTTTTGCGCCACTCACTCTCTCTTGTTTATTTCACACCCCTTCAACACACGCACAATACACATATATGTAGAACAGATTCCACTCACACATAATTAACTAACAACTACAACTTCCAACTCATACGTTCATCTCTGAACTGATTGATCAACTATCTGACTTGATTAGTCTCCTCATCTTGTTTCATTCTGAAGATACGACCTAGAGCCACTCACTTGTTGTCATTCAACCAAACATACTCTATCTCAATCAAGATTAACTTTCTCAACAAAGAAAAGTGGCAAAAGTCAGCTATATATGCACAATGGTTACGAATAGGGTTGACATATAATATTGGTATGCGGTTTCTCAAAAACAAACACATAAATTGTTATGCTAAATAAAGGTGACACTAAGACATAGTTTAGCTTGTAGAGTGAATGATCTTTGATTTTATGCTAATATTAGCAAATGTATAAATATTTATACCTTTCTAGTTTATTAGAGGCAGTTTTGTTATTGTAGAATTGTTATTTTCTCTCGATTTTTAACTTGTCAATAATTTTATGTGTGTATTAATTACGATTAAGATTTCTCTATTGATAACACTTTCTGAGAGCAATTACATGGGTACTGTTATTATTTGTGATTTAGTATGATCTTTATATGTGATCCCTATAACTTCGGTTGTTTTGAGGAGGTACGAAGAAATCGATTATAATCCTCCATGGTTAATTCCTCAGACCTCGCAATTGATTAGGCCAGTTTCTTTGCCCAGTGTAATGTTCCATTACTATAATGTGAAATTTTTATTTATCAATAGCCTTTTGCTTTCCCTTGCAGATTTTAGGAGACATAGATTGTGCTGGTGGTTTTCCATGTTCTTTCAGTAACCTCACGACCTTGAAGCTCCACACTAACATGACCAAAGATGAAATCACAGGGATAATATGCTTGCTTAGAAGCTCTCCAATACTCCACACCATCACTATAAGTGTAAATGATTGTTCTGACACCAGATATGAGGTAATTATGAACTTTATTAATTCTGTTTACTCTTATGAAATTTTTTATGGAATTCCCTCGAATGCTGCCTACTCGAAATACATGCTTCCTAAGAACAAGGGACATGTCGACGGAGTCCGATATTGACACTCCTAAAAAAATCTCCAAACCATTCTTGACACTTGTTAAACCGACATCAGATGCTTCACAAACACTACACAAGCATTGCTAATTCAGTACTTTTAATCGTCGTCCGTATGTGATGAATCTCTTCTTAGTACTAATGTTATGCTTGTTCTGGAACACAATTTATGCACCCAAATATATTTCGAAACTTTTGAATGATGATAAGATCATTTGATGCATTGTTCTGCAATTGTATCGCATTACTGAAAAAATAAAATTTTAATGTGGATGATATTTAAACAGTTTAGTAATGAGATACCCTAAGTGTTCATTACCTTCGAATGTCTATTCAAATACAGATAATCAGTTCACAACAGATTCATCAAACAATATGTAGTTAACTTGTGCAATACGTGCCATGACCTGAATTTCTTAGTAAAACCTTCGTGTTTATTTTTTCATTTATGTGCTAGTCAATGTACCTCAAACTCTAAACTTCACAAAGAAAATTTATTTGGACCGTAACTTGTGAAGTAGGAGTATAATTTTAGTGAAGCATAATTTGAGGGTTTATTGTTAATGTTCAGAGTAGTTTAGTCTTTTTGTGTCATTAGGTTTTGGTAAGGTTATTGTTATTTATCTTTTATGTTCATCTATGATGCACGGACACGGACACAGACACAGGGACACGGGAATTCTAAAAAAATGGGGATACGGACACGGCAGGGGACACACCACGTGTATATTTATTTATATATAATATAATATATAATTTTTTTTAAGAAAATATAAGCAAAACAAGAGGAGAAAAACTTCTATACATATGACAGAAATTATATGAAGAAATTACACTTTTTTACCCCAAGTATTGATTAATTATAAATTTACCCCAAAAAGTTTTTAAAAAAATCAATTTGACCCCTGCCGTGTCCCATCCGTGTCCCCCTCAAAAATTCAAATTAGCCGTGTCCCCATTCACGTGGCGTGTCGGGACACGTGTCCCGCCGTGTCCCCATGTCGGGACACTACGATACGGCGACCCCTGGAGGTGTCGGTGCTTCGTAGATGTTCATGGTATTTTAGTCCCTTTGGGTTATTAGGATTTTGCTAAGGTTTTTATGGTTAACCTATAAAACCCCTTCATTATTCTTGTAATAGTTCAAACTTTCGTAATGCAATAATACGCAGTTTTGTTTTCCTTTTTTTAGCAAAGTCACATAATTATCATCTTACCTCCTGTTGTTGCTTCTTCTTCTTCTTATATATATATATTTTTTTGAAATTTGGATTTTCAGAGTTGGGACGAGGAACAATGCTTGGAATCTCAAAGCCGAACTTTCGAGTCACTTGAGCATCACCTAAAGGTTGTAAGGATTCATATTCAATATACTACTGTGCTAATGACAAGACATAAGACCACACTCAATTTTGTGGAGTTTTTGCTTAGACATGGTAAAGTGTTGCAAGAAATCACCCTAACCTCAAATAGCAGCCGTTGGGATTGTAGCATCCAGCGACCAAACATCCTCTGGAAGATGAAGTTTCCACGCGCATCTTCTGTGGTTAACACCTCTGTTGCTTATCAGATGTGATTTAAACGAGCCCTTTGGTAAAGAATGTTTATTAGACCTTGTTTGGCTACATTTTAAGATGCTTTCTTTTTCTTTTCTTTTTCAAGTTGCATTTTTTTTTCCTTTTTTAAGTAAATAGCACAAACGAAAAAGCAAAAGCTGTTTGGGTTACTAAATTTGCGTTTACTATAATTTAATTGAATTTATAATCAGTTGCTGAATGAGTAATTTTTTTTTTTTTTTTTTAGATACCAAAAAAATTAGTTAAGTGTCACTAATTTTTTAAAAATTCATATTTCAAACATAAAATTCAAAAAAATCGCCACCCCACCTCTGGCCCAGCACTTCCGACGACTAAAAAAATTAGTGAAGTGTCACTAATTTTTAAAATTCAAATTTTGAACATAAAATTCAAAAAAATCACCACCCCACCTCGAGCTGACCACCACCCCATCTCTGGCCAACCACTTCCGGTGACCGAAAAAATTAGTGAAATGTCACTAATTTTTAAAAATTCTAATTTCAAACATAAAATTCAAAAAAATCACCGCCCCACCTTCGGCTAACCACCACTCCACCTCTGGCCAACCACTTTCAGCGACGGAAAAAATTAGTGACATTTCACTAATATTTAAAAATTATAATTTCGAACATAAAATTCAAAAAATCACTGCCCCACCTCCGGCCAACCACCACCCCTCCTCTGGCCCACCACTATTGGAGACCAAAAAAATTAGTGAACTATTACTAATTTTTTTTAAATTCTAATTTTCAAAGATATAATTCAAAAAATCACCACCCACCTCCCGGACGTCCACCACCCCACCCCTAGCCGACCACTTTCGGTGACCAAAAAAATTAGTGAAATGTTACTAATGCCCTTCATTTGATAACCTTCAGTCATACTCTAGTATATCATTTTATTTAATTGTTCCTTAACCAGAGACATATGACTATATGAGGCTTCCACTGTTTCAAACCATAAGTTTCTTTGCAATGAGCCAAGGGCCAGATTCTATAACCTTCCTAATGGCACCAGCTTGAGAAAACTTAAAAGAAAAAAAAAAAAAAAAAAAACCATTATCATTTAATATTGCACCTCATAAGACCAAATTTCGCCCAGATTTTATCGACAATGTTCTTAACCACAAAAAACGGAATTGACTTATCAATAAAGTGGTCTACTATCCAATCAGCCCAAAACTCACAATCATTCTCCTCCGCACCAGGGGGTGGATATACACAGCATTATCCTTTGTAACAATAGCTTTGTCCTCTGTAACAATAGGGGAATGATAGGAGAGCTTCATGCAAAGGGGGTCCGCATTATGAGATTTCCGTCTCTCCCTACCACCACCACCCAATTCTTCTATTCCCCTCTTCGCCGCATGGGTTTATCATTTGCTGCTGCCGCCGCTGTAGACCCACTCCTCAGCCTCCACGCTGGCTCCAGCTTTCGATCTCTCAAAAAAGGCGGAAAACTAGTGAATATTCACTAGTTTTGAAATCTCATGACAGATGGACATTTTTGCAACTCTGATGATGCTCCAGTTGAGTTCCGGCGACGACTCCACTCATCTCAGCATTGGCAGAGGTGGTAGTAGGGGTGGAAGGAGGTCGAGGTCATCGCTAACTCCGCCATACAAAAAACTAGTGAATATTCACTAGTTTTGAGATCTCATGACAGATCGATGTTTTGCGACTTCGATGATGCTCTAGCTGAGCTCCGGAGACGGCTCCACTCATCTCAGCGGTGGTGGAAGTGGTAGCAGGGGTGGGAGGAGGTCGAGGTCATCGCTAATGCCGCCGTACAGAAAAGTAGTGAATATTCACTAGTTTTGAAATATCATGACAGATGGACATTTTGTGACTCCGATGATGCTCCGGCGACCGCTCCACTCATCTCGGCAGCAACGGAGGTGGTAGAAGGGGTGGTGGTGAAGGGCATGGAAGTGGTGGTGGTGGTTATGGATGCAGTAGGGCGGTTTGTGGTTTCTCCCTGCGAAATGGTTTTTTTTTTTTTTTGTCCTTCCCAGGAATGTAGAAAGTTTAGATGTCCTTCCCTTGCAACTGAAAAAACGCGCGTCCAATCTTTAAAATGGGTAAAAAAATGTTGTATTTTTCACTAATTTTTCCTAAAAACTACTACTGCAAAATATAAAAGTCAAATAAGTACAATCCAAAAACAGCAAAAAGTCAAATTGTGCATCTGATTTTTACCATTGCATCTGTTGAGTTTCTCAAAATATAAGAAATAAAATAGAGATGTGCAAAGATCCGGACAATTAATTTACCCGAGTTCTATTCAAATTTTGGAAATGTGATGATAATCTATTATATTATTGTAGGATGACTTTTGGTGAGGAGAGCTTCCTGAGCTTGCCATGTGTCTCCCAATTTTTTGCACTTTTTTAGCAATTATCAAAGTCTCTAAATGGTAATTGAGATTCAAAGGTTATTTTCGAAATTCAAAAAACAATATCAATTATTGCTCTAATAATTCTTTTCTGAATTCCTAAATGAAATCATGGGATTCCCAAATTTAAAAAAGTATATATATCTTCAAAATGGTTTTCTTTAGTCACTGTCATAGTTTCCTTTAGCGCCATTCTCATTAGGGGAACAAATTTTGGAAAGAAAATCTTAAGAATTGAACCATTACAATTTTAAATGATTTTCTAAAGGAAACCATAGCAAAGATCAATTTTCAAACTTTTGAACACTTTTAAATGAACAATTTCAGAAAGGAAATTTGAATACTTAAACCTATATATCCCTAGATTTGTGAGATTTCCCAAATATCAAAAAAATAATTTTCTAAGTTTGTAACCGAAAGTTTTTACACCTTTTGGAAACAATACCAAACCTTTTGGCAACCATTTGGGGAATCTATTATATTATTGAAGAAAATTCAACATAACGGAAATTTAAACTACATGACCCAGAGATTACATAACCAAAACGTTTTACTCTATGATTTGCGGAATAAGTTGATTTTTGCAGAAAATTCATTTTATAATCATGTGGTTAAGAATTAGGGAAGAGTAATAGGCAATCATTTGGGGCGGAGACCATCTTTAGGGGAAGATTAGAGATAGAACTCCTAATCTTTATACATAAATAGGGTACATAATTCAGAAAGGGGTTACATAATTCAATAATTTACCTTAATTGTTTCCCTCTTCTTCTTCTTTTTTTTTTTTTATGCTCTATTTGGGATCATTTTGATTCCTAATTGCATATATGTTGGCACTAATTGATTTTATATATTGTCATAGTGCTGGAAAGAGTTTTTATGATTATTATTTGTGAACTTCTTCCGAATTTTTTTTGTTTACTTAGTATCTACCCTTTTTTGTGACAGGAATCAAAGTAAGAGTACTATGTGACCTTCAACAAAGGAAAAACAATTAGAAGAAAGGCTGATTCTAAAAAAATCCAAATCAAACGATATTGCAATTATAAAAAAAATTCTCGCATGTATGTTAAATTTGTTTGTGCGAGTAGTTATAATTTTCATGTTATTGTTGTGCACGTCTATGAAGTGGAATTGCAGGCCATTGCTTACTCTATAGAGTCTCTCTTGCATTAGAATTGTGTTCAATACTTGTTGTCATTCGAAAAAAAAAAACGTGCACGTATACTGTCATAATGCTTTAAGACTTTAGGCACACATGTATTGTGATGGGTTTGCCGCCAAAATGAAAGTTTCAATGGGTATGTTTTTAGCTTTGAAATTTACTTTTTCATATACCAAGACATATATTTAACTTTAATATAATCAAATTACCAATATATACATCCAAAGCTGGATAGATGCATATATATAAGAGAAAAGATGGAAGTTGGATTTATAATTCTTCCCATCTAAAAGTTTGTACGTTGTCCTTCGTTGTAGGCTCGTTTCCATCTTAGGATTATTAGCCTGACTATAATATAATTGGAGTACACGATTTTGCGTAGTAATAAGGATTTTCTGTTCTTTTCGTATTAGCCTATTTGGTACATTTCCATGGGATCTATCATAGAAAAATAATTTTAAATTGGAGCTGGAGTACTACTCTTTTGATCATTGCCTGGTAACTTTAGTTTCTCATATTTTGTTGTCTTCATTATTTGAAGTGCAATTTAATCTTCAATGTTGCATCATTTTTTCTTATAAATTGAAAGGAAATATAAAGATAATTCTGTCTACCTTGCATTACACGGATAAGGGATGGGATTTACGCTATAATCTATTATAAGTTCTATGCATTGCACGTGTTTACCTAGTTGGCAATTCAACATTTAGTTCATGGAAGAATAAAAACACCAGGCTATTGACTATTCTATGAAATTTGCAGCATAATTTTCATGCATACAAGTGTTAATCTAAGTTAACTTTTGTACTTTAATACTTTTGCCTTTTTTTTTTAATGACATCGTTTGTAAAAAAAAATATGACACGTTTTTTTCCGAGGGTGTTTGACTTCAAATATTTTGTTGAAAAGTTACACATATAGATTATGATTTTATACCAGAATCAATCATCATGAAAATTTAGAATAAGAGAGCAGATAGAAAATAGAATTTTTACTTTTTATCTAAACGGTCCAATAATTCAATACACTTTGTTGTTGAAAGTAATTTTTTAGCTAATCAAAAAAAAAAAATCATTTTATTTTATATCTCCGTGCATAACACAGGTTCATGCTAGTAACTTGTATTACACCTAGTGTTCACGGATCACATACATGTATTTGATTTTTACTATCTATATATATAACTCGACGATCTTTACCATCTAAAAAAACGTAGGGGGTGTTCCACTAACAATAAACTGTGTTTTCCAAACACCGAGACATGTCATTCTCTCACAATACATCACATAAAAAACCATGAAAAACCTGTTTTTTCAAAAAACCAACGTAGTGGAACGCCCCCTTACTCCTATGATACTACATGTGCGTCTTGATTCAATAAGAGAATTTCCAGCAAAAATTTCAAATGGAATTGAATTGGCGGCAAAAAAAACCAACAAAGGGACGGAATTAAACTCACCCTCTCCTTCCCCGCTCTTTCTATTTTTGAACAGCTTTCCCTCCACTCAGATTACATTTGAATTTCTACCGCGAAAATTCGAAACAGAGCTCCATTTCCTATATATTCAAATCCCCAATGAATCATTGCAGTTACCAAAACAAACAAAGACGATGAAGAAGAAGAAGAATGCCATGGCCACGGCCACCATTGATGACCTTCCTGAAGACCTTCTCCTCCACATAATCTCCTTCCTTCCAACCCTAGAAGCCATTCGTACCTGCTTAATCTCCCATAAATGGCGAAACCTCTGGCACTCTCTCTCCTCCTTCGATTTCGATTTCAATCTCTTCCCTCCTTCCGATTCCTTCCCAGAAACACGCGATTTGTTTGCCGATTACGTCAATCAAACCCTAGCACGTCGATCGCCCCACTCTCCCCTCCACTATTTCGGCCTCAGATTCTACTTCACCGAGGAACATCACGACAACGTCGTGCCATCGTGGATTAACTACGCCATCAACCACGGCGCTGTCGAGCTCGACCTTGACTTCCACGGGTATACGGACTTCAGCGAGCTCGACTCAGATTGCTGCTTCTACTTCCTTCTTGAACCCCTCATTCAGAGTCAAGTTACGTTTTTGAAACTCCGGAGCTGTGACTTCAGGTTTCCTAATCCTAAAACTACTGTCCCAATCGTATCCCTACGATCGATGGTTCTTGCCAATGTTTTGTTGATGGATAGTTGGGTTTGTGGCTTGATTTCACTATGCGTGAATCTCGAGTCTCTGGTTATTGAGGACTGTGTTGGGCCGGAGGACTTGAAAATATGTTCTTCGAAGTTAAAGGAGTTATCAATTTGGAACTTTGAAGATGATCCAGAGAGGGTAAACTCCGTGGAGATACGTGCTCCCAATCTCTGTTCGTTGGGGATTGTTAGTTTACAAATGAAAAACTTTTCGCTTGAGTTCTCGTCGTCATTGATTGAAGCAAATGTGGCATATTCCTGTAGAAGGACGCAGTTTAAGTATTGGAGTAGGGTCATGAGGTCACTCACCGGAGTCAAGCGTCTTACTACACACAATTGGTGGTTTGAGGTACTCTGCATTTACATAGCTGATGATTTACATTTTCTTGTTTTGAATGATAGCAGTAAGAAATTTAACTTACGTGTTTCAATCAGATATGGAAAGGATTTGTGCTCTGAAACTTGTGATCATTATGTGATGCTGATGCCATTACCTGCACCTATAAAGTTGAAAGTATCAAAATTGGTCAAGTTCAGTGTAAATTCCTTTAAGTGCTTTGGTTTTGTCACCTCTTTTTTATGAGAAATCTAAGCATGACACAATGCCAGTGATGCAATTATGTGAAGATCCAATACTTCAACAAAAAATGGATCCATTGAAGGACTAATGCATATGACACACTAATACACCTGGTCAAGCCATTAGAAATAGTGAAACACCACAAACTCAATGTGAGAAAACCATCAAAGGAAACCTTGCATGAGAATGAGAACAAACCTTCTATTGACAAACTAGCTCTCCACCTTGAATAGTAGTTAGCGAGTCTCGTGACAACTTGTCAAAACAGTCCTAATAATGAAGACATCACTAGGTTCATGTTTTTTGAAGATATTATAGAGAAGCAAATAACTCGTTGAGTGATTTCTGTAATAACAGGTCTTTTAATTGAAACTAAAAACTACAACTTGTGGTCCGAGTATGGTTTACTCGTTGGATTTTAGTTTTGGAAGATTTTTGAGACTTGAGAGAGAATGAGTTACAGGCTTACAGTTACTACCAATCCACAATCCACATGAGGTTTTGGGTTAACGAATGAATTTAACAAAGAGACCAATGAGGGGCAGTGGTTGGAAACTTGAACTTGGTAGGACAAATGTTGAGGATTATTTTACCCCTCCAAATACCCTACATTCGCCTGACCAATATAAGATTTTTCACTCTTTAAGTTTCTGACAGAATGTCGACCTAATATATTAGTGATTTAATATCCTTGTGTTCTACCTGTTACAAATGTTGAGGATTATTTTTTCACTTGGCCCATAGCACTTTATTTCTCAATTATCATCTTGTAAAACAAGGTTTTCTGGACTACTAATTGGATTTTTGTGCTACTTATCATAACTTCTTTTTTCTTTTTCACGCCCAAAGCTTCTGCAAACCAAAGATCTCTCTGAAGGTTTTGCGTTCAACAACCTTGTCTATTTGGAGCTAGAAACCGCGTACACTAAAAATGATCTGATTGGTCTTGCTGCATTTCTGGAACTATCTCCAAAAATTGAAACGCTGGTCGTGGATCATGATGATTACATAGAAGATGATGTGAGTATCTTCACACCATTCTAGCTTCTTCAAACATTTTGCTGAATTGATTGTCATCTTTCTGGCTTCATGTAACATTGTTTTAATTCTCAGGGGAGCATACCAGAGGATTTACTGAGCAGCAGGATCACATTTAGTGTGCCGAATATCAAGCTTGTCGGGATGAAAGGTTTCAGGGGAATGGACAATGAAATATTTTTCTGGTTGCTGTTGAAACGTAGTGGCGTGGTCTTAGAAGATTTTAGGCATCCTAGTGGTGACACCTAATTACCACCGCGAATTCTTGATTCGATGGTCTTCGAAAATGCTGAAAAGTTCCATTACGATCTCCACATCAGTATGGGGAAACTTAAGGCAGAGTTGGCTATGAATGTTGAAGAAGTAGTATAATGATTTCATGGAAGTAAACTTCTTTTTCGTTTTTTTTTTTTTTACCTTGAATATGCTTCCACATTCCTGGGCTGCAACTTTTTTGTTGCTGTACTCCTGTTTTTGCGTTGAATCTCTTGGATACATGCGTTAGTAAGGGGTGGCACAAGGTCCTTATAGTGTGCTAATGGACTATGGTGATAAGTGTGTTTGGGTCTGTTCAATTGAAATCTTATCCTTGTGATTTCAATTGTTTATTTTGTAGAATTAGGTGAATACATGTATTTGAAAATGTTAAAATTACACTTACCATCTATTTTGTGTAACAAAAATGTTGTCCAACCAAGAGACTAGTGGCATTTTATTAATTTACCCCCCTTTTTTTTTTCCCTCCTGATGATATAATTCGTGAATTTTATAAACTAAACTATCAAAATTATGGTGATGAAATTTTGATAGAGCTCTGGAGGCTTATTGCGAAGAGTGCAAAGGAGTTGAGTTGAGTTTTGAATTTTTTGAACTCAGCTCATTTTTTCAATGAGTCCAAAACACGAGCTTGAGCTCGGCTAATCCGTAAATGGGCCAAGCCCTTGGAGCTGCTGTTTGAAACACTAGGCTCTACATCCTATAATGCATCAGCTCCAAGAAACCATTGCCCCTGTAAGGACAACTCCAACCCTTTAACTTCTTTTTTTTCCACCAAATTTGAGTAAAAAATTGATCACGGTTTCATTCTATAGTGAGAGTATCTTTAAATGTTTCATCAAATCATTTGTAAAATTCTTGCCATGTCCCAAAACTCTGTTAATGGACACATCTATAAAATGTTTCCAATATGTTTCCAATGTATTTAAGGAAAGGCCAAATAATTTAAAATGTTTCTATTACATTTGGATAATGCCAAAATCACTTCCCTTGTATTTAAGGAAATAACGACGCAAAAGTTACTTATGATTATAGAAGGCTACAGTTGAAAATTTGGAGAAGGAATTGATGTTGGCTTATCCTTCCTCGATTTGATAAAATATTTAATTCTCTATCAATTTAATATTTATTTGATGAAACGACTGGAGCTCCATTTATAAAAAAAAATCATCAAATTTAAATTTAACAAAATTTGATGAAGGGTCAGAGATGGCATGCGAGATGCTATACTAAGAGGGTGTTCAACTATATCTTCCGAAAAATTTTAGACTTTGTTTAAGTCCAACTTATTGTTCCATTCTTTTCTTTTTCCCTCTCGAATAAAAAGAATTCAAATTTTTTTACTGACTAAAAACTACAATAATTTCATTGACAAAAAAAATAAGCAAAATAAAAAAGTCAAATACAACCCAAAACAGCAAAAAGTCATTTTGTATCTCATTTTTACCAATATAATTGCATATGCTGAGTTTCTCAAAATATAAGAAAAATAAAATAGAGATTTGCGAAGATCTGGACAATGAATTTATCCGAGTTCTGTTCAAATTCTACGAATGTGATGACAATAACTTGTACTATACTACTTGTATTACATTTATTGTCTATGGATCACGCACATGTATTCAATTTTTATCTCCTCCGTCCCATATTGTTGGGCCTTTTTACCTTTTTTAATGTCTCAAAAATTTGTTTAGATCTCATAATTCATGATTTTTTTGTCATTCAAACAACTTTGTTTAGAAAAACTAATTGAGATCTATCAAACAAAATCCATGTTAAATATAAAAAACTTAATAAATTAAAAATTATAGACAATTCTTTGAAACGTCTAAAAAAGGAAAGGGGCCCAACAATATAAGACGGAGGGAGTGGTATATAATTGGGACGATCTTTACCATCTAAAAAGAACTTATACTATTACATGCACATCTTGATTCAATACGAGAATTTCTAGCAAAAATTTTAAATGAAATTGAAATTGAAACTATTGAGGCTTGATCCAATGTACCCATTTTTTCATTTAGAAAGTAAGATTCCAAATTCTGAATGAAAAGTGGGATTGGATCAAGCCTTACAGTTACCTGATTGAACTGATTATTCCCTGGACTACTTGAAAAAATATTTTCAAATTAATGAATAACTCAAATCTGTTGTGTGAGGCTTGAAAGTGGGCCCTGCAAACCGGTTTTGTACACCATTTGTACCTCCACAGACTTAGGGCTGCAAATGAATCGAGCAGCAGCTCGTGCATCGGTTTGTTAAAGTTCGGCTTGGCTTGTTAAATAATCAAGCCGAGCTCGATCTCGATTTTCAGACTCATTTAGTCAACAAGCTCGCAAAAGCTCAGCTCGATTGTATAGCCTTGGCTTGTTTAAGAAGGCCCGTTATGTAAATTACCCTGGTTCGGATAGTTAAGGACTCGGATCGTTTACAACCGAGCCGAGCTTGAGCTCAATTTTTTGGCTATTTTACTTAACGAGCCGAGCTCAAACACATCAAAACTCGACACGGCTCGACTCGTTTGCCCCCTACCCACACTTGGTACCCGTGGGCCGTGGATTTACTGAATTGAAATTGGTCCACAAGTAGGAGTAAACTTTTGAAGGATTGGCGGCAAAAACCGAAAAAAGGACGGAAATGAATCCTTCCCCGCTCTTTCTATTTTTGAATAGCTTTCCCTCCACTCAGATAACATTTACAATACATTTGAATTTCTACCGCGAAAATTCGAAACAGAGCCGTTTCCTATATACTATCCAAATCCCCAGTGAATCAATTGCAGTTACCAAAACAAACAAAGATGGAGAAGAAGAAGAAGCATGGCATGGCCACGGCCACGGCCACCATTGATTCCCTTCCTGAAGACCTTCTCCTCCACATAATCTCCTTCCTTCCAACACTAGAAGCCATTCGTACCTCCTTAATCTCCCCTAAATGGCGAAACCTCTGGCACACTCTATCCTCCTTCGATTTCGATTTCAATCTCTTCCCTCCCTCCGATTCCTTCCCAGAAACACGGGATTTGTTCGCTGATTACGTCACCCAAACCTTATCCCTCCGGCCACCCGACTCTCCCCTCCACTATTTCGGCCTGAGATTCTACTTCACCGAGCAACATCACTACGACGTCGTGCCATCGTGGATTAACTACGCCATCAGCCACGGTGCCCTCGAGCTCGACCTCGACTTCTACGGGTATATGAACTTCTGCGAGATGGCCTCTGATTGCGACTTCTACTTCTTTCTCGAACCCCTCATACAGAGTCAAGTTAGGTTCTTGAAACTCCGGAGCTGTGAATTTAGGTTTCCTAATACTAAAACTACTGCCCCAATCGTGTCACTGCGGACGATTGTTCTTGCCGATGTTTTGTTGATGGATGGCTGGGTTGATCGGTTGATTTCGCTGTGCGTGAATCTTGAATCTCTGGTTATTGAGGACAGTTTTGGGCCAGACAATCTGAAAATATGTTCTACGAAGCTAAAGGAGCTATCGATTTGCAACTTCAAAGATGACCCAGAGCCAGTAGACTCGGTTGAGATACATGCTCCCAATCTTTGTTCGTTGAGGATTGTTTGTTTACGAATGGGGAAATTTTCGCTTGAGTTCTCGTCGTCTTTGATTGAAGGAAATGTGGCATATTCCAGTAGAAGGAAGCAGTTTAAGTATTGGAGTAGGGTTATGAGGTCACTCACCGGAGTCAAGCGTCTAACTACACACAATTGGTGGTTTGAGGTACTTTGCCTACCGTACAGCTCAAAGCTTTTTTACATAGCTGATGTTTTACATTTTCTTGTTTTGATTGGAAGTGGTATGACATTTAACTTGCGTGTTTCAATCAGATATTGAAAGGATTTGTGCTGTGAAACTTGTGATCATCATAAAGTTGAAAGTTGAAAAACCCTAGTTTGCCTAGGTTTTATAAATTTCCTATGTTTTAATCTTTTGTAAAAATTAGCCCATTAATAAAAAAGTCAATCAATCACACAATGGAAAATAAACAATTTAAGAACACCAAGATATATGTGGAAAACCCTAAATGGGTAAAAAAATACTATACTCAATGTGTAGTTACAAGCAATCTTACCTACAATTAGAATCTTCACAATCGAGCCTAAGATCTACTTGCCAAATCCACGTTCACCACACCCAGTGCCTTGACTGCCGCTGCCTTGAATCCGCAAGCCTTTTGTTTGCCTCCCGGAATCCACCGAAGGACTTTTCTAAAACTTATTGTTGATGATGAAATAACTCTTAAAACCTCTTGGAGATGTATTTCACTTTCAATGATATGTATATTTGTATCTGTACTCCAAGATCCAAAAACAAAGAACCTCTTGAAGATGATTATTTAACCCAAAGAATCATTTGATACTTGCAAGTATTTGAGATGCACAAACCCTAACCGCCGAAAGTGATGAGAGATGAAAATATTCGTGTTAGGGTTCTTATCACCGCAGCTCTCATGTTTTTCGACTTAATAGTTGAGATTTTATAGTTACTAAATCGGGCATTTTTGCTGGCTGTTTTGCTCGAGCCAAATATCCCGCAAAAATCAATCAAAATGTTTTGCTAGTAAAGAATCTTGAAATGTTTGAGCAAAACTTGTAGCATCCAACTTTTTCCTCCTGTATTTTTGCCAGTTGTTTTGCTCGAGCCAAATATCCAGCAAAAAACAATTAGAATGTTTTGTTAGTGGAGAGCATTGAAATGCTTGAGCAAAATTTGTAGCATCTAACTTTTTCTTCAAAATGAACAATCGCTCTTGTCTAAAAGCTACCGCACTTGGATAAAAATACATACTGAGATGATTCCTTTTCCACACCTAAAACAAACACTCTAAAAACAAATACCGAAGATTACAGTGCCATGAAAATATGATACACGACAATGTATATGTTTTGGGTATGGTTTTCCTAGACTAAAGGAAGCTCGGCCTATGGGGCTTACAAAAGTATCAAAATTGGCCTAGCGTAGTGTAAATTTCATTGTCAGTGCTTTGGCTTTGTTGCCTGTTTTATGAGAAATCTAGCGTGACAAAATGTCTTCCTTCAACCAGAAATGGATCCATTGAAGGACAAATGCATATGATACATACACCTGGTCAAGCCATTAGAAATAGAGTAGATGGAACACCATGGAATCAATATAAGATAACCTTCAAAGGAAACCTTGTATGAGAACGAGAACAAAACTTCTATTGACAAACTGGCTCTCCACTTAAGGCTTTAATGCTTGTATAGTAGTTAGCGAGTATCATGTGAAGACATCACTAACTTCATATTTTTTGAAGATATCATAGAGAAGGAAATAACTCGTCAAGTGATTGTCATAGCAAAAAAGGTCTTTTAATTGAAACTAAATTACAACTTGTGGCCTGAGTGTGGTTGACTCGTTGGATTTTAGTTTTGGAAGATTTTTGAGACCTCAAGAGAGAATGAGTTACAAGCTTGTGGTTACTACCAATCCAGATGAGGTTTTGGGTTAACGAATGGATTTAACAAAGAAAAATATTGTGGCACAATTATGGTTTGCCAATACTTTTTCTTGGACTGATAGACCACTTAAAGATCGAGCTCAGAACCGATAGAGCAAACGTAGAAGAGAAAGACAGATAAGATGATAGCAGAATTACATGACCAGTAGCATGAAAACTTGGGATAGAGTTATAAATGAATGCAAGAGCCGACAGTTTTATTCTCATGTGACACTCCAACCTGATTCACGATCATCATCAACATATGTTATCCTAATATGTGATATTAACAACACTGCAACTGAAAGAACCCTAAGTTATATGAACTATGAAGCAATCGATGATTTTGTTTCTTGAGGAGTGTATGAATAACCGAAGGTCTAAGAGGCCTTGGAGGTGATCCAAGATACCGCCAAGATGCTGAACACTTCGTTGCTGAGAGAGAGAGAGAGAGAGAGAGGCAGTGTAAGGACCATGATAGATGCTTGGAGATAATGGCTTAGGCTGTGATGATGCCTTCTGATAAGCAAGTGTCCTATATAGGTTGAAATACCCTGAGTGGCGGCTGAGCAAAGGACATGTGGCAGGCCCCAACAGCCGCCGGGGTGAAGGTTCAAAGCCTATGATGGCTAAGTATCATATGTCAAAGGTTGTTGGGGCTAAAAGTGTGTTGACAAGAGCCAGGCAGAAAGCTCTTAATAGCTAGGTAAAAGGTAGGGATCAGATATGTGAGGCCTAGGCCCAAGGCCTAAAGGACCTACTGGTTAGAGGTCAATGATATGTGGTGTAGGTTTTTGGTGTGGCTCCCATGTGGCTCTGTCAGTGAGCATGTGGGAGATACATGTGGAAGGCTCACATGGAGTAACATGTGGGAGACATCAGAGTATGGAGGCTTTATTGCCCATACCCATCCTTGGAGGATTTGCTGGAAATGGATCGCACTATGCCATCCTTGCCTATTTAGTTTCACCTTGTATTTGGGTTTTGCATCAGAGAGTTTGTAGCTAGCATCTGTCTCTGTATTTGTGTTTCTGTGTGAGAGAAACTTGTGTGTAATCTCAGTGTGAGTGAGATTGTTGAGTGTGAGAGTGTGAGTCTCTGTAATCCTCAACTTGTGAGAGGTTTTTCATGGTTGATTTTCGTATTGAATAAAACCGGAGTTTTCCTCTTCAATTGGTGTTTGAGTTTTGGCTAGATCTTTGTTTGGGGGCACAACATGTGGGGCTTTGTATCATGGGAGCTGGGGGCCTGCATGAATTCAGGTGGTAGGTGAGAGTTCACTGCTTAGTTCGAGGTTTCACTGGGTATGTATGATACGAATCTCGAGTAGTTATGCTTCAGTTTGCAATTCTGCTTGCCCTTTTAAGACTGGTATGAGGTCAAAGTCCAGAGGGGAGTTTAGACTTTTAGATGATCCCTCGAGTTCAAGCATCTGTCAATGATCTTCCTTCTGTCTGGAGCAATTTGGGCCACGTCTCCAACCCAAGTATGAGCGGTCGACTTATGAGATTGGTTGCCAAAGTGTGTAATTCAGTTTCCTACTACATTTAAAGGTTAAATACCCTCAAAACCCGAGCTTGTAGAGCTTTTTGTTGCTTGCATGGTCTCCACTTGGTAGTACTGCTAATCTTTAAACCAAGTTAAATGAGGGATTTTTGTGCTACTGGTCGTAACTTCTTTTTTAATTTTTCATGCCCGAAGCTTCTACAAACCAAAGATCTTCTCTCAGAGGGTTTTGCATTCAACAACCTTGTCTATTTGGAGCTAGAAACCGGGTACGCTAAACTTGATCTGATTGGTCTTGCTGCATTTCTGGAACTATCTCCAAAAATTGAAACACTGGTCGTGGATCATGATGATTACATAGAAGATGATGTGAGTATCTTCACACCATTCTAGCTTCTTCAAACATGTTGCTGAATTGATTGTCATCTTTCTGGCTTCATGGGACATTGTTTTAATTCTCAGGGGAGCATACCAGACGATTTACTGAGCAGCGGGATCACATTTAGTGTGCCGAATATCAAGCTTGTCGGGATGAAAGGTTTCAGGGGAATGGACAATGAAATATTTTTCTGGTTGCTGTTGAAACGTAGTGGAGTGGTCTTAGAAGATTTGTAGGGATCCAAGTTGTGACACCTAATTGCCACCGTGAATTCTTGATTTGATGGGCTTCGAAAATGCTGAAAAGTTTCATTACGATCTCCACATCAGAAGTTTGGGGAAACTTAAGGCAGAGTTGGCTGTTGACGAAATAAGTGTAATGATTTCACGGAAGTAAACTTCTTTTTCGTTTTTTTTTTTTTGCTTTGAATATGCTTCCAGATTCTTGGGCTGCAACCTTTTTTTGTTGCCGTACTCCTGTTTTTCGAAAGCAAAGGTGACTGTCTGACTGGTGCTAGGAAGTGGTGGCAATTGGAAGAAAGAGTAATTTTATTTTGTTTTGTTTTAGAAACAATGGAACATTTTTCCTCATTGAAACCCATAAACTTTTTGAATCAAAATTATTTGTTGAATCTTTCTTTTTCTTTTCTTTTCTTTTCTTTTTTTTTTTTATTACACAAAGAAGACTTAGTTGTTAGTACTAACAAAGAAGTGTTAGTGAGACTTGAGCCTTGATCTAATGCATGGGAGTATAGGTGGCTTCAAACTTGGCTACCACCTTCTTGTGTTGAATCTCTTGGATACATGCGTTGGCAAGGGGTGGCACAAGGTCCTTGTAGCCCCTTTGGCTGGTGAGGAGAAAAGACAAAAGGAGTGATCGCTCTTATTATAGTGTGAAAAGAAAAGAAAGGAGAGTGGTTTATCACCCTCTCATCCAAACAACCCCAAATCAAACTCTCCCTTCCATTCTGGTAACGTAAGAGATCTCCGGCGACCTTCCGGTGACCATATCAAAGCTTCAAAACTCAGTTTTGATCACAGATCTAATTTCACCTTCACAAAACGATGACAACTGTGCAAGTACGACGACTACATGACGAGTGGGTGGACCGCACGTGTTGTCGAAAATCGACAATGATCTGTTTCTCGCGGAATTGTGCCACTTTTGGCGAGAAAGGAAACTGGGTGCTGGAGGGATTCTGCTCTCTCACCCTCTCCAAACGTGCGAAATATTCTATTTCCTTTCTTCTCTCTCAAACTCCAGCAATTCAAAGGGGGGTGTTATAGTGTGCTAATGCACTATGTTGATCAATGTATTTGGGTCTGTTCAATCGAAATCTTATCATTGTGATTTCAATTGTTTATTTTGTAGAATTAGGTGAACACTACATGTATTTGAAAATCAATGTTCTTGTAAACTACTGTGTACATAATCAAGATAAATTTGTCTTATAGATAGATAAATTTGTCTTACGTAGCATTTTAAAATTACACTTACCATCAATTTTGTGTAACAAAAATGCTATCCAACCAAGAGAATAGTGGCATCTGATTAAATTTACCTTTTCTTTTTTCCTCCTGATGATATAATTCTTGAATTTTATAAACTAAACGATCAAAATTATGGTGATGAAATTTTGATAGAGCTCATGGAGGCTTACTACGAGGAGTGCAAAAGAGTGGAGTTGAGTTTTGAAGTTCTTGAACTCAGCTCATTTTTTCAACAAGCCCAAAATACGAGCTTGAGTTCTGCTCATCCGTAAATGGGCCAAGCCCTTAAGAGTTGTTTGCAACACTACGCTTTACATCCTTTAACGCATTAGCTCACTAAGAAACCATTTCCTCCGTGAGGACAACTCCAACCCTTAAAAAAAAAATTTCCCCACCAAATTTGAGTAAAATTTTTTATCAAAAGTTTCATTTTATTTTGAAAATATCTTTAAATGTGTAAAATGACAATTGGGGCAAATTATTGTGTTTTAATGGTGTACTTTTTTGAAATCACAGATCAATGGGAAGAACAATAATAATTGCCATAACATGGCATGAGAAATATTGTTGGACGCAACTACCCTTGAATGACATTTTGTTGCACACTATATGGAAAACGATTGCACCCTTCAACAAATTTATTGCATCCAAATTCCTCAACAAATGTGATTGTAATGTGGTCAAATCACATTTTTTGGAAAGATTTTCTAACCATTGCACTCTCCATCCACTTTTATTGCACTCTACATGGAAAAACGGTTGCGCTTCTCAGTAAATTCATTGCACCCACATTCATCCAAATGTGATTGCAGTATGTGATCAAATCATACTTTCTGGGAAGATTTTCTAATCGTTGTACCTTTCGTTCACTTTTGTTGCACTCTACATGGACAATGGTTGCACTCAGGGTTGTAAACAAGCCGAATCGAGCCGAACTTTGAAATATTCAGGTTCGTTCATTAAGTTTTTAAATGAACTCAAGCCGAGCTCGAACTCAATGAAAATTTGACGAGCCGAACTCGAGCCAAGATTGCTGAGGTTTGGATTGAACTCGAACTTGTTCACGAGCCTTAACGAATGAAAAATATTAGATATATATGTTCTCATGCAAGTCTAGAACTTCAAATAAATTTTTTATTTTGTTCATAAAGAAGTCTACACATATAGAAAATTATAAACACATGTTAAAATTTAAGTTGATAATACTTTTTTTAAGTTCATACATGTATAAATTATAAATTTTTCATTATGTATATGAAAGTTTATACATGTTCAAGGTTATATATGAAATTTTTATGAGATATTCATATATATTCCAAGTTCGAGAGCCTAATCGAGCCAAATATTATCAAGTTCAGGTTCGGCTCGTTTATTAAACGAGCCTAAAATTGAGGTTCAGGTTCAATTCGTTTAGTATTCGAATCGAACTCGAACGAGCCTTTACCGAGTCGAGTCTCGAATAGTTCGCGAACGGCTCAGTTCATTTACAACCCTACTTGCACTCAACAAATTTATTGCACCCACGTTAGTCCAAATTCAAGAAGGGTGTGTGTTCAAGTAATACTTTTTGGGAAGATTTTTTGACCGTTGCATCCTTCCCGGCTCTTTCTATTTTTGAACAACTTTCCCTCCACTCAGCTAACATTTACAATACATTTGAATTTCTACCGCGAAAATTCGACTCGTTTCCTATATATATCCAAACCCCCAATGCATCAGTTGCAGTTACCAAAACAAAGATGAAGAAGAAGAAGAATGGCATAGCCTTGGCCCCCATTGATGCCCTTCCTGAAGACCTTCTACTCCATATAATCTCATTCCTTCCAACCCTAGAAGCCATTCGTACCTGCTTAATCTCCCGGAAATGGCGAACCCTCTGGCACTCTCTCTCCTCCTTCCACTTCGACTTCAATCTCTTCCCTCCCTCCGATTCCTTCCCAGAAACGCGGGATTCGTTCACCCATTACGTCACCCAAACCCTATCCCTCCGATCACCCCAGTCTCCCCTCCACTATTTCGGCCTGAGATTCTACTTCACCGAGCAACATCACTACGACATCGTGCCATCGTGGATTAACTACGCCATCAACCACGGCGCTATCGAGCTCGACCTTGACTTCCACGGGTATTCGGACTTCAGCGAGCTCGACTCGGATTGCTGCTTCTACTTCCTTCTTGAACCCCTCATAGAGAGCAGCGTCAGGGTTTTGAGACTCCATAGCTGTCATTTGGGTTTTCCTGATACTATAACTACTGTCCCAATCGTGTCACTACAAACGATTGTTCTTGCCAATGTTCTGTTGATGGATGATTGGGTTGTTTGGTTGATTTCGCTGTGCGTGAATCTTGAATCTTTGGTTATTGAGGACTGTTTTGGGCCAGACAATCTGAAACTATGTTCTACGAAGCTAAAGGAGCTATCTATTTGGAACTTTGAAGATGACCCAGAGCCGGTAGACTCGGTGGAGATATGTGCTCCTAATCTCTGTTCGCTGAGTATTGTTTGTTTGGAAATGGGGACATTTTCGCTCGAGTGTTCGTCATCTTTGATTGAAGCAAAAGTCGTCTATTCGAGCAGGAGCAAGCAGTTTGAGTATTGGAGTAAGGTTGTGAGGTCACTCCCCGGCGTCATGAGCCTAACTACACCAAATTGGTGGTTTGAGGTATTTTTTTCTTCCGATACATCTTTGCCTATTCTTCCTAGTGGTAGGATAAGGTTGCAAAAAAATACAAATAAAACCAAAACAATGACTCAGGCTTGTTTTGGCATAAGTAGTAAAGTGACTTTTTACTATTCCTTTTTTTTGTCCTTATTCATTTTTTTTTTTTTTTTAGTTTTGCGATTCCTTATCCAAAACAATAACTTATTTTGTCCTTATCCAAAACAATAACTTATTTTGACTTATTCTGTATTTTTGAAAAAATTTAAGAGTTTCGGTCAAAATTTTTTACTTTTCCGATTCCTCTCGTCGAGACGGATCAATAGGTCGCAAAAGTTTGACGCAAAACTAAAAAAAAAAAAAAAAAAATGAATAAGGACAAAAAAAAGGAATAGTAAAAAGTCACTTTACTACTTATGCCAAAACAAGCCTCACTCCCCTCGGAGGGAAAAAAAAAAAAAAAAAAACCAGCTCTAGCATTGGATCTGTAGATTGGCTTGTGGAGGTGGTTGTAAAAATTATGATCTGCATCAAGCTAGAACTTGTTCTGGTCGTAATTGTCACCGCTGCATGACTCCTTCATTGTTGTCGTTGGAAGGCTAAAGAGTCTGTCGCTGATGACCGATTATTCTATGGTCTTAGAACACTGTCACGTGATGTCCCAATACCTTTATCCACCACACATTAGACGAGGCCCTAGAGGAATGTGTGGTGGATAAAGGTGTTGGGGCACCACCACCAAGACCATGGAATGATACCAAGAGCCAAACCGTCTGGGGAAGGGAAGAAAAAGGGACAAAGGGGAGGGGATTGTGAATTCCATTCGAAGTGGCTGTGCTCTGGCATTGTGGCCTCAGCCTGTTTTGGCCAATTTAGCATGACAATCTTACTGACGGTGAAGCAATTATTTCAAGACAAAAGTCCAATCTTTCCTTCTACAGAAATGGATCCATTAAAGCCCAAATGCAATACCATTAGAAATAGATGGAACACCACCAAACCATTATGAGAAAGCCTTCACAGAACCTTGCACGAGAATGAGAACAAACCTTCTAATGACTGACCATGTCTCCACCTAAACGTTATATGGCTCTATAGTGGGTCATGATAAGCACAATCACTGTCCGTGACAGTAAGCACCAACTTACATCAAAACCACGTGTCACACCATACTAGCTCCATGCTATGGGAAGATATTATAGAGAAGGATATAGATCGTCTAGTGGATATTAGCAAATAGCAACAGGTCTTTAGATTGATTCTAACAAACTAGGACTATAAACTAAGCGTGGTTGACTTATTGGCTTCTATTTTTGGAATAAGAGTGGGTGAGCTAGAGCCTTGCGGCTACTACCAAACTGCATTGAGGTTTTGGGTTAGTGGTTGGATTTAACAAAATAAACATGGCATCACAATTCGGGGTTATCTAAATTTTGAAACGTTCTGAACAAAACATCATATATATTTGTTATGGCAATAGGGACCTAAAGAAAAGATGTTGTAAGAAGTCGTCGATGATTCAGTTTCCTCATAAGGAAGAGGAAAGGTGGGCAATGAATGATATTTGTGTTGATAGGGATGCAGAAGTATTTAAAACCATGGAAGTCGTTAGTTGAATTTCCTTCTACATTTAAAGTTTGGCACCCTAGCTTGCAACTTGAATTTACAGGACTATATGTTGGTTGCATGGTCTCAACTTTGTAGTACTGCTAATCTTTTTGAACCAAGTTGGTACTGGAAAAAATACTTCAACATGGTTGAAGCTTTCACCATAAACTTTAACCATTGGTTTGCGCAAACAATGTTAAAGTTGAGATTTGAAGCCGGTATACCCCTACGCTTGTATTTACTTTACTGATAACCTGCTCATTCAGTCATGACAGCTTCTTGATTTAAGAAATTAACTGTACAGTCTGTACTTGTGTTTTCCCTAGCATAATGTCATTGTTTCCTTTCGGGGTAGATTGGCCAGTAACACTTACATTCTCATTGATCATCTTGTGAAAATAGTTTTACAGTTTTATTAACTGCTCATTGGATTGGTATGCTTATTCGCTATAACTTCATTTCTTCATGTCCATAGCTTCTGCAAACGAAAGACGCTCTCCCTGAAGGTTTTGCACTCAACAACCTTGTGTATTTTGACATGGAAACCGTATACAATAAAAATGATATGAAAGGTCTTGCTGCATTTATGGAACTATGCCCAAAACTTGAGATGGTGATCATGGATTACTACGATGACAAAGATGATGACGTGAGATCTCAACACCACTCTAGCTTCTTCAAACTTGTTCCCAGGAAATTAAAAACTCACCTGTTTCCAACTGACATTTCATTTTGATTCTCAGGCTAGCATATCAAAGGAATAACTAAGCAGCGGGATCACTATTACCATGCCAAGTATCAAGCAAGTTGGGATGAAAGGTTTCAGGGGAATGGACAACGGAAAGGTTTTCTTGATGCTGTTTGAATGACCTTAGGAGACATTGCGGGGATCTGAAGTGGTGACACCTTATTGCCACCATGAGTTCTTGATTTAATAGGTTTAGAAAATGCTGAAAAGCTTCATAAGTATCTCCACATCTGTAGCTTTAGGAAACTGAGTCGGAGATGGCTATGAAAGTGAATTGCAACAACTGGGCCGCTCAAATAGTGTCATCTTAATGTTTTTTATTTTTCTAGGAGGATGTTTAATCACTGATTCTTGACTAGATTATGTTCTAATGAGGGTGTTTTCTCGGTGACTTTTCCAACGACTATTGGAAAAGGCAAGTTTCACTTTGGACATGTTTTTGCTGTTCTATGCAGTGATGATTGGAGTATATGCTTTCTTTTTGTGAAATAACAGTAAAAAAAAGAGAAAGGCCAATATTTTTCCTGAAAAAAGTAGCTCGGCAAAGAATAATTCTCTGGCTCCTTTGCTGTTCTCTTCTTCAAACTTCAGACCAGATATCGTTGGTCAATAAAAGTAATACTCCTATCCGATTGCCAAGTACATTCACTCAAGATCAAACACGGCTGATTACGACCAATGAGCGACTGCTTAGTTCAATGGGTAATTGCTTAGAATTCAACTATGCCCAGTGTCAGCGTGGTTAGATTTTAAAGCTTGCTGCACGCAGTTAGATTTTAATTTCGGTCCCAAAAATAAGTGGTGAGTTTTCACTCTTTAGTTTTCACTCTCATATTCATGTGTTTAGATGCTTTAAGTATGGTTTAAATTTAGTGTTTGATAATCTTTTATGTCAATCTAGTGCAATCCTTTTGTTTACCATGTATTTGCTCTAGATTGATTTTCTTCATTCAAAACCCTTCGTTAAAAATCAAGTCTTTTTTACTCCATCTTTTATGGGTTTTTGATGCTCTATATGATTTAAACCTTGTGTTTGATCTTTTAGTTTGTCAATCTAGATTAATCTTCTAATACTCCATGGATTACATCTCGTTTGATTATTTTTCACAAAAATCTTCATTCATCATCATATCATTCATATCATGGTTAATTGCCTTGGTTCCTATGTGAGCCGGTTGGACTAGTGCCGAGTTGACTCGAAGATCAAGACAGGTGTGCTTGTGGAATCCATGGAATCAAAGAGGGGTACTACATCAAGAATTGGAGCTAGGTGTCACAAGAGGCTTGTTAGGTAATTCCTAGTTTTGTTAATTCTTGTAAACCTTTTGATTTATGGAATGCATAAGTAGGACTAGGCCATGGTTTTATGCTTAGGGTATTTAGACCTTAAGTAGTTTCCACGTATATTTTTTGTCTTGTCTCTTTAATTTAATTGCTTTACATTTTGCATATGAGATTGTGGCAATTTGAATGAAGCATGAATGATTGTATATCTCTTAGTTAGACTTATTTTTTAAATTGTCATCCTATTCACCCCCCTCCAGGACTCGTTAGTGCATTATATTTATTTTTCAGTTACCTGATTAGGCTAAGATATTATTCATGTTTCCTAAGTAGTCTAGGTTTCTTCGTTATGCATATTTTCCTAATTTAGTTAGGTTTCGTAGTCACAAAGTCTTGTAGTTTCTCTTGGCAATTCAATGTTCTAATAAAGATCATAACAAATATTGTTTCCTAACCAAACCAATCACAAGTAAATCTCTACATGTGCTAAGGGGCTTAAGCCCATCTCTCCTTATTAAGGACCAAGCCAGTCCAGTAAAAATGTAATATAAGTTGTGGTTATCGAACCGAATGTTCAAATCCATAAATTTTGGGTCAATAACAACAAATTGCCATGCATATATAAAACCATATAGTAGTTGTCATGTAGTAAAGAACAAACGATAGAAACTCAGGGAATTAAATGTCCCACATTGTTTAAGTCACGAAATACAACAATCCCCAATCCTTATTTATAATGAAACTTAAATGCATGTAGAAGTCTATTTTATGTATAATGTTGACTTGAAGAAGAAGAGGGCGGGGGCACCTTCTTTCATGTTTGTTTTGCATGTGATTGGATTATGAAATTATTAATAACATGTTTGTTTTCTCTTAGTATGATTGGATTAAATCACTTGCATTCAATTTTACCCTTACAATGAGAACACCATTTGTCATTATTTTCCACCTACTCTATTGCGAGGCAAACCACAAGATCAATTTTACCCCTATAATGAGGATTCATTCCATCATAATAAATTGTGTTTGAATGACCGGAATTTTGAGTAGGAATAGGAATATGATTACCGGTAATTAAATTACTGTAAATTTTCTTGGGTTGGAATAGGAATATGATTATCGGGAATCAAATTCCTATGAATTTAATACCTGGAGGAATTGCATTTTGGTATTTGGATTAATTTGGAAAACAATTATTTTGGAAATTTATTAAAGTCAACATTTCCTTTTCTTATTGAATGAGCCAGGAATATGATTCCTAGTTGAATATGTCATCAGGAATCACATTCTTATTTCTATCTCTACCAAACATCGGAATCAAAAAAGGTTGGTATCACATTCCTGTTCCTGTCTCTACCAAACGTGGGAATCATGGGTAGAAGGAATCACATTCCCATTCTTCCTTGAGATTACAACCATCCAAACTGAGCCTTCGTCCTCTCCATATAAAGAAATTAACCGTTCCATGAAAAGCAAAACAAGCATGACTTTTAAGATCCCGCCACTTCGGCAATACTATTTCAATATTGAACATTATATCAAATAGGGCCTTAGTTCTCGTCTCAGAATCATTTATATTAGTTCTGGCAAAAAAATTCATGTCCTTACAAAAAAAAATTAACTTAATCAGACATCGCTTGTTATGTCAATAGTCCAAAATGATTACACATAAAATGGATGGTAGAAATTTAGATTTCACATTTGCCGTTCATTTTGTCTCTAAAAAATGTAAGCTATTGACACAATTATCAGTATTCAATCGAGTTGATTTCTTTAAGGACACTCCTAGACTAAAATACGAGTGATTTCAATCAGCGGTGCGAGACTAATGTAAGCCCATGCCCATTTTGGATCAAAATCACTCTTATTGCTTGTAACAATCGTTAAAAAAAAAAAAAAATTAAGCCTACTAAGTAACTAAGCAAGCAGTTACTCATTGATTAGAAATATACCTTGTTTGATCTTGGAGTGTGTGTGTTTGGCAGTTAGATACATGTTGCAGAAACCACTAAAATATGGTCTGAAATTGAACAAGAGAGCAGCTAAAGAGAAAAGTATTGCTTTTCCAACCTACATCTTTCAGGAAAATTTTAGCCCTTTCATACGTTTACGCAGTTTTCAGAGTCTGTTTTTTTTTTGAAGAAAGCAAGTAATCATCACTGCATAAAACAACCAACAGAGATATATATCATTTTTGTGGGAATCGGAAGTTAAACTTACCTATTCCTAGAGTCATCAATACCGGATAAGTCGCGGGGAAAAAACACCCTCATTAGAACAACAAACGTTAATGATAACACTGTTTGAGGTGTTTTCTGCCCAATTGTTGCAGTTCTCTGAGTACCATCAAGCTTCTTTGTCCTCCGATTTTCAAATCTCAACAACATCATCTATGACGGGAAAGAAGCCCTTGTCTAAAAGGATGCCACACTAAAAATCAAGAACTGGCAATAATCCCAACCCTTAAAAAACTAATACAACTCATAGACTGCCCCTAGAATTCAATCAGTAGCATCTTCCTACTTTTGAGGTGACAACGAGCATTTTTCAATCATGAAATAATATCCTTCAAACAAATTTAGAACAACTTAAATGTTTTTTAAACAAACGAACCATTAAAAACAACAAAGTATAGACTAAACAAGTTCTAACAAAGTTCCCCTGCTGTTGAGTGGCTCTGGTCTTGTGGGAAGAAAAGAGATTATAACATTAGAAGATGGCAGTGCAAACTTCATTATTTCAGAACGAATTGTTCGTTGCACAACAGGAGAATCCGCGGGGTCACTCTCCAAAGTAAGGGTCATTTCTTGCAAAGCTGTTTCATACCTAAGTAGAAATTTCACTAAAGAGACTACACTCTTAGACATCTTAGTCCCTTGGACATCAATCCTTGCAACCTTTAGGTGACGCTCAATTGACTTCAGATTTTGACTCTGAGAACTCCAATACCGATCGTCATCCAGAGTCTGAAAATGAAACGAAATGAAATAATACCATTGCAATAATGATGAGTTTTCTATGTTCAATTAGAGTTTGAGGCACATTGAGTATGAACGTTTAGCACGTCGATCCCGAAAAATACACAAGTTAAGACTTTACATTGTTATAAACTTGTCATTTGCAAATTTAAATCAACGGTATTCGGAACTATATGCATGCAACACGAAAGCAAAAATGCTAGTGACACATACAACATCACACGCACACAAACACTTGAGGGACCATATAACGTACGAACATTACCTCATTTCCGGTCATGGAACAACTTACACCCATGGTGACGGTGTGGAGAATTGGAGAGCTACTAAGAAAGCATATTATCCCTGTGACTTCATCTTTGGTCAAGTAAGTGCGCAGCTCCAACGTCCTGAGGTTATTGAAAGAATATCGAAGACCGCCTTCAGAAGAATATATGCTGGACAAAATCTGCACGGGCAAACAAAATGGTATTGACAATTCATATGAAAAAGATGGAAAATGTGCCATGGATAAAGAAACTCCACTACATGGACAATGAGCTCTAAGACTCCGGGAAATTAACCGTTGTCAAACAGAAGGGCTACAAGTGTGAATGAATGATATTTCTACAAGACGATTCCACTTTTCTTGACATGTTAAGCAAAACTGTCTAGAGCTGTCACAAAATCAAAGGAGTTGAAAGGCCTCGAAGCTTAATTTACCAAAAATCTACCAAAAAGTTCATAGAAAATAACAATAAGCCACCACTAACAAAAAAGAATGCAGTTTTGTTGAACTACTGATTAAATGTACTGAACAAATATTGTGAGAAACTGACCTCAAGAACTTGGCTTCCAACAGACAAAGATCTGGCAAAACAGAGTGCAGATAAAACCTTGGATGCACGATTCAATGTGGCTGCATCTGGTGTTTTGATGCGAAAAAATAGGAAGCCTGTATTGATGTCTCTGAAGCTCTCTGCTGTAAATTCCACGTTAGCTTTGTTTTCCCAATATAAACAATGGAGGCTTGGGGCAAGAATCTTGGCAGAACAATCCGCATATAGGTAGCACTTTTTGACTTGTAATTCCAGTAAACCCACACCAAATATACCCAAATCTTTTAGCCTCAAAACCTCAAGTTTTAATATTTCTAGTCCTGGGCAGTTGATTTTGAGATCAATCATTCCTCTACAATTTTTCAAACACAGGTTCCGAAGGAGGGGGAATTTATCCCCAGAAAACAAATCTGAACCATGTTCAAAGAAATTAAAGTGTACATTAGTTAGAGACAAGGTGTGGACCGACGAAAGGCCTGCAGAAGTAAGATAATTAAAATGCTTGTATGATAGTTCTAGACAGGTGCTGAAGGTGCTGTATATCTGAACAGGTGCTGTCTTTTGGTGATTCAATGTGAGGACCCTAAGAGTGTTGCAATTGAACAAACACGGAGGAAGAGTAAAGCTACAATCTAAATAAACGTCGAGTTCGAGTTGTTTGATTCTGTGATTCATCACATGCTGGATGCACTTGTTCAAACGGGAGTAACTTACGTGACCGAAGAGGCGGAAGGTGGTAATGTTGGAGTCCTGTTGACGGCGAGATAATACGATGGGTACGAATTTTGTGGCCTTGCATTGGTGTTTGTGACTCAGTCGTCGTGGGTTACGGGGTTCAGGATTAGAAAGAGGGGAGAAGTCGAGATGAGGGTGGGAACGCCATAGGGATAGGAGATTCCAGTGTTTTGAAAGAACGGTGGTTTGTGCGATGGATTTGATTGGAAGGAAAGAGAATATGTGCTCCAGTATTTCGTACGGTAAATCACTGAATCTGTCACTGCTGCTTTTCTCTTTCTTCACCAAAGCCGCTGGCTGCTTCCTCTTCTTGGAGGCTCGATTTTCCATGGATTTTGGTTATGGTCGTTAGTCTCTCTGTTTCTAGGGCCTTCCAACCAGCGTATAGGTTTAACAATTGAGGGTTTTTTTTTACTCGAATGATCAGTCTACGACTGCACATAAATAGTGATTGCAAAATTACGATTGAGTCCTCTTTTTCGGACTTATTTCCCGCAAAAAGTTAGAGAAAATCCACATTACCCCCTCGTAGTTTGAGGCTTGTGCAAATTACCTGCCAGATGTTTAAACGTAATCACATAAACCCCATGTGATTTCTAGGTTAAAGTGCACTGTAACAATTTCCGTTTCTTAGCACTAGCCGCTCACCGTCTGCCAAAGAGAGAAATTAGATTAGTTAGATAGTAAGAGCATCCTTATCAGAAGAACCAAAATTTTCACCAAAATTTAACTTCAAAAACACCTTTTATAAATTAGCAAGTCACTTTATCAAAAACTCACAAAATTAGACTCTCTATTTTAACTTTATTATATTAAACTATTCCCCTTAAATCTATAAAAAAAAAAAAGTGGTGCGGTACAGTGGAGTGTTTTTAGGTGCAGTGGAGTGTGGACCCCCTTAGCCATTTAAAATGTTTTCCCATCCACTGTGTGTTTACACGTGTCTTCTGCGCACAGAATCCCTGAAAACCAACCCCCCCCCCCAAAAAAAAAAAAAAAAACTAACTGGTGCGTGAACAGTACCGCACCAAATTTGGTGCGGTACTGTAGCAAAAATAATTTGATGAGGTAGAATAGAGAGCCTGATTTTTGGGGGTTTTGAGGAGTTTGGCTCCCTATTTTAACTTAAAAGTTAAACTAAGTAGCCAAATGGGGATGCCCTAAGCGGGTTCTATTCTATCTAGTAGAGTCCTCCATGGTATAGGTTAGGTCATGGGGGCTAGTTCCATCTATATGCAACTACTGATATAATAGGGGTAGGGCTCTTCCTCCCTATCACTAGGGTCAAAATCTAGCTCACAAACAGGTGTAGCAATAAGCTCTGTCTTTGGTCTTTCCACCCTGCTATCAACGAGTTATGAATAGCTAAATTAGCATCGACTAGAACAACTAATAAACTGCTAAATCTCAACTGAGGCCATGTTCCACTAACAAAAAACTAGTTTTGTTTTCAATCAAAAACTACTCCATTCCACTAAAAAAAACCCCACAAAAAACCAACAAAAAAATCACTTCATTCCACTAACCTAAAAAAAATCAAATCATTGCACAATCAAGTACATGTACTTTAATCATGTAAAATTACGAATCTGCCCTCCCTTCAAAGAAAAGAGAGCAATAGTTGTTTGGGTAGAAGGGTAGATTTGTAATTTCATAACACAACTAAAAAAACCAAAAAATCAAAAACTTGTTAGTGGAACTAGTTGGTTTTTTTGAAAAACTAAAGATTAAAAAAAACCAAAAAACTAAAAAACCAATTAGTGGAACACCCCCTGAATCATCTACTTCATTAGTAGCATAATCAACGGCCTCCCCTGCTACTTGTAGGTATGCTGCTAGTAGGTGTGTTCCTTGTAAGTATGCTCATATTTATGATGTTGGATAAGCCTTTACTTTTTTTTTTTTTGTACTTGACTATTTCGCCACATCAGGGTTATGGGAGTCGAACTCACTGCTTCCACAAACCCCCACGAAGTACTGTTGAATACGTCAATCCCAATTATTTTTCAGACTATTATATCCTTTCTAATTATTCTACTAAATTAAAAATATATTATATCTCTTTCTTGTGATTCCACTCCCTCCAACTCAACTCAACCCAACCCACGACCACTCCATCTTTCCCCTTCCCAGACAACAATCACTATGAATGTGGAGAACCAGTCCCACTCGTTTCGTATTGCAGTTTTACAATACCATTTTGAAAATATATGCATAATATGCACGCTTATATATACTTTAGATGTACACAAATGTACAACTTGTGGCGGTTGTTAAATTTGATCTCGGCAAGGAAGAAATTTAATCGAACATAGTGAATTGCTTACTGGATTTCACAAGGACAGAGATTTGACCATAGGTAGATTTCTTCTTGTCTTACCCAGCAAACTTGTCACCAAAAATCCTACGCATTTCAGTAATACGCACAGAATTTTATTGTTTACCAAGCTTGGAAATGGCATTCAGTTTCAAATTAAGAGTTTGATTATGTGATACTTGATTTTAGTGAGATCTTATATGTGCAATTGGTTATGATTATTAAATTCGCTCTCCTTTCGTTAATGGGTTTTTGTGGTGCCCATATATGATATAGATACAAAAATGTTCACCACCAGACACCCACACCCACACACAGATATATATATATACTAGGGAAATGCCCGTGCCTAAAGGCACGGCGCGTCGAGATTGTTTGAACTCAACTTGATGAACTGCCGTTTCGCCCCAATGGCTTTTGCTTTTGTTGCTCAACGGCTTCATGTTAGTGTTGTGGTTTTGGTCTCCAATTAGTCTGTAATCAAGAGACATCTAACAAATTCCAGCAAATGAATTCAAGAAAAAGAAACAGTCAACTAATGTAACCAAAACCTATTTTCATTAGCTGCATTCAATCTTAGAATTTGAAGTAATAATAACGTATAATCAAACAGGATTCCTAATCAAATTCAATTTTTTGAAAGTCCTCTCACTCCTCCCCTCCTAAGCCAAAAATCAAAGTACCACCATTTCTAACTCTAAATAAATACTCTGATTTTGTTGAGTCAATTTCTTTTAAAAAAAAAAATACAATAGGACTTAAAGTACGTCCATATTGACTCCAGATCACATTTTAAAGGAGACAGGACCAAGCTTAATATCTACAGTAACCAAAAAAGAGGATTACCCGGTCAATACTTTTTTTTTTTTTTTGTGGTTTTCAAAGAAGAGGTTTTAATAAGAAGTAATAATGAGGTCAGTCCTCAAATTGAGAAGTTTGTTAACACTACTGTTTACATATAAAATTAACAAATTCAATAATTAATTGACACGTAATCAAAAATGCCAAACGTTGTCAATTACTTGTTAATAAAGACACACTGGATTAAAGGAATATATTTGGATTAAAGGAAAAGACACTATAAAAAATGGAGGAGATACACTCTCAACACACACAGATTTTCTCTCTACTCTCAACACTGCTCTTTCACTGCGCATACACACTGCACACCTTACCCCTTTTCTTCTCACACACATACATATATTTGAGAGATGAAGAGAATTAATAAACAAATGAGGTGTGGGCTGCCCAAAGGATGTCTCCCACGCCTTCCAAGCAATTTCCAGAGCATCTCTCTTTCCCAAGGTTTTCCCATGCATTCTTGTTTTCAACCCTTTTTTGACTTCTTTATCTTTCTTTTCCTTTTTCTTGTTCCCATACTTTCTTGCTCCCATACTTTCTTGCTCCCCACGTGGGAGAGACCAAAAAAAACCCAACATATATGCTTATGTATTTCTAGGGAAATGCCCGTGCCTAAAGGCACGGCGCGTCGACGTCATTTGAGCACAATTGATGAATTTCCGTTTTGCTATTTACCACCGTAAAGATTTTCCTAAAAAACAAAAAAAAAATCAGTAATTGAATTTCATTAAAGAAAATAAAACGAAGCTTGCTACTAACATCCGGGTGATGAATTCAAATATTGAATGTATTACGTTCTAAACAGAACTCAAATAACCACTGTTCTCTTCCAAGCACAGTTTCCGACATTCATAATCTATTTACTCCCAAAATATTTCATTCAAGCAATATATCATACGGTTAACATGCAATAAAACATCGCAAGACACTTTGTGGATTAGCATATTTCTCAATCACCAAATAAAGGACAATTTTAAAATGAATAACATTCTGTTTTAAACACTCAATAATGGCTGGTTTAAGAAGTAGAAATTATTTTATTTATCGAATTCATCTTTAGCATATTTCTCAATCACCAAATAAAGGACAATTTTAAAATGAATAACATTCTGTTTTAAACACTCAATAATGGCTGGTTTAAGAAGCAGAAACTATTTTATTTATCGAATTCATCTTTAGCATTAATCCCTGCCCTACTATGACTACCCCAGTTACTAACTAAAAAAATGCTTCTCCAATTTACCTGGCCAAATAGAGCAGCAATCCTCTGTACATGAGTAGAACCAAGCTAATATTCATGACTAACCAATAGCCAAGGCATTATCTATTTGCTTGTTCGCAACCATTGCCTTATGTTTTCCTTTGCGGTTTGCTTGTTTATCCGCGGCTATTGCTTTGGCCCTTCGCTTTTCCTTTTAGTGAACCTCCATTGGTGGGCGTACTTCACGAATTCGGATGGCGTTGAGTTCCCGCTCATTACGGATCGCAACTCCAACACTGTTTTTTTGGAGGAGTTCAACCTATATCATGAAAAGGGATTACAGTTACGATTTTTCTCCATTCCCCGCAACAGAGCAGTACAGGATTATCAATTTTTTTGGTTGGAAGTTGGAACTACCTGGTTCAATCCCCATCCTGAATTCCAAATGCCAATCCAGATTCCGAATTTGTCAATATCTCTATAACAAAGAAGAGGATTCAACTGCCCGTAAAAGAACTCAACAGAGCATAAATAAAGAAGAAGATTCAGTATTAACACAAACAGTTCCTTCAACTCTTTGATTTAAGCAACAAATGAAAGACTACATCCTAAAACAATCAATTAGCTAGTATATACACTTCAAAGTTCAAACCATTTTGACCGAAATTTATAATTAGCAATTACTCTACCAAGCTGGCATTTATCAAGCTGGGCTTCACACAAATATAGGAGAAAACAAATCAAGAACTCCAAATTGAAATTTTAGGGATATAAGAAATCGAAATTTTTTACCATTGATATCAACACACAAATAGATGAGCTGCAAGAAGACAACTATCAAAGATTGATCCGTATAGGTGAGTTGCAAGTTCATAATTAAATGACCCTTATTCATGAAAGACCACATTTTTTTTTTTTTTTCTTTCAAAAAAAAAAAAAACATTTCTTAAATCAATTTTGTTATCAATTTGGAGCCCAAATCAGAGAGAGGAGGGAGTGATGATGACCTTCAAGATCACATAATCAAGTCACGGCTATAGTGAAAAATCTGCACACAGAGGGAAAGGAGTTTGATAAAAGCTTGGCAAGGGTTGAGTGAAATAATGAAAGAGTAATAAACTCATTTGGAAAATATAGAAAACAATTTCGAAGATGAAATAATGAAAGCTTGGCAAGGATTGAGTGACTTTACCCGTGAATCGGTATTGTCAGCATGAGCACAATGAATATCATTGATTGATTCTTCAACAGAGTCGAAACGCGAGAGAGAGAGAGAGAGAGAGAGAGAGAGAGAGAGAGAGAGCTAAGGAGAAACAGAGAGAAAAGTTTTCAAATTTTGAAGTGAATAACGTGGGGGTTTCAAATTGATACAGATTACTACAAAGAACATTGAAAACAAAAGGTGGGTGTGGAGTCCTTTCCTCGGGAAGAATATCGAAAACATAGTGGGTGTCAGCTTCCTCGGGAAGAAATCAAAGCCCACGCCTTTCGGTTCCCAAAGCCGACGGTCCTTTCCTGTTTTTTCTACGTTCACGTGTGTGGTTTGGGCGGGATAATGCTGAGGCATAAAATGAAGCCTGGACCGTAGATGGAAGCCAGCTCCAATCTCAGCCCTTGAGGAGTGCTGTGGGAAGCAATCTGAGCCCTTGATCAAGAACCAATGGCTGAGATTTATGGAAATTCAAAAAGTATGAGCTTCCTTATTATAGATATATATATATATATATATATATATATATATATATATATATATATATATTCCTATTCTACTAAGGACTCCCTCAAACTCCCAATTTGTGGACCTCATGGATCGGGGTCGAATCTCGACGATCCGAACCGCTCAATATGTTTAAAACGTGTTTTTAAGGGTCATTGTGGGGATTCGTCCAAAAAAAATACCCAGAAGCGCTTCATTCGAGCTTTTTTCGATAAACTATATATGTATGGTTGTTATGAAAAACTGCTATCATGAAGCCCTTTCGGGTATTTGTTTTTTTGTGATTCTTCGCGTTAGCCATGGAAAACATGATTTAAACACATTGAGCGGTTCGGATCGTCGAAATTTGGGCTGGAAAATAAAAAAAAGGTGGTCTTCAAGGAGGAGATCTTTGAGAGAGTCCTTAATAGAATATCTTCCTATATATATATATATATATATATATATATATATATATAGGGGGAGACAGAAATAAATAAGTGTATAGATGCATGTATATGTCTATTTGCTAGCTCATTTGCATGTGACGATTGTTAGCTTGTGGACTTGTGGTTGCGTTCAATGGAGTTAGACGATTGGAATTGAGTTGGGCATGGCGGATCCAGGAATTCCACCCAAGGGGGTCACCTTTGGTCTTGTGAAAAATCCAAGCCGTTCAATAACCTTAGAATGATTTTTCAATTGCCTTATAAAAATTTAGTTGAATTGAATAATTATATGTACTTGATCGAATCCTTTAATTTTTCATTCAGAATTTAAAATCCTAAGTTCACAATGAATTTTAAAGACAAGTTTGATAATTGGGTTTCAGGCATTCCAGCGACCTAAATCATAAATATTGTAGAGCTTGTTGCGAAAAGAATTTATATAATAAAATTATTTTGATCTGACATGTATGACTATCAAGATGCAAAGATTATTTTTAAAAAGTGAACTGAATTGATACCTATCATTGTCGAATCAAGAGAAATTTTTCTATCAATACTCTTCTCAATAAGACTTACGGTTCAGATCACGATAACATCGAGCACACTTTTATCAAACTATTCTCTAAAATTCATTCAAAGCTTAGGGTTCTAAATTCTAAATGAAAAATCAAAAGATTCGATCAACTACTAATAATTATTCCGATTGAGTTGATTTTTTACAAACGCAATCGAATAGTTATCTCAAGGCTATTGAACGGCTCAGATTTTTCACAACCTAAAAAAAAAAACTAATTTCTGGAATTTCAGGGGAAGTCACGTGACCCCCCTTGCCTCTATAAGAATCCACCCCTGAGTCTGCTTGTGGGCTCACTGCCAATCTGTGTTGTGTGCAAGCCCATAGCCTTTGCAGATGAAGAGGACAATGATAGAAAGGGTATTACGGTCATTATGCTTATTCCGTTAAAAGAGTTAATGGTGCACTTTAGTCCATAAACCACATGCAGCTTATATGGTTACATTTAAATTAACCACAGGTAGGTAATCTGCACAGTCCTCAAACTCCGAGGGGGTAAAGTGGACTTCCCCCCCCCCCCCCCCCCCGGCCCCAAAAAAAAAAAAAAAAAAAGGACTTCACTTTTGGAGATTTTAAGAATAAATTATTGACAAATCACATTGCAATTCAAAAAATTCCATTAAATGTAGAACAAGAACGGATACCAGGCTCAATAAGCCGAAAACAAAATTAACCATAGCAATAATCCAACCCCTAAATAAATGGAGTAATACAATTCATAGACTGCTCCTAGCTAGGATTCAATCAGTAGCAGCAGGACATTCTTATGAACTGGAACCTTATCCAAAGCTTATCTCTATAATAATAACATATTCCTACTTTTGAGGTAACAACGAACATTTTTCAATCGTGAAATAATATCCTTCAAAGACTTTTAGAAGAACTTATGGTTTTTCTATTAAAAAAACAAAATAAAAGCCATAAAATAAAAGGGTCTTCCTTCAACAAAGACATGGTATGGGAGTTAATCATGCAAATAGGACACGAAATAATTCTTTAATGTCAAAAAGACAAATCACCTCTACATTCCAAAAATGCCACCGCTAGCCTATGAAAGTGCCTAAACCCCCCCAAACCTAAGGAAAGTGCCTAAACCCTCAAAACCGTATGAAAGTGTCTAAACCTCCAAAACCCTGCGAGAGTGCCTAAACTTCTAAAACCCTATGAAATTATATGATATCCTAAGTGCCTAAACTCAAATGCCTAAACCCACTGTATCCTACCCCCCAAAGAGCCTAAACCCCTTAAAATTGAACCCACCCCGAAAATTGAAAAGATGAAAATTAATTAATTTCTCCACATGGTGGGGCCGAGAGGTGAGAGAAACATTGATTACAGAAAAAAAAAAAAAAAAAAGTGGCAAAATGAATAAAAGTGATGCTAATGCGCTGCGATGTTCATAGAATGAGAGAGAGGAGAGAAAAACGACAATTGTGTGGTGGGTCGCGTCAGAAGTTTCCTTTTTCCCTTTGATCATTATTTTTTGGCAGTGCATAAAGGACGCGCGTGGGAAGACTCATTAAGGGTATTTTTGTCTAATATTGTCTTTAAACCATCAAAATTTTACCACCAATGTATTGGATCGAGGCCTTAAAATAAGTTAGGGTGCACTAAACACTATTTAAAGCACTAAACTTGGCCTTTTGGCCAAAAATTGTCTGAAAATAGAAATAGCAGCCAAACAAGTTCTAATAAAGTTCCCCTGCTGTTCAGTGGCTCTAGTCTTGTGGAAGAAAAGAGATTACAACATTAGAAGATGGCAGTGCAAACTTCATTATTTCAGAACGAATTGTTTGTTGCACAACAGGAGGATCTGCGGGGTCGCTCTCCAAAGTAAGGGTCATTTCTTGCAAAGATGTTTCACACCTAAGTAGAAATTTCATTAAAGAGACTACACTCTGAGAGGGTTGTTGGCGGTTGGGTTTGCTAGGTGAAGATGGGTGATGGTTGTATTCTTGTTTGGGCTGTACATGTCTTATTTGGGTCAAGGGCCTTTGGTTGACTTTGGGTTGGGTCAAACTTTTGGGTTTGGCCCAGCCCATTAGGTGCTTGGGCTTCTGCCCTTGGGTGTGTGTGGGCTTCGGCTTCATGGGCTTCAGGTGACCGAGGAGGGACTTTTCGATCCGTTTCTCTGGGGCAGCAACAGGGTCTTGTTCTCCGGATTCTGGTGACGGTGATGGCAGCGGAGTGGACTATCTTTTTCCTGGTGGCCGTGAGCGTTGTGGTGGCTGGTTGCTCTCTTTGGATTTTTATTGATTTTATCTCAGCATTGTTAAGCCTCTTGGGTGTTGGGTTTCGGCCCTTTAAGTGTCTTTAGGTGGCTTCTTACCAATTGAGGTTTGGGTCTCGGATGAGCATATGATTGTTCTTAGCTTCGTTTTAGGATATGATGCCATCATCCTTTGTCCTTTTAGTCTTCGTAACAATTTCAAAGATTAATAAAATTTCTTTTGCCTTTCAAAAAAATAATTGTCGAAAGGGAAGGAAATATGTAGCTCCGATAGTAGGACTAGGGTTTTCCTAAAAAAGTCCATGGGTTTTTTCAGCCTTTTTGTTTTGTCCTTAATTAAATGTTGTCTTGCATTTGTTAGTTTTATGTCAATTTCTAGGTGTTTAGTGATTCAGAATTGAACAACGTCAAAATTATGATCGAGTTCAACTTTTATTTTGGCCGGGCTAAGTGGGTTAAATTGGTAATTACAAAAAGTATATTGGAGTCTCGATCATAATTTTGATACATTTCGATTTCTTTCGTAGAGACAAATCAACCAAGAAATTGACGGAAAACTAACAAATACAAAATCTCTAAATAAAGACAAAACAAACAAAGGCCGAAGAGCATTTTTAGGGAACCACCTTATCAATGAGCTACTTTGTTAGTCGCATACCATATTGTGCACGTTGTTCTTTTTCACTTTTAGAAGTTAGTTTTATTTTCCAGTACTTGATTAGCAAGTTTTCTAGTAATTTCCAAGTTTCCTAAGTTCTCGTTACTTGGTTACCAAGTACTCCTATTACGATTAGGAGTAGTATCTATGATTGAATCCTATTATGATTAGGGCTAGTAGTATATAAATATTGACATGGGTTCATTGAAAGATTCATTCGGTCATTCCACATCAATAGTCTCTCTCTCTCTCTCTCTCTCTCTCTCTCTCTCTCTCTCTCTCTCTCTCTCTCTCTCTCTCTCTCTCTCTCTCTCTCTCTCTCTCTCTCTCTCTCTCTGTTCGTCTCCCTCACTCTTTCTGGTTTGCGTCTCTATTTTTGGAGGCCTGAAGCTCTGTTGCTCGATATGATGACGAAGAAGAGATCACGCACACGCACACTCAAACGCACACGCTGTCATCAGCCAGCAGCGGCCATTGGTCACGACAGCTACAACTGCCGCACCAATTCTCAACAGGAGGCTCCGGAGAAAGTTGAAGTCGAGTATGTAGTCGAGAAGGTGGAATTATTCGGCAGTTTGTATAACGAGTTCGCAAAAATCTTTGAGAAATTCAGCTCAATTAAGGAAACTATTGAGTGTGATCAGGAGAAGAATAATGATGACTTGAACAAGAACAACGACAAGGACAACGATGACTCAGAGCAAGATGCCAAACAAATAGTAGATGAAGTCGGCATCGGCCTCTCACATAAGAAGAAAAAGGCTGATCGACGAATGAAATTGTGTGAACTGAAGCAAATTTGTAGGCGACCTGATTTGGTAGAGGTTTGGGATGCAACTGCACCCGGCCCTAAGTTGTTGGTGTTCCTCAAATCGTATCGGAATTCTGTACCCGTACCCAGACATTGGAGTCATAAGAGAAAGTATATGCAGGGGAAGCGTGGTATTGAGAAACAGCCTTTTCAACTTCCTGATTTTATTGCTGCTACGGGGATAAGTAAAATCAGAGAGGGTTACATTGAGAAAGAGAAGCTTAAACAGAAGCAACACGAAAAGATGATGCATCCAAAGATGGGGAGAACTGATATCGATTACCAGGTTCTCCATGACGCATTTTTTAAGTACCAAACAAAGCCGAATATGACAGCACACGGCGATATTTACTATGAAGGAAAAGAGTTCGAGGTCGTGCTAACGAGAGAGATGAAGCATGGGATGCTATCGCAGCTATTAAAAGAAGCTCTTGGTATGACAGAAAGTGGCACTCCTCCCCCATGGCTCCTCGGTATGCAAAGACATGGTCCACCACCTTCTTATCCACACTTGAAATTTCCAGGGGTGAATGCTCCTATTCCTCTCGGAGCTAGTTACGGTTATCATCCCGGAGGTTGGGGCAAACCTCCTGTCGATGAATACGGCCACCCCCTATACGGGGATGTCTATGGGGTTCAACAGTCCAACCAGGAGGAAGAATTAGTCGGTAACACCAAGCATTGGGGTGATTTGGAGGAAGAAGAAGATGGAGAGGAGGTGGTAGAACAGAACGGGGAAGAGGAACAGACGGAGGAAGGGGAATCAGAGGCTGACATTCAATCTTTTGGCGTTGAGACACCGGATGTTATTGATCTTCGCAAGAGGCCAAGAACAGACCCGGAGAAGTATCTTTATCGAGTACTTGAGAAAAAGAAAGAAAGTATTGCTCCGGGTACCATACTTGGAACACCTCATGTATACGTCATTAGTGGCTCTGGCACTCAAGACAAGACTGCTGCGGAAGGGATTGATTATTCGCTGAAGCGTCGGAAATCAGATAGTGTTGATGTCACATTACAGCCAGAAGATTGGAAGTAATGGACAATGCTTTGCCAGCTAAGTATGAGAAAGCGAGGGAGGAGGAGGAGGGGAAGCTGCATAGTCAGCTAGAGGACTTGAGTGACATGGTTGCTGAGCATGAGAAGAACAAGAATAGAAAAATGCGGAAAAAGCTGGGGAAGTTGAAGATGCGGGAAAAGCAAGGAAAGTTGCAGTCTAGGGAAAGTTGAGAAACTTTTCAGTTTCTAGGATTTTTGTTTTTGCAACTGTAATGTTTGAACTTTTGGCTCCTGGATTGTGATGTTTGAGGTTTTGTTCTAGGATTTTTGTTTTTAGAAAAGTGGAAAGAAAAATTTCCTCAGATAATAACCTAAACTCTCTTGTTCTGGAAACAGTCAACTTTTCAGTTCCTCCAGCAGACTGAAGCAACTATGATTAAGTTGTCTTCTAGCCTCCAGGCTCCATAAATCAACTACTCACAGTCAGAGCCGGCTCATACATTTCGGGGGCCTAAATCGAACTAATTAAAAGAGGCCCACTCTATATTTTGCATACAAAAATTGGCCAATAAAGAGTCTTTATAAAAACTATTACAAAAGATTTACCATTACAAATGCAAAACTATAGTTATCCAAAAATATACAACCGCTACAATATTTCAAAATCTATCATTTGAACATTTGTCGTATCGCACTTTTAGTGGCAAACGTATTAAGTCTTCATAATCAAGCATCTTCACCATATCCTTCTCAATGGACAAATTGGGCCATTTTTTGTATGGATGGGCTACACAAAAATTGTATTGAGCCTAGTATATATATGTAGGGGTCATAACAAATTGGGGGCCCTAAAATTTTTGATTTTTTGGGGGGCTTAAATCCTAGGGTTCATAGGATTTGTGTCTAAGCCGGTACTGCTCACAGTATAGTCATTTAAGTCTTAAAACTGTTGATGATCCAAACCTGTGTTGTACGATACAGAGTGTTGAAACTTGGATTCAAAAACCCATTAGCAACACTTTCTCGAATGTTAACAAAGACTATTTTGTGCAGCCATTGCTTGTACCTACAAGCATGAAAGATATGTATCGTAAGTGTCCTGTGATTGCCCTATGGCACTGATGTACATGCATTTGAGATTTCGTGCTCCTTGTTGAGACTTATTGGAGAGGACAGAACAAAATGAAATGGATAAATAGTTACTCAACAGAAGATTTCCAGTTAAAATCATCACCTTCCCAGTTCTTCCTCTCCTGTCCCGTAACCTCTGACGGTTTTCTTGAAAATGTCTCTTGAGCGACCTAAGTTTTACCAGATAATTAGATAATGAAAAGACAATCAAATTACTAGAGAAATGAATTCAAAAGGCACAACAAAGACTAAGTCGATAGTACTAATACAGAATTTAAGTTACAGTATATAGATCAGAGCTGTGTTTTTACTTCATGTGAAGAGCATTGTAGTAGGGTCAATTTAGCAGCTTTCTTTTGGTACCTATGGTTTCAGTAATACTATTCAGAAACCACAAACTATTAAACCACCCTTCTGCACATAAGGACCACATATTTAAAGCACCTGGAAGTAATTACATGTATTAAACACATCATGCATGCACATTCATGATCGTTCTGATGCTTTGGGTACTGTTACTATCAAGGTGGGAAAAGATGAAATACTTACTTGCCATAAACTAGGAAGATGGTGGATGGAAGAGAGCATATCACCAAGGTTGACAATGCAAGCGGCGATAATATAGTCCACAGATTGATCAATGCACCTGTGCCCTGAAAGTATAGTTCAACTTCATAATCGAAAACTGAACGGCAATGGAGTTATGGCTATTGTAACTCCAAATGCAGATTTCTTTGATTGCGGGCAAAAGGCCCCATCGCAATTGAACTTCCAATAGGCCACTCTAAGGCTGTTGCCATTTCTGGACATTAGTACCCAAGATCTAATCATCATGTCAATGATGCAATACGATAGCAATACAGTTCATACACAAGATCTAATCATCATGTAAATGTTTTGAAATATATATTGTAACGTAAATTGTGTTATGAAACATGCATATCCTTATTACTATGAAAAGATTCATTACATACGGAAGACAATTTGGAGTTTCTGAGGAGTATCGGTGTCCAACTCTGTACAGGTGTCCCTCATTCATAGGAGGCACGTATTTCAAATGGGCATTCGAGAAAATTCCATAGCAAATTGTCTAAACAGTAAAGAAAATTAATCAAGTTCACTCACCTTATCCCCTGTGTTGGAACAACTATTTACACTTATGGTGATGGTGTGGAGAATTGGAGATCTTCTAAGCAAGCACGTTATCCCAGTGATATCATCGTCTGTCATGTCAATATGGAGCTCCAAAATCATGAGGTTATTGAAAGAACATGGAAGACCACCTTCAGAATCAATCTTAGACAAAGTCTGCAAGGGAGAACAAAAGGCTAGCGGTCAAGCCAAAATTCATACGAGGAAAATGGAAAAACTACAATGTATAATGAAATTTCATTCATGAACTTAAACATCAAAATCATGCTTAAATAGTACGTACCTCAAGATCAAGAACCTCATGGCCCGTCAAATTTAATTGAAACGGGCCAAAATTTAAAAATCATTCAGTGTACCTCCATGAGTCTTGACCCAAATTAATTCAATAATACGGCTGCCACATGCTAACTCATAAAAAATACCAAATTTGAGTGCCTTGTTTCTTTTTAGAATCAAGGAATGTTGTTAAGAAGAATACCGAATTGGCATCCAAAAAGGCCTTTCATCACGGTTGATGAAATCAAACTGAAATGATTATTAGGCCCAAACAAGGCCTAAAGAATCTCTTTGTGTGCCTTGGTTTCAATGAGATTTTTGCATGGAAACTAAATCCTCTCGCAAGCATACTTAAACTCCAACCATACCTTAGAATCCTAGTGCCTCCAACCGAATCACTTTACCTAAGTCATCATTAGTTTCGCAGACTTAGGAGAAACCTGCCAACACCTTGTTGCCCTACGCATATAATGTTGGTAGTTTTGACAATACGAAAAAGGCGTTGATTAATCGGGGGAGGAGGGGGATCTCCAATTATAAATAAATCAAGATCAAGCCCTATAGTTGGAATATCATCAACTTCCCCACCTTCATGTCGTTCCCCATGTTCTACAGACAGTGCAGCATGCAATTCATACCTTCCCTCATGGCTGATGGCAGGACTAGGTCATTCCTGACTTGTATTACAGTATCTGCTCACTTCCTAGAACTGAATCTGGATGTGGTAGCCTTTGGGTCACCTGAGAAAAATTTTGAGAAGGGGGAATGAGCTGATCTTGACTCAAAAGTGGACTTTCTGTGTTCTGACTTATCTCAGGTCTAGTTTCGGATTATAGCCCTTTCTTTCCTTGCCAAACTTGGATCACCATACATAAAGAAAAAGCTACAGTGGATTTGAAGGCTCAAAGCATGCCAAACTCAAAATAAAAAATCCAACAACAAATTACAGACTTACAGTTGTAGGCCTCCCTGTACTACGGTTAATCACAATTGGTTCAGCAGTGATACTAGACAATGGAGTTAAGGCACAGAAACTATTCCCTAGCTATTCACTTCTTATTCCCCATTTGGTTCTCCACTAAGGTTAATGCTCAATAGATTCTCCCAAACAAACTCATTCGAGGTTTTAAGTAAAAGAACTGTGATTGAAAGCTAAAAGGAACAAGAAACATTTCAAAATCACCATGTTGCTCGTTCCCGTTATCTTCCTCTACTGATTACTCTCATCACATTGCTTCCTCAACTTTCAACACTGCAAGTCTGCATCACAGAATTCATGGCAGGCAAAGCCCTGGCCCTTTTCAGCTGATTAAGTATTTGAATGAGGTTTATTCTATCGCCAAACAAATGAAGTAAACTCTCTCTGTTACTTGGTAAACAAATATCTATGGTATTGTAATTCCAGTCGTCATGTTAGTGAAAGAGTCGCGACAATGGCATTTTCGCATGTTATGCTTGAATGATGTTCCAACAAATTTCTGTGGTATTGTAATTTCAGTCGTCGTGTTAGTGAAAGAGTTGCAACAATGGCATTTCTGCATGTTGTACTGACTTCTAATACTTGGAAATTGATGAATTATAAACAGAAAGGCAAGCACAAGGCACTTTAAAAAGTATTAGATGAAACGAAGACCAACTAAATCGATCAACAAAATGTTTTCAAACACAAATGTTAACGGCAAGTGGTGGCTAGCTCATGCAATAGAGCTTTTGAATGCTCCACACTGCATCCCGGGATCGAGTCCCGTTCCCCCCTCCCCCTTGTAATAGATAGGAATGACGAATGACACAAAAACACAAATGTTAATGAACATGGAAGTTTCAAACATAAATGTGACAAATTAAAAAAAAAAATCCTATAAATTGTTGCAAAGAACTTATAATAAAAGGGCCTTTCCTATACAGAGTCCTCGTTGAATAAAAAATAGATTACAACATTAGAAGATGCCCGTTTAAACTTCAGTATCTGAGAATGAATTCTTTGTTGCTTGAAAAGAGGAACCACACGTTTGCTCCTTAAAGTTAGCGTCATTTCTTGCAACGCTTTTCCATGCTTAAGCAATAATTTTACCAAATAGACTGCCCTATTGTGCATGTTAAAATCTTCAACATCAATCCTTGCAACCTTCAGGTGAAGCTCAATCGACTTGAGATGAATTTGGGATTTCCAGTGTCGCTTTTCATTCCAACTCTGAAAATAACGCTAAAGGTAATAATACGATTCTAATGAGGACAAGTTTTCTACGTTCAATTAGAGTTTGATGCACATTGAGTATCACTCACACAGAACGCTCAACACATATAGATTCCTAAAAAATATGTGACATGAAAAATTGCTTTCTCAATAATTAAGTGTAATTGCAGTAAAGTTCCTACACATGATCTTATCATCATCCAAATGTTTCTAAACAAGTTTTGGAGTATTAAATTGTGTTCCAAACCATGCATACCATGGTTGCTATTTACAGATTCATTACTTACAGAAGATGGTTCGGAGTACAAAAGCAATGTTTTTTGTATTAGGAAAGTGTTTCAGCATAATTTTTTTTCTTAATCAGGACCGTTTAGGAAAGAGTCAATTAAGCATGCTTTAGAATTTCTAAGGGGTATCAGTGTCTGGCTCTGTAGAAGTGTCCCTCATTCATAGGAGGCTTGAATTTCAAATAGGGCACATTCAAGGAAATTCAATGACAATTTTTGTCATTAGAGTATACCAATTTAAAGTTTATATTACCTCATTTCTGGTCTTCGAAAAACCCTTTACACTTAAGATGATGGTGTAGAGTATTGGAGAGCTTCTAAGCAAGCATGTTATTCCTGTGATTTCATCTTTCGTCATGCCAATCTGGAGCTCCAAGGTCATGAGATTATTGAAAGAATACGAAAGGCCACCTTCAGAATCTATCTTTGACAAAGTCTGCAAGGGAGGACAAAAGGCTAGGAAGGATCAATCAACAATTCATATGAGAAAGTAGGAAAACTACAACAAATAATGAAACTTCAATAAATGGACAGGAAGCTATGAACCTCTTACTCATGGTTAAATAGTGGTTACCTCAAAACAAATGAAGTTAGGGATCACCTAAAAGGAGCATACCAAAATAGGATACGAATGCCCAATTTAGGGCTCCGGATGGGGTTTGGTAAGCCCTTGGGCTATTTCTGAGTTGTGAAGTTATCCTTTTGATTAAAAAAATCTGCAATTTTTTTAATTTGTATATTCGAATGCTTTTACATTCCATGTAATACCCTATACCTTAATTTTATGGCTTTAATTTCATTATGCGTTAATTGATGGTTTTATGTACATATGTGGCTTTAAGACATTGGTGAGCGCACACACACATGAGTGACATAGACACAATCATTTTTGCTTTTATAAGGCCAATAACAAAGTTTAGAAGGGGATATTATCTTATCCCATCTGATTTTTCCGTTAGAGAGAGAGAGAGAGAGAGAGAGAGATAGAGAAACATAGAGGAGAAGAAGGAAAAAAAGAAGAGAAGAAGAGAAAAGGGAAGAAAATCAAGGGATAACTTCATGTAGGTTGGTTTCAATTTGGAAGCTTGATTTACCTAGAAAAAGGAGTTTGGGGTTTTGTGTTGAAAACTCAAGAAGTTGATGTTTGAAACATTGATTTTGGGTGTTTTGACATTGATTTGGCTCATGATTTCTTGTTGTTTAGAGTAGTTTACGATATATACATGTTTAGGCACGAGTTTCCCAAGTTTTGAGTGAGTTTGGAGGTGTTGGTGTGGAGTTTTGGGGCTAGGATAGAAGGGGATCGAATTTGCCATTTTTCTGAAAATTCCCAATGGTTACTGGTAGGGACATTTTGTGGGTACTGATATCCAAACTTTCTGTCTTTCGGGTACCGGTAGGAGCTTTTTGTGGGAACCGATAGCCAAGGTTAATTTTTGAAAAATTTTGTGACTTCCACTGGTGACCTCACACACTTCTAGGACTTCATCTTAGGCATGTTTACACTCATTTGACATTTCCTAATCATGTTTTTGTCATTTTAATTAATATTGGAGGTCCGGGTTTGTACAAGAATCGAGGCTAGTAATTGATACATAATTTACATGGTTTAATGCGCAATTTTGTATTTTTATGCAAATGTTTCGTTATTTCACTTGTTTTGCTTGATGAATCGTACTCCATGGACATTAAATGAAAGGTAGCTATATTTTATATTTGTTAATGACATCCCTGATGTCCCAGTTTGCTAGGGGACGGTGCTATAAGGCTAGCAAGGTTGATGTGTTTGATACGGGATACTCATAGACGTCTAAGCTTATCCACACCAGGGACGCCTGGTAATGATATGATTTGTTACTAGAATGTGCATTATAAATTGGATTTGGAAATATATGAATCCTATGGCTATGAATTTGCGTTTTGCTTAACTTATGTGTCCTCTAAAATATGTCCATGGAAAGCGTGTGAACTATGTATCAATTTCTCATACGAGCTTTAGTTTATGATGTTTTCCCACCTTAAGGCGACGAAGAGTAGTCGAGTGTGGATAGTACCTTTTTGTAAGTGTGCTTGGTAATAGAGGACTCATGCATGTAGATATAGCGTTGCTCTAGTCTTCGTTTTGGTTTGTACTACAGTGGGCTTTATAAGCATGTACTTAGGAATTATCAAACTTCTAAATACTTGGTTTTGTGTGGTTTTGATCTCTGTAATATAAGCACAAGCTCTGTCGGATACTTTATGTTGGGATTTAGGGTTGGCATGTGACCCTTTTTGGATGTATAGTTATGGTTCCGCTACTAGTTGGTGCTCCTTCTTAATCATCGATTTTGGATGAATTTTTGTTATGTTCGGCTTTGGTGACAGTGTCACCGGCACTTTGTTATGCTTATGGCCTTCAGGGATGGGTCTGGGGCATGACATGCCATCCTTGCACAAGACAAACAATGCCCTACATCCCACCCTGTGTCTTTTCTTGGCCGAGGTTGAGGTCGTCGTCTCAAACACAGATGTTTAATATGCACAAGACAAACAGAAGGGCTACAAGTGTGAATGAACCTTATTTCTACATGACAATTCCACTTTTATTGACATGTTACACAAAACTGTCGAGAGCTGTCACAAAATCAAAGGAGGTGGAAGGCTTTGAAGCTTGACTTATAGTCCAAGTAATCCATCCGCGAAGGGGACGAGACATACAGAAATGATTGATTAGATAAAAAAATAATTGTGTTTATCTTATTCTGCTTATTCAATGAGACTTTTCAATTTTGGTCATAGTATCTGTTTAACTTTTTTATTTCTCCAGCCAAGAATTGAATAAATAAAACGAACTGACTCAAAAATCTACCAAAAGTTCATAGAAAATAACAATAAGCCACCACTAACACAAAAAAAAAATGCAGTTTTGTTAAACTACTAATAAAATATACTGAAACAAATCTTGTGAGAAACTGATCTTAAGAACTTGGCTTCCAACAGACAAAGATCTGGCAAAAACAGATTGCAGATAAAAACTTGGATGCGCTATTCATTGTGGCTGCACCTAGTGTTTTGATGCGAAAAAATAGGAAGCCTCTATTGATGTCTCTGAAGCTCTCTGCTGTAAATTCCACATTGCCATTGTTTTCCCAATATAAACACTTGAGGCTTGGGGCAAGAATCTTGGCAGAACTAACCACACATCAGTAGCAGTTTTTGACTCGCAATTCCAGTAACCCCACACCAGATATACCCAAATCTTTAAGCCTCAAATCCTCACGTTTTAAAATTTCTAGGCATGGACAGTTGATATTGAGATCAGACATTCCTTTACAATTTTTCAACCACAGTTTCCTAAGGAGAGGGAATTTTTCCCCCGAAAACAAATCCGAACCATGTTTAAAGTAAATATTAGTTAGGGACAAGGTGTGGACAAACGGAAGGCCTGCTGAAGTACGATGATTAAAATGCTTGCGTGATAATGTTAGAACCAAGCGTGGCCCATTTTTTTTTTATCCAAACAAGGTGTTCGTTTTGGTGATTCAATGTGCACGTCAAATGCTAAACGTACTTGTGACAATCATATAAAAATAAAAAATATTATTACTGTCAAATTAAGAACAATACTATGAAGATACAAATCAGCCCTTGGGCTATTTCTGAATTATGAAATTATCCTTTTGATAAATAAAAAAAAAATCTGCAATTTTTTAATTGGATCCACGGTTGTGTGTATATTCGAATGCACGTGCATTACATTCCATCCCTTCACAAGACAAAGAGAGCCGTACATCCCACCCTGGGTCTTTTCTTGGCCGAGGTTGAGGTCTTCCTCTCGAACACAGAGGTTTAATATACACAAGACAAACAGAAGGGCTACAAGTGTGAATGAATCTTACGACGATTCCAGTTTTCTTGACAGTCACGCAAAACTGTCTAGAGCTGTCACAAAATTAAAGGAGTTGGAAGCCCTCGAAGCTTGACTTGTAATGCATGTAATCCATCCGTGAAAGGGATGAGTTTATTTCTCCAGCCAAGATGAATCGAATAAGTAAAACAAACTGACCCAAAAATCTACCAACAGTTCATAGGAAATAACAATAAACCACCACTAAAAAAATGCAGTTTTGTTGAACTACTAATGAAATGTATTGAAACAAATCTTGTGAGAAACTGACCTCAAGAACTTGGCTTCCAACAGACAAAGATCTGGCAAAACAGAGTGCAGATAAAACCATGGATGCACGATTCAATGTGGCTGCATCTGGTATGTTGATGCGAAAAAATAGGAAGCCTGTATTGATATCTCTGAAGCTCTCTGCTGTAAATTCCACATTACCATTGTTTTCCCAATACAAACACTGGAGGCATGGGGCAAGAATCTTGGCAGAACTACGCGCATATCGGTAGCAGTTTTTGGCTCGTAATTCCAGTAACCCCACACCAGATATACCCAAATCTTTTAGCCACAAATCCTCAAGTTTTAATATTTCTAGGCATGGACAGTTGATATTGAGAACGCGCATTCCTTTACAATTTTTCAACCACAGTTCCCTAAGGAGAGGGAATTTTTCCCCTGAAAACAAATCCGAACCATATTTAAAGTAAACATTAGTTAGAGACAAGGTGTGGACAAACGGAAGGCCTCCCGAAGTATCATAATAAAATTGCTTGTACGAGACGACCAGACCAAAGGGTACCCCCGTCTCCATATCCGGTTCTTTCTTTTGGTGATTCAATGTGAGAACCTTAAGAGTTTTGCATTTGAACAAGCACAGAGGAAGACTAAAGCAACAATCTAAATAAACGTCGAGTTCAAGTTGTTCGATTCTGTGCTTCATCACATGCTTGATGCACTTGCGCAAACAGGAGTAACTTACATGACCAAAGAGGCGGAAGGTGGTAATGTTGGAGTCCTGTTGGCGGCGAGATAAGACGATGGGTACGAATTCCGTGGCCTTGCATTGGTGTTCGTGAAGTTGTCGTGGGATACGGACTATGCGAGGGAAGAAGTCGGGATGAGGGTTATCGGGTTCGGGAGAGAGAGGGTAGAAGTCGAGATGAGGGTGGGAACGCCATAGGGATAGGAGATTCCAGTGTTTTGAAAGAAGGGTTGTTTGTGCGATGGATTTGATTGGAAGGAAAGAGAATATGTGCTCCAGTATTTCGTAAGGTAAATCACTGAATCTGTCACTGCTGCTTTTCTCTTTCAACTCTTTCTTCACCAAAGCCGCTCGCTGCTTCCTCTTCTTGGAGGCTCGAATTTCCATGGATTTTGGTTATGGTCGTTAGTCTCTCTGTTTCTAGGACCTCTCAACCAGTCGACCAGGGAATAGGTTTGTAAAAGCGTTCTGAGTTTCCTAAAGTATCACGGTCCTAAATTAGGACTCCTAATAATCACTTTTAAAATTGTACAAAAATAAAAATTAGTATGAGTTTTACCTTCTTTTATTTCTTTTTTTTTTTTTGCAAATATTCAACTTTAAGGCAAAACGTTTGATATTTAAAAAAAAAATTTGATAAAAGATACATGGTAATTTTTTACTTTTTTTTCATAATTCTCTTGCCGGGAACCAATAAGCCAGTTTGACGTAAAATTACCAAAAAAAAAAAAATTGAATAAGCCAGTAGGCTCCCAAACACCCCCTTACTTTGGAAAACTCAGCCTAATTTTAAATAGGCTCTTTGCAATCCCTCTTTTTCTACTTCGCATTTTTGCATTATTGGATTTTGGTTGTTTGACTGCAAAATGAAAAAGTCATTTTCGAAAACTATGTTCTCACTTTTGGCATTTTGAGAGCAGAAGTGAAGTAAGGTAGGAGGAGCCTTTTGACTTTTCATTTTTCACTTTTTCCATTTTTGTTAACAAAAAGACCTACAGAATGTATTCTGCCCATATCTCTCAAATACTACTTCTGTTGCAAAATATATTCTGCACATTTCTCCCAAATACTCTATATTTAAAATGCATTCTGACCATATTCCAAAATAGCCAAAAAATGAAAAATGAAAAATAAAAAAATGATAATAAGCCTCCCAAACACTCCCTCGATCATCTTCTTTTTGTGGTACAAAAATGTACCAACCTTCTTCTCCAACTCAAAACATTTCAAATCAGTTACTTCGACATCTTTGACTAGTGTACAAGTCTCATGAATGAAGTTGGGTGACAATTTACGTCGCTATTTGTAATAACTTATTTGAATCGCCCAATTGGGTTCGGAAGGGCATAAGATGGCGAAGGGCTATGAATGCATGGATGAGATTCATCTAGTTATTTTATTCTTCGTTATTGTCCATCTGTAAAATGAACCAATGGAAAACATGAATCAACAAGTAACTTGAATATAATAGATTCCATAAATTGAATATAGCATTTTTAAGCAAATCCTTTTCATTGTAAGTTCAAAACCTTAAAAAAAAAAATGCATCCCGTTAATCAAATGGTAACAGACCTACACTTCAATTGGTTGATTCTGATTATGGGTTGCTGGTTTGAGTCTGCATTTGGTTTATTTTTTGTGGGTTAGGTCTTTTTGGGTTGTTGGGTTGAGTCTCTTTCACTTGGTTTGCTTTTTTGGGGTTGTATTTTTTATGGGTTGTTGGGTTGAATCTTTTTGGTTTTTGTTGTGGTTCGAGTCTTTCTGGGTTTGGGCTGCTCTTTTTCTTATTCTCTCTGTCTCTTCGGCTTTTCTGTTTGGGTTTGGGCTTTGTCATGTGTCTTTGGTCTTGTATTTGTATCTGGGTTCTTATATCTTGGTATTGTCATATTTGGTCTGGGCATCTTGGGTTTTATCTCCATTGGGTCCTATATTCTTAATGGTTCTCTGTGTTGCTTGCTGCTGGAGGTTAACTTGCCTGAATGGGTGGCATTAGCTAGGGTGATGCTGTCCAATCTCATATCTGGTGGCATTAGTTTTCTGATGCTATTAACAATACTTTGCTACTATGGATGATTTTCTATTTGCTCCTGCCGTTTATTGATGGGTGCTATCATTAATTTGCTGAACTGGTGGATGCTGCTGTTGGTGTATTGCTGCTGTCGCTACAAAGGTTCTGATTTCTTTTGGTAGAAAATCACGCTTTCACAGCTGATGATCATTGATGCTGATACGATAGTGCTGTGTTCAATTGAGACCTTTGGAATATGAAGAATCTGAGGATGGTTGGGATGCAGATTGATGCTGCTATTTATCTTTTGAAGAATGATATTAGGATTGTACATGATTTTACTACGATAACCACCTACCCGGTTACCACGGATGCTCACTGAGCCGTTAGGCGAGAATCGGACCATCCAACAATGGCCACAGCAGGAGCCAACGCCAACCAAGCCACCCAACCCCAAACAAATACCCACACCTTAGGCCATGATCGGAAAACCCAGGAGAGATCCAACCGGAGAGCAAGAGAAGGGCAGAGGAAGCACGGCCGAGATCAGCACTAACGGCGAGGGTTAGGGGGTCGGAAAACAAAAAGACTGGAGAGAGAGAGAGAGAGAGAGAGAGAGAGAGAGAACAAAACCATTATTGAGAGTCGACCTTGTCGCGTCCGAGCACCCCGCAAAGGGCTGCTACTCAAATGTTATAGCGGTCCAGGAGCACCCAGATGTCAAGATCTATGACTTCGACGCCGCGATCAATTACGAAAAAGGTGGTGGTAGGAGGGCCGAAAGGTAGATGCGGGCAGCACAACCCCCAGGGCGATCTGTTGAAGAGGTTTGTGAGAGATGGGTTTTCTGTGGAGGTTGCTACCTATACAGAACGAAATGCACAGAAAATGTACAGAGCGTGTTTGGGGACCCACTTTTGAGTCCCCCACGAGTGATCCGAATCGTTCATTATTCTTAGAATATTTTTCCGAGGAGCCCCACAAAATTTCAACTCAATTGGGCAGTTGGAATTGGTTCAACCAAAGCCCCACCATTTCAATCAATTTGGATCACTCGTGTGGGACCCAAAAGTGTCCCCGAACACGCTTTGTACATTTTCTGTGCGTTTCGTTCTGTACCCGTAGGTTTTTCGTTTTCAAGAGAGAGGAGTGGGAAGAGGGAGGGGCTATAACTTTTGTTTCTGGATTTTCCCAGTCGGAAGTTAATGTTACTTATTCCAATAGTCGTCTGACTCATTGGATAAGTCGCAGAAACAACACCCTCAATAGAACATAATCTAGTCAATCAAGATATCAATGATTAAGGATCGTCCAAGGAAATAAACAACAAACATTAATGATAAACACTATTTGAGTTGTTTTCTGCCCAATTGTTGCCATTCTCTGCGTACTATCAAGCTTCTTTGTCCTACGATTTTCAATTCTCCAAAATCCGTGATCCCAGCAAATCCTCTATGGCCACAACAACGCATGCTGTTCTGAACTATGACGGGAAAGAAGCCATTGTCTAAATGCATACCACGCTAAAAATCAAGAACATAACTGGCAATATAAAAAAAGGATTGAGGTTTCGTTACAGGTATTTCAAGCTAGCTTTTTCTGGCTTGTGGAGCAATAATACACAGCATGTAGGGTTATGTGAGTAGCGTAAAGCTTCAAATATTTGTAATAAGGATTGTGATACAACTACTACATGTAAGAAACGTAGACCCGACTCAACAACACATCTGGTATCACCGATACCTACAGCTTGTAAGACTCCAATCCAGGAGAGGGAGAAACTGCAATCTGGGCAACTTCAATTGCACCAAACACACATTTTAGGAAACCAAAGGGTAACACAACCGTAGAATAGGCCGATGATTAGACGAATGCGGTCAAACTGAAGGTCAATCGTATTTCTACTTCCCATACTAGCGAAAGACTTGCAGCCCTGCTTTGTCTTCCATCTTAGATCATACAAAATCACAGTTCCCAAATTAACTCTGATGGCTTGGAAAATAAACTGAAAATTGAAAGGCCCTATATAAAATATGGCTAAGCAGACACACTTTGAAAGCGAGATCACAACAGAAAATTCAAGCACAATTATAATGTAGACACTAAATCCGACTCTCAACTTTCCATTGGAAACCTCATTTTTTGAAGGAGGCCCAGATTTGTAATGAAAAAACTGACATAACACATGAAGTCAAGCCCTAAAGCTTACACATGAAGTGCAAGGTCTAACAATAACACAATGCAGTGCATGTACTGCAGCTTCTCTATTCTATATGGACAGGAAAACTATGCTTTTAGGACTTTAAGTGCTTCCGTCAATAGTTGCCAAACAAGGTTATCACTGAATTGGTGACCACAATAGGTTGATCACACGCCTACAAACCAGCTCTTAAACAGATCTAATCAATCGACCAATGGCGAGGGCAACGTATTGATGCAGCTTGGTTAGAGGTTCCAACGAGTACAATCATAAATGGGCTCAATTAACACAGATCAAGACCCAAATTATGTAGGAATCAGAACTTGGGACTAATTCTTGTGCAATCCTGCGAACAAGGCTCAAAATCCACAAGCTATGGGGATCGAAACAAAGCCCTAGAAGGCACAACAGAACACAAAAATCTGATTTTTCCTTCTACACATTCAAGATCATGGAAATCATCTATAAAACCAACAAAGATATCAAAGAATTAAACCTTATCACAGAAAATCAAGGTGGTGCAGTAACTCTGAATATAATTCTCGTCATTCTGGATCCAACCAAGCTAAAATTCTGAGCACTAACAAACTTCGATTTCCTAAACAACCGCCCAATCTCTCCCACCTCCTCCTCCCCGCACTCCTCCACGGCCACCACGCAAACCCCTCCCACCCTCACCGTCCTCTCCATCTCCGCCACGTACCTCGACGGAAACAGCGCCTGATCCAAATGCGCACTAAACCCCAAATCAAAAACCCCATCGAAAAACGGCAAGTTATGCGGATCTGCCCGGCTCACCAGCGGCGGCGAGTCGACCAGCTCGACACCCGTAACGTCCTTGACCCCGATCTGCTTCAACGCCCTGACCTCGTGGCCGGCGCCGGCCGACACGCAGAGGACGCGGGAGTGGTTGGTGAGGTGGGATAGGGATTTGAGGGTGAGGAAGAGAGAGGAGAAGGAGTGAACGGTTTTGAGCCATTTTTGGGTGGACCAGAGGCGGGTGTTTTTCTTGTGGAGGGAGGTGCGGGCGCGGTGGGTGAAGTCGCAGGTGGATTTGGGGTGGCGGTGGTGGGCCCCCTGTTGGTGGTTTTGGGTTATGCAGGTTTCTGGTGGGGCCTGGAGGAAGAGGAGGAGGAGGGTGATTGTGGCGACGGTGATTGAAGCCAAGGATAGCCTGTTCAACAGGATCTGTATGTGCCTTTCCATTTTGGGATTCCTTTCTTTGTGGAGGAATTCGTGGAATTTCTAGAGATCGATGATGATGGACAGAAGCTCAACTTGGCGCCGTCTTAGAGAGGAAGAGTTGGCTGCAGAATTGCAAATGCTCTCGAAAACCTGTTTTGGTTACGAGTTTGAGCCTGTCTAGTGTTCCGCAATTTGGGCATCACGGCCCACAGGCGGGTGTGGTTGGAGTGTGGCTCATTGTTTGTGCATGTAGCGCTATTCTTTTAGGCCCCGTTTGATAACCCGACTAGCAATGATGGGATTGCTAAGGTGATGAGATTAGGATACGTTTCGATAATACTATGGAATTATCAATACCCTCTAATTTCAAATCCTTGTTTGTTTTTTATAGTATTAGGCCTTGGGATTGGATAATGAGTCTCAACCTCATGTTTGTTTGCAAATGTGAGGATGAGATTGAAATACTAAATTGTCAATTTTGTCCTGGGTTGTTTTCTGGTTAGTAAAATTAAAAATCAAAGATGTCATTTGTCTACAAAACATAAGCTGTTTGAGAGGCTAAAATATTTAAACTAATAATGTATATAATATACAAGGATTATTTTTTATTTTAAGAAAAACATTTTATAATTGGATAGTACTGATGAAATGGAATAACATTTTATAAGAAATGGACTGGGACGGCAAGGGCAGTAATTGAGGAAGACGGACCATCGCACAAACTGGGGGCCTGGGAGAGAGAGATCTCGATGGACCATGGTGACTAAGGATGCTCAGGGGAGAGAGACGAGGCTATTCTTAGTCATTTGTGATAAGTTGTAGGGACATTTTGGTCAATGCAGAAAAAGGGGTTGGGACTGGACTATGAACCACCTTCCCTATGGGATTCCTAATACCCCCATTCTTGGGGGTTAGTAGTTCGATCGGCTTAACAATCTAGCCCAACTTTGTGAAACCAAACAGAGTATTAGGGATGCCACCACTTTCATAATCCAATCCCATCCCCAAAAACTCTTGTCAAACGGGTTCTTAGGCTCTAGCTATAGGTATACCTTTTGGGCCATGTTTGTTACCAGGTTTCAGGGTTGGGATTAGGATTGTTAAGGAGGGGGCCCCTTTAAATGGTTGTTTGGTTTGTTTTTAAGGTTTGGGATTAATAATCCTTAGGGATTGTGAAACCCCTCAAATGGCCGGATTCGTAATACCTGGGGGTACTTGGTATTGTTAACAACGGGATTGGGATTGAAGGATTTCTCTCCTGTGCAAACCACCAAACCCCATGATCTAATCCTATCCTAGACAAAACAAACATGTTATTAACAATCCCATGATCAAATCCTGTGTAAAAACAAACATGGGAAAGGATTTGTCTCCTCATTAATAATCCCACCTTATAACCAATCCCAATCCTAATCCCATCTCATTACCAATCCCCTCAAAACGAAATCTCGTATCAAACGGGGCCTTGGTGTATACCACTTTGTGCAGGACTCATTTTGGAGTCTCGCACTAATGATAGGAGTCGTTTAATATACTTAGATTGTCTTTTAACGAGCCATTGCAAAAAATCAACTTATTTGGATATCGATAAAAGTTTGTTCGATTATTTCCCCTCGCAATTCTAGAAGGAAAATCTATCATGCTCTTATCAATATTCGAATGAGTTGATTTTTCATAAAGACTATTAGAAATATGTTAAAAACAAATTGAACGGTTCCGATCATTTATGTAAGACCCAAAAATAGTTCTCGCACAAGATGGTATACATTTTGTGTACACAAACGATGTACCTATAATATTTTCACAAAAGAAATTAAAAACTCACAAAACAGATTGTTACCCTGACAAAATGAAAGCGATTAATGGAGTACCAACATGATGTGTGGGTACATATAATAAAGGACTCGAGTCCAGTGATGATTTGGTGGGCTATTTTTTGAAAGACAAAACAGATTGTTACCCTGACAAAATGAAAATTAAAATTGCAAATGAAACCAATGCCAACAACATTACAGAGTGCACTACCAATTCGCTGTTGGAATTTTGACAATTCAATGTGAATGAATTTGTGCACATGGGTGGCTTCAATGTGAATGAATTGTGCACATGGGTGGCTTCCCTTTGTAGGCTACCTAATCTTCCTCATTTCACACTAGAAGTCACCATTGTGGGCTACTTAACTTTCTCTCTTTCACACTTGGAGTTTCTCCTATAAATAGGTCACTCCTCATTGTGTTTTGCATCAGAGAAAACAATCCAATTCATTCCTACAAATTTCATTTGAGTCAGGAAGAGAGACAGGCGTTAGTTAGTTCGCCAAGGCGGTCGACGGTGGTGTTTCGTCGGCTCGTGGTTCTTGCCGTTGTATCCTGGGACGAAGACGTCGGTTCAACCTACAACACCCACGGTAGGCGGCGAATCTTTGTTAAGGAGAGTGTGGTTACACACGACTCGGCAGTTTCCAATCTACTGTTTGTATCTCTGTTTCGATTCTATTATTTTCCGGTTCATGTAATTTGATTACATTTTGTTCATGTATAATGTTATAAGAAGAATTGTTCTTTGGATCTGTGATTGCCACTATATTTTCTCCAACAGTCTTAACAAAGATTTTTCTTATCGATTGGCAATCGAGTTCCAAAAAACAATTCTGTTTTATACTGACTTTTGAGTTGCAAGAACAGGATCGAAGTAGAGACAGAATTGATGGTATCTCGTTGAGATCATATAGTAATCTGACTAGATTACTTGTGTAGAGGAAAAAAAAATACCGAGAATCAAGTTTTGATTCTTGGATCATGCTGGTTTCTAAACCTGTTAAGCTTCGGCTTTGTCGGTCATGCGTGGCTTGACATGAGATCTTGATAATCTCAACGGCTACGGCCTTAGGCTGTCGTGCGCGGCAGGCCTCCGTTTAGAAAACGGTGCGGAGAACGGATCTCCGAAGTGTACACTCCGGGTGCTAGAGTCCAGCCGAGGTGCTCTGATAATTTTCTTTCGCATCTCTGGTTTTTCCCCTCTCTCTGTCCAAGAGGAAGAAAGGTGAAGGAAGAAAGGAGGATGTGAGGGAGACGAGATGGAGAGAATGGTTTCAACAAAACATTTATTTTAAAAGGAAGAAGACAAGTCTTCTGTTTTCTAAAGTTTTCTCAAAAAGAAATCAGTAGCTTTTGTCTTATTTCCACCCATTTGTCAAATTTCGGTGGAATGTTTTCAAAACAGGAAAACAAGTGGGAACACAGTTTTGGTTTTAATTGATAAAAAGTGTCGGTTGAGTAAAGGAGACCCTCCATTATTTGTTCTAAAATAATGAATTTTTTACTCCTCATGGAGGCAAGAGTCTATTGTTTTTCCAGAGAGTTTCCTCAAAAACCTCATTTGTCCACTTTCGTTGGATTGTTTGTCTGGTGGAATGATTGTCTGGTGATGTCATCCATGACATCAACAGAGTAAGTTATTCGGTGTGACCAACACCTGGAATGTATGGTGCAACCATACGTATGTACAAATAGTACCGTATTCGTGAATACTATCGTATTCATGAATAGTACCGTATACGTGAATAGTACTATACTGGTGAATAGTACCGTATTCGTGAATAGTGCCGTATTCATGAATAGTACTTTTGGAGGCGCATAGAACGCATTGCCCTCAGAACCCCGCTGGGGGGGAGAAACAGTCACTGGGAGTACCAGGACGTGTGTAACGGATATTAGACCGTTATCCCAGGCAAAGGTGCCAATTTGGGACCAAAAGGCGGTATCGCTAAGAAACCCAAGGAGAAGTTCCAAGGGAAATGCTTCAATTGTGACAAGTTTGGCCATAAAGCATCAGAATGCAAGAAGCCACCTCGTCCACAAGCGCATATTGCAGAAGCCTCGGGAGGTAGTTCTGACATGAACTTCTCAGCTATGGTATCTGAGGTGAACATGGTGGGCTCAAATCCACGGGAGTGGTGGATTGACACTGGGGCTACCCGCCATATCTGTTGTGACAAGAAGATGTTCACGTCACTTGAGCCAGTTAATGGGGAGAAGCTGTTTATGGGGAATTCAGCGACCTCAGATATTACTGGTGAAGGAACAGTGGTCCTGAAGATGACTTCGGGGAAGACATTGACCCTGAACAAAGTGTTGTTCGTGCCAGACATTCGCAAGAATCTGATATCTGGCTCTCTGCTGAGCAATCACGGCTTTCGCATGGTGTTTGAATCAGATAGGGTCATTTTGACTAAAGCTGGATCATATGTAGGGAAAGGTTATATGGCCGATGGGCTGTTCAAAATGAATGTAATGACTATTATCCCTACTATTAATAAGACAACTGCCCCAGTTGCTTATGTGCTTGAGTCTTCCATTTTGTGGCATGGTAGACTAGGTCATGTTAATTATGAATCTATGCGTAGATTAGTTAACTTGGACCACATTCCAGCTATTCATATTGATACAAATCACAAGTGTGAAACTTGTGTCGAAGCAAAGTTAACTAGAACTTCGTTTCGATCGGTTGAGAGAAGTACCGAACCATTGGGGATAATCCACACTGATGTGTGTGATCTGAAATATGTCCAAACGCCAAATGCAAACAAGTATTTCATTACTTTTATTGATGATAGCACGAAATATTGCTATGTATACTTGCTAAAAAGCAAGGATGAAGCGTTGGATAAATTCATTCTCTTTAAGAATGAGATGGAGAACCAACTTAGCAGTAAGATTAAGGTGGTAAGAAGTGACCGAGGTGGTGAATTTGAATCACCGTTTGGGAATTACTGTGCTAAACACGGTATTATTTACCAAACCACTGCACCTTACTCGCCTCAGCAGAACGGAACTGCAGAGCGCAAGAATCGTTCATTAAAAGAAATGATGAATGCTATGTTGGTTAGTTCTGGGTTGCCTCAGAACATGTGGGGTGAAGCGGTGTTGACCGCTAACTATCTTTTGAACTTAGTGCCCCACAAAAAGTTAGACAAAACACCTTATGAGTTGCTCAAAGGTAAGAAGCCTAACTTTAAGCACTTGCGAGTGTGGGGATGTCTTGCTAAAGTAGCAATACCTCCTCCTAAGTATGAGAAGATAGGACCGAAGACCGTTGACTGTGTGTTCATCGGTTATGCACACAATAGTAGTGCATATCGGTTCCTTGTGTATGAGTCTGGAGTACAAGATATACACAAAAACACTTACATGGAGTCTATAAATGTGTCATTTTTCGAGCACATTTTTCCGTATAGATCCATTGGGGAGTCCAGTTCAGTGAAACGGACTTTGCATCCTGCTAACCATAGCAGTGGAGACCAAGAAAAGGAAGTTGATGTTGAACCCAAACGGAGCAAGCGTGCTAGGACATCAACGTCCTTTGGTCCAGATTTTCTAACTTATTTGTTAGAAAGTGAGCCTCGGACTTACAAGGAAGCTGTTAGCTGTCCTGAAGGTCCTCTGTGGAAAGAGGCCATTAAAAGTGAAATCGACTCCATTCTACAGAATCATACGTGGGAACTGGTGGATTTACCACCTGGTAGTAAGCCTCTGGGCTATAAGTGGATCTTCAAGAGGAAGATGAAAGCAGATGGGTCGATAGATAAGTACAAAGCTAGGCTTGTCATTAAAGGCTATCGGCAAAAAGAAGGCCTAGATTACTTTGATACTTATTCACCAGTCTCAAGGATCAATTCCATTCGGATGATAATTGCTATCGCAGCTTTGCGAAACCTTGAGATACATCAGATGGATGTAAAAACAGCTTTCCTAAATGGCGATTTAGAAGAAGAAATCTATATGGAACAACCCGAGGGTTTTTCCGCGCCAGGTCAAGAGAGGAAAGTCTGTAAGCTTGTTAGATCTCTGTATGGTCTAAAGCAGGCTCCAAAACAATGGCATGAGAAGTTTGACTATGCAATCTTGTCTAGTGGCTTCCGCATCAACGAATGTGACAAATGTGTTTATGTCAAGAACACTGATGAAGGATGTGTCATTCTGTGTCTCTATGTTGATGATATGCTCATTGTTGGTAGTAATGACAGGGTCATTCAATCTACCAAGGATATGTTGAACTCTAAGTTTGACATGAAGGATATGGGCCTTGCAGATGTGATACTGGGTGTCAAGATCACCAGAACATCTGATGGACTTGCGTTGTCTCAGACACACTATGTTGACAAAATTCTTGAAAAGTTCAATCAGTCTGACACAGGCATCGCAAAAACCCCCGTGGACGTCAGTCTCCATTTATCCAAGAATGGGGGGGAAGGGGTGTCCCAATTAGAGTATTCTCGGATAATTGGGAGCCTCATGTACTTGATGAGTTGTACAAGGCCTGATATAGCCTACTCAGTAAGCAGACTGAGCAGATACACGAGTAATCCAGGACATGATCACTGGAAGGCGATAGTCAGAGTACTACATTATTTAAGGTATACTCGTGATCTGGGGTTGCACTATACCAGATATCCAGCAGTACTAGAAGGGTACTGTGATGCCAATTGGATATCGGATATGAAGGACTCAAAATCCACAAGTGGATATGTCTTCACGCTTGGTGGTGCAGCAGTTGCTTGGAAGTCTTCTAAACAAACGTGTATAGCACGGTCTACAATGGAATCTGAATTCATTGCTTTAGATAAAGCAACTGAAGAGGCTGAGTGGCTACGTCAGTTCCTGGAAGAAATTCCAAAATGGTCAAAACCAGTGCCAGCTATTAGTATCCACTGTGATAGTCAAGCTGCGATTGGTAGGGCTTTGAGCGCCAATTATAATGGTAAGTCTAGACATATACGTGAAGACATAATACCATTAAACAACTGCTCTCAAGTGGGGTTGTCACAATTGACTATGTGAGGTCAAAGGACAATATTGCGGATCTGCTAACCAAAGGGTTATCTCGAGAGCTAGTTGAGAAAGCATCGAGAGGAATGGGGCTAAAGCCAATACGCTCATAGTTACCGTGAAGGTAGCCAACCTAGCTGACTGGAGATCCCAAGATCTAGGTTCAATGAGACTACTTTTTGCGTGTATTCGAGGACGATCACTGAGGAGACGAGGTCTCCTACCCATCCCTGTATAAGATGTAGAACAGTGATACCTGTAAAGTGGAAAAAAGGTTAAGCATTGCTTTTAATGACTCTTATGCGTCGGAGATGCCGAGCGGGGTATAACAGGATACCCTTTATATAAGAAGGTCACCTATGTGAGTATGAAGTGGGGCCGCTTCTATGAGAATTCGGGCAAAATTCTCGAGAAAATACTTGCAGAACCAGGAAGGGGGGTGTCAAGGCCGAAATGAACCCAACAGTGAGAACTGAACTACGTCAGGAGAAGTCCTGTGTGACGTCTGTTGTCTAAGTTTACACCAGCGACGGAACAGTTCAAAGCAGGACTGCACACTGGTCTGTCAGTAAACTCGATAGGCTATCACAAGGGAAGGTTCAAGGCCAAAAGCTACCTATCCTATGCAGGACCTATCTGTTGTCTCTCTTTCTAGGTCAGCATTATAGTTTGCATTAGAATGCATGCCAATTTCATTCATGGGGGGGATTGTTGGAATTTTGACAATTCAATGTGAATGAATTTGTGCACATGGGTGGCTTCAATGTGAATGAATTGTGCACATGGGTGGCTTCCCTTTGTAGGCTACCTAATCTTCCTCATTTCACACTAGAAGTCACCATTGTGGGCTACTTAACTTTCTCTCTTTCACACTTGGAGTTTCTCCTATAAATAGGTCACTCCTCATTGTGTTTTGCATCAGAGAAAACAATCCAATTCATTCCTACAAATTTCATTTGAGTCAGGAAGAGAGACAGGCGTTAGTTAGTTCGCCAAGGCGGTCGACGGTGGTGTTTCGTCGGCTCGTGGTTCTTGCCGTTGTATCCTGGGACGAAGACGTCGGTTCAACCTACAACACCCACGGTAGGCGGCGAATCTTTGTTAAGGAGAGTGTGGTTACACACGACTCGGCAGTTTCCAATCTACTGTTTGTATCTCTGTTTCGATTCTATTATTTTCCGGTTCATGTAATTTGATTACATTTTGTTCATGTATAATGTTATAAGAAGAATTGTTCTTTGGATCTGTGATTGCCACTATATTTTCTCCAACATTCGCCACTCCAACTCCCTTGGAATTCACATAACAGAGTGCAAAAGATGCATATCAATTGACGTTCCAAAGTCTCTCATTTGCATTTGCAATTACAAATGTGTTCTAAAACGCACACTCAACTAAGAGGTAATAAGAACAAAAAGACTATGATTCTGAACCAATTTACATACTAGGAAGATAATTCCCCCATCCGCATGCTAAAAGCTCTGGAAACTCCATGAATCACAAAATGCTCAGACGAAAAGCTATCCGGTGCTAGTATTTCCACTCCATTAATAGCCACTCTCCTCCTCTTTGAATAATAAGCAGTTTTAGTGATCACCAGATTTCTACCAGGAACCAGTGTGACCAAGATTGATTTCTCAGGTAATGAACCCAATTCGACGTAAGTAAGCCTCTGAGGAATCATATGGAACCTCACCATCCTATCAAGCAAAGGCAGAGATAGGGTCACGAACATGAAATCCAACGGGTCGAAAATCGTGACCGAGTTCAAGCCCGGGTGATCTCGAAGAATCCCATCAACAACCGAATGCAATCTGATTGGGAACGACTCATACCCGTTGGGACTCATAAACCGAACAACCCGGTTCCACTCGACCGGGTTCTTGAATGTCCTGCCGTTAGAATCATCACAAACGGGTGGCTGAGTGATTTCCCAATCTGGGTCGGTTTCGTTCGCGGGTAACGAAGAGAACGGCCAGAGAACGCCGTGTATCGAAATGGGTCCGCCGAGAAACAAATCCGGATGGGTAATCGACACGTTGTTGATCTCAATTGAATTGGGTCCGTTCTGTTTCGGGTCAATCTTGGTGATTGCGATGCTCCTGTGAGGAACAAGGGTGGAAAAGCAAGTCCCGTTGGGATTCTTGAAAAGCTCTTGCATCGGGAGTTTGATAGGACAGGTGTGGTACTTGAGGAGTTTTTTCATGAGACTCGGGTGAGAGGAGACGTTGGGAAAGGCGGAGTCTTGGATTGCGAAGATGGTGGTTTCGGGGGAGGAGAGGAAGAGTTCGGGGGAGATTTGGAGGATGGTGGCTATGGCGGTGAAGCCGTGTTTACGGAGAGCGAGAGAGGCGGCGAAGGAGAGGTTGTGGGGGAGGTGGGTCTGGGGTGGTGGGATTTGTTGGTTGAGTTGTGGTAGGTGGTGAATGGATGCGGTGATTGCTATTAGGGCGAGGATTATGGACACGGCGAAGTAGAATGGGCAGTGCCACCAGTTTGAACAAGAATCCGCCATTGGTGATTGAGTTGAAATTCTTTTGTTTGAGAGAGAGAGAGAGAGAGAGAGAGAGAACAGAGGACTTCTGATTAAACCCTTAAAGCGGTTTTTATTTACGGTTCGTTTTCTTGAGGATTTGGGAGGGAAGGAACAGAATTCTTGGTATTATTGGGTCATTGGGCTTGGATAGGAGTGGACCTTTTTTTTCTTTTTTTCTTTTTGTATCTGGACATCATATTATGAGTTGGGCCGGGTGGATTTTTTGTTAGGCTTGAGTTGCGATGTTTGGTCCGCTGGAGTCCAACACCATGTTTGGAACTCTGGCGCCATGTTTGGACGTGCAATAGGATTGGAGAAAAAAATACTCCTTTTTAAATGTTGTCACAATATTAATATTGTAGTTTTCTATTTGGATTTGGTTATCTCACAATGTGACTTACTGAAAATTTTCAAATATCTTAAGACTGTTTGAATTGTGAATTGTTTCAGAAATCTTAAGACTGTTTGAATTGTAAATTGAAGAAATTAGTCGTGTTTAGATTACTAGCTTATTTATTGACAATTAGGTGTTTGGGTTAGTAAAAGGTCGGGGAAACCTCTAGTGGCCACGAAGGCATTGATAGCACCTGTTAATCTTCCAAACCAGAGAAATTAGGAGGGACCAAACCTCCAAACCATAGGTTTTGAGCACAAAGCTAAACAAATGAACGAAAACCTATAAATTTTCTCTTGATTGCCTAGAATTTAAATTCGCTAACAAGTCCTATATGCGACTCAAGTGTAACACAAATTAAGTTGACAGAAAATCCCTATAGCTTAACTTTCCTCTTCAATCACAATAGACAGATGACTATATAAATATTTCCTTCTCATATTGGAAGAAAATGAAAGTTAATGCCTGAAAGAAAATAAATACTAATATATATGAAGCATGGCATGGCTCAAAATAAGCCATGCATGAGTACTGTGTAACATCCGTGCACTAGTAACAATATTTTCTTTAATTTTGACATATCCTATAATTAAGGTTTGCAAAGTTGTTTGTTGCTGTTGACAATAGAAGGAAAATGTAAAAGATTTATGATGGGCCATGACAATAAATTACCCTAATAATCAAACATCCAATCTAATGCACATGGAATGTACTAGGACAATTAATAAAATTGACCTAACAAACCAGAGGGCCGGCTTCATTACTTATTAGGAGAGAAGTCAGCCTCAATGAGAATTTAGCAAGTTTGTTGGAGTAGATTTGCACATATCATGTGATCCAAAAAACAAGATGATTTTGACCCATACAAACAAAAGGAAATAGACAGGGATACGAAACATGAGAAATACACAATTAAGCAGCGGTACGTTTATACTTGTAGTCAAGGGCGGAATCCGGAACCTAATTTGTCCCGGACTAACTAAAGTTCTGAATACTGTATCGCACATGATACAGTTTTTACCACTTGTACGATGCATAATGGTATTGATGTGATACCGGGTACTATTTCAGAGTGCTCGTTACAAATTAGTATATTTGCTAAAATTCTTAGATATGTACCTTTGTCAATAAAAAGAAATAGTATATTCTTCACCGATGAGCTTATCCCAGCGGAAAGCACTTGGCTTTGCCCTTACGTGGGTAGAGTTTGAGTCTTATTAGGGCTGGTACCTGCAGAAAGCACTTGACTTTGCCCTTATGTTTGGACCGAGGGTTGGAATAGGTTAGACTAAACCAAAAAAATATACAATGATACAAAAATTTTAATAGAAATGCCGTTTATAATGTATATGGTATTTTACAAATTCGCCCTACTTTTAATACGAATAGATTTTTCAGGAATAATTGAACTACATGCCAAAGTAAAAGAGATGCCGATTTCGGACAACTCTCTACTCTCTACCCTCTACCTACCCTTTTCTCGACAACCAAAACCATCCCCCAAAGAGTTGATGAATCAAATAGTCGTTTTAAATATTCCAATTTTCCGTTTATTTATTCTTCTCGACATATTGACGTCTAATGTAGGAGTTTTCCTTTTAAAACTGGAATGGCTTTCATAATATTTTTTATAGTTTTTTTTTTTTTTTTAGATTTTTATAAAGAATTTTGTTCCTTCTTTTAAAACTTTGAAACCTTTCGAATTCCAAATGTATTTTATTCTTTTTTATTTTTCTAATTTTTTATTGAGTTGGGTAAAAATGGGTTTAAAAAAAGAGCACTTTTGGGTTTGGCCTACGTACCCCAAATGGACGTTCAGATCCAACAACTAAAAAAAGTAGTACTCCTATCTTTTGCTTTTGGTCATCTCTGTTTGTGACCTTTCCTTTGTTTCTATGAATTGTTTGTTTAATCCATTTTGGTCTTTCTTTGTCACTCTTTATCTCTGCTTTTTTCGTTTTGTCAATAGTCATGCATTTTCACTACTTTTGGACATGAAAACTCTGTGTTTTAATCGTACGGCTATATATCGTGCAAAACTGTGTTCAAATCTTCTACTACGTGGAGAAATATGCTAAGCATATAAACTCAATGTTTATGAATTCCAAAGCATTTTCTAAACTTGTGGAGTAATTTGTTTTGGAGTTCTCAAGGGCAAGTTTGGTGTTATGCATTTCTTGTGAAGGCAAACGCTAAGGTTCACTTATGTAGAACACATCTAATACAAAATCGCATCCTATATCTAGGAGATATATAATGTATCTTTCTACACATTTTAAGAAATTCTATATCTAGTCAAACAAACATGTCGTTAAATTCAATGTTTCTCTTTTTCCAAACTTGCACCATTGGCCTTAGGCGTGCTCACGGTCCGGATCGGTCCGGATTGGCATGAATCCAATCCTAATCCGTGAGTCACGGTTTTTTTGAAAATACAATCCGTGTCCAATCCAAAAGTCTCACAGTTCGGTTCCAATCCGAACCGCGAGTCACGGATCTGTTCCGGATTAATCCGTGAATTTTCAACTTATTCAGAAAAAACAATAAACAAAGGCAGTAAGGCACTAGCAAGTAGCAAATGCACTAAATAGAAAGCTCAAAGTTGGAAATCCCAATAAAAAAACAACAAAGGCAGTAAGACAGATAGTTATATAGATATTGTTAACTATAATTATATATAATTTTATCACTTTTATAATTATAGTTATATAGATTTGTTAATTTAGCATACTTACGGTTTCGTTGTACCGTTGTAGGAGTTATGGTGCGAATATTGTTATATAGATATTGTTAATTTAGTAGACTTACGATTTGGTTGTACTGTTGTAGGAGTTATGGTGCGAATATAATTATATATAATTAACAATATCTATATAACTATATATAATAAAAATTTCACGGTCCGGATCGGTTAATCCACGGTTTCAAAATCAAAATCCGTGTCCGATGCAAAAGTCACGGTTTTTTATTTTTTGAATCCGTGTCCGGACCATTAATCCACGGTTAAAATCCAAAAGGTACGGATCGGTTCGGTCCGGACCGGATTCACGGTTCACCGATTTTTTTGAGCAGCCCTAATTTGGCCTTGGCCATCCATATTGTCCCTGAATAAATATTTAAAAAGGCATACATGAGCTTTTAGGTGGAAAAATACAAATATAAACTAAGCAAAAGAGTATTGGTATTTGTGTGACATTTTCAACACCGACCAAAAAAACAGCATGACATGAACATCATTGATCCGGTGAAACTGTGAAAGCAGCGATCGAGCCAAGGCCGGACTCCACCCAACGCTTTGGGAAAAGTTTATTATGAGAGGGTACGTATTAGGGCTGCTTAGCGGGTCAAACGAACCGCCGATCAAACTGCAACCTAACCAGACAACACTCATGGATACGTGCGGATAGAGAAAATGATAAATCGTAGCGAGAATCGAACCGATCGAACCTCCCTAAACCATCTGTTGGGCAGCCTTGGTACGTTCAGCTCCTTTCTTGTAACCGGAAGAGATTGAAACAGTGTTATTGGGCCTAGTTTGAGCAACTTTGCAAATCACAATTGTTCATTTTTAGACCTTACTGAGAACATCAGTTAGCCAAAAATTATGATGATCAGAAATTCCTTGATAGAACTTTAGATCATATTTATTTTGAAAAAAAATATTGCCACCTAGATTATACCCCATTTATTAGAAATCTAAATATGATGCGATCATGTACTTGTTGATACCTAAGTATGGATGATATTTAAAAGAAAAAATGTGCACTGTTCACCAGCAATTTTAGCTCAAAATGTACCTTAGCTATTGTACATGCTCTTAGCAAGCCATGCGCAGCAGGTGTTGTGCACCATTTAAGTCGTTCGTTGCTCAAATGGACAGCCCAGATTTCACCTTTGCACCTTTGTATCTGAACCATTCGTTGTCATGCCTGCAAGATGAAATCTAGGCCGTCCATCCGAGCAACGGACGGTCCGGATGGTGCACAGCAGCAACCCCAAATCCATGCTATTTGACGAGTTTATATCGTATTTTCACTATTTTGCCTCAGTCAATTAAACTCCCTTATGAGTAGGTGGATAGTACTGTCTCCGTCTTTAATCCCCGAACTCATCTCCATCCCCACCTTGATTTCAATCCGAGAATGTTTTCTTACCTTCAACCCCACCCAAGAAAGAGGAACAGGAATTCCCATGGGAATTGGGAATCCAACCTTGACAAAAATAAATAAATTAGCTAACCATTTTCCCTTCACCCCAAGGCACCTGTCTCTCTGAGAAGTGAGAACCAAAAGGACAGACCATATAGCTTCAAAATCTATTTTCTTTGTGTTTCTGTTGGAGGATCTTATTATTCCAGTCTTCAACACTGGGATTTTGAGAGAGAAAGAGGAGAAGTACTATTTTTTGTCTACCTGCCATAGTCTCTTGCTACTATTAGTTTGCACAAAATTCCTAAATCCCTTTTTGAACACTGGTGGGTGGGGGAGAGAGATTTCCAGAGGCGTGGGGTTGAGAATGCGGCTGTGAGAAGTGAACTGTGAAACCTTAACTTATAAATATATAATGGGGATTTGAGGCGGGTTCGGGGTGAGACAGACTCAAACCTGTCCTCTACCCGTCTTTCCTGAAATTTTTTAAAGACTATCTCCTATTCTATCCGATCTCCGAAAAAATCATCGAATCCCTTATCTATTTAGGGCAAGAATGAGTAGGATCGGATAAATGGCCATCCCTATCTTCGTGGCAGGTGAAATTAGAGATTGTTTCAATTCCTAACTTATTACCAGCTTAATTGGTTTAAGTCAGTTTTTTGAATTGATGTAAGGGCAAGCCCAAAAATGGTTAGACCTATGTACTCCCTCAGTCCCATTTTAAATGTACATCTTTCTATTTTGGGATGTCCCAAAATAAGTGTCCACTTTCTATAAATAACCATAAAAAAATATCAAACTTTCAATTTTACCCCTAGAAAGTACTCATTGATTTGACAGTTTTTTATATTCATATCATTCTTAAATTGACAATATTTTTCAACATATAGGAGTAATATTTTTCATGAATTTGAAAACTTTGTATAATAGAATTAATTGAAATCTATCAAACAAAATTCATATTACATATTTTTTGAGATCCATATTGAAGGATATAAAAAATTTAAATACATTTAATTGACATCACAGTTTTTAAGGTTACTTTTGAAAATTTAGAGTGCAAACTTTAACTTCTTGAAAAGAACGATTTCCATAGAGTACATTTAAATTAGGACAGATGGAGTAATAGACTATCCTTAAATTTTTTTGGTACAATTTTGTGTGAGAAAATGAAGAGAGGAAATGGGTGAGAAGAAATGTGATAAAATAAGTGATAGACAGTAAATAGTACCTCAACATATGAGGGCATATTTATTGAGTTTAATAGAGCTTATTGGGGTTTTTAATTTGATTGATTGTCAGCTAAAATGCCTAGAAAAAGCACATATAATTAGACTTTTATGCTTGCCCTAAAAGAACAACCTGTCTCACAGTCTTACGATTGTGACAGATACCGAGTAAAATTAATGTGACATTTGCAAAACGCATCACTGAACATGATTACCGTGATATTAGGGGGAAAAGCAAGTCCTTCCACCGGTCACTGTCTAAGATTTTTGCAATTCGTATTTCTCAAACTTTAGGGGTGTTTAGGAGCCTCATTTTTTATTTTTGGCTTTTTGATTTTTGGGATTATGGTCAAAATGCATTTTGAATTTAGGAGAAATATACAGAATGCATTTTGTAACAGGAGTAGTGTTTTGGAAATACTATATCTAAAATACATTTTGTGGGTCTTTTATTAATGAAAATGAGAAAAGTAGAAAATGAAAAGTCAAAAAGCTCCTCACCACCTCTTTTTCACTTCTTCTCTCTAAAGTCTAACATGAAAAACTCATTTTGCGAGAAGTTATTTTGACCCAAATCTCCCAAACATCCAAAACTAAAAAATGTGAAAATGAAAAGTAAAAAAATGGCTTCCAAACACCTTCCCATTTTGGCATTAAGCCCAATGTAAACACACCCACCCCTAACAAAATTTACTACAGTACATGAAAAATTCGTTTATAATTCTACCTAATATTCACATTTGTCTGGCATAATAATCGTAAAAAACCACCCAAAAATGGCAAAAACAGATTTCTCATCTCATCAGTGCTTCTCGTCATCGGGTCTTCTCCGCGTGACACGTATGTAGCAATAGACCGCCGCAAAAACAGCCGTAACAAGTCCCCCAATGATGACCCCACCACCCGCCACCGATTTATCAGTCGAGTGACGCCTTCCCAGCCTTCCGATCACAGGCGGTTGAGCCACACCCGACGACTCTGACTCGCCCTCCGATGACGACTCCGTTACGCCACCGTCACTACCACTTGACGACGACGACGACGGTGGAGTTGCTATCGTACTACCGACTGCCACGGTTGGGACCATTAATGCCTTTGGAGCGTCGGATCTGATCGCTATTGCTTGTACCAGCAAGATTTGGGCCAGGACCAGGAAAGCTACCACAAATCGACCCATTATTCTCTGGTAACTCACTCGATCACTGAGCTGACTCAGTTGACGCTTCCTGTTTGAATGCTTCGTAATGTGAGTTTGTGTATATATTTTTTTTTTGCGCTTAAAGAGTTGTTCGTGTGGGAGATCTGCAGCGAGGGTGTGGGTATTTATAGAGCGTGTTGTTTGAAACTTGGGCGAAGGTCCAGAGAGGGGTGTGGGGACCAGGTATTAAAGTTGGGGCTTGAACTTTGAATGAGAGGAAAGAGAGAGAGAGAGAGAGGTGATTTTGGAAAAGTCAAACAATAAGTCTACATACTCAGAAATTTGACCCCGAAAATAACCCAGAAAACACATCCAAGGGGTAAGATTCACTCAATACACTGTTTAATTGGGTGAATCTCACCCCTTAGATGTGTTTTCTGGATCATTTTCGGGGTCAAATTTCTGGGACTGTACCATTGCTGAAAATCAAAAGGATGCTTTTGGGTTGTGGATCGTCGTTAGGTGCCTAGGAAAGAAGGCAGGTGTGTGAGTGTGATATTGAAGGAGACAACTGGTGCTGTGCTGGGTTGGACACTTGGACTCCAAAATCCACAAAACGACGAAATACTTTATTTTATCGCCGCTCGAGTCTTGGAGTCAATTTTATTAGAACCGGGTCGCTATAGGGCCTCAATATATACAAACCGTTCATTCAAGTATTCAACAATTGAAGGTTTAGATTATAAAAAATGTAAGGTAAAGTATCTTAGACGTAGAATAACATTTGCAATTTGTATAAGTGAAAACGTTTTTGGACGGTTTAGATTGGACACTACATGAGGAATTCCATTTCCCAAATTTTTGTGCATTTTTTGCGGTTAGAATTTGTTGAAAAAAGGATAATGGTAACCTCAGTCCTTAGAGTGGAGGATAATGTATAGAAAAATGTATCGATCGATGTCTATGGAAAGTATATTGATATCCGAACTTGGTTATTATATACTCCCGGATCCTTCCAAAATTAATAGTTCATGTCACTATTCTAACTTAATGAAAAAAATGCTTATGTTTTATAATATATAAGACTTTGTATATGCAATATGCATCTTATTTGATAAGACTTAATTAGCTTACATCATACAACGTATGATGACTTGGCAAATTCACTTATTTTCTAATGCAACCCAACAAAAATCACCAGACTTCCCAACATGTCCTTACTCTCTTTTTTTCTCCTAGAAACAATTTCTAAATACAAGTATACGTACCACCCTCTTCCCTCCAAATCACCATCACCAGTGTTTTTCATTTTCACTAGTGTTCTTTTGCTTATTTTTAGCTACGTTATGTTAAAACTCGAACATTCAACTACTTGGTTTGTTTTTCATTTTCACCAATGTTTTTTGATTATTTTTAGCTATGTTATGTTGAAACTCGAACATTCTACTACTCGGTTGGTTGGCCAATTAAGGAGTAATTTGCAGCTCTGTTACGAGTATAATAGAGTACTATAAAATCGCATTTATTAATTTAGGGTGCGTGTCCTTAGAAGCCTAATATTAGGCCCAGATCGAGGAGGAAAGAAGTCCAAATTCAGAAGTAGCTTGGATGTTTGGGGACCAGCTAGCTAGCCAGTGAATCACTCATATACCAGTACTACTGCTCTCCAGCTAATATATACTCCACTTACTAAATTCCTACCCACCCCTAGCTTTCTATGCATCATGCATGCATGGGGGCCGTCCGTTAGCCGTAGGTCCTTCGATGATCATCCATAATAACTAGTCAATTCAACGCATGCAAGTTGCAAGAGGTTCTAAAAGTTGCTTGGACGTCCATTTCTGAACTATCCCAATTTTGTGTTGACATTAAATTTTGAAAAAGAAAAGATGTAATGTCTACAGTTGGCGTCACAGCTGGAATGTGAACAGCGGTTCCAAATAATATTATGCCTGTGACCCAGGGTGAACCCAGTGGGGGCGGTCGTCTTACAAAAAAAAATGTATTATATAGGAAGGAGAAAAAAAACCTTATCAATTATATAGGCTCGCTCCTAGAAAGTATTTTTTTTTAAAAAAAAGTATCCCAACGTAGTGACATTTCTGGGCTCGTCCCTATCCGTCTAAATCTTTTTGCTGCTTCTGCAAATTTGTCAGAGTCGTTGAAAGAGTAATGTGCGATCATCTCCCAATTATTCCATGCTACCATATGGTTTATCAGTATGTGGCTGTTTGATAAAACTGAAAACTGAAAGCTGAAAAATTAAGTTCTGAAAACAGAATGTTGAATTTTTTACACTGAAAAGCTGTTTGATAAAATATATTAAGCACTGAATTAAAAAAATAAAAATAAAAAGTTGTTCTAATTGTCTCTTAATTTTACTAATGGTCATTATGTATTTGTGGTAGTGGTAGAGTGGTGATTGGGAGGTGGCAGGGTGGTGGTGGCGGTGTAACGGTACCAGTGGAGTAATGGTGATGATGGAATGATAGGCAGTTGTAGTAGCAGTGTAGTAATAGTGGTGCAATGGTGCTGGTGTAATGGTGTTAGTGTGATGGTTGTGGCATGATGGTGGTGATGGTGGGCTAGGTGGAGTGCTAGTAGTGGCGATGGAGTGTGAGCGGTGGTAGAGTGATGACGGTGGCATGGCAATAATAGTGGTGGTATATGGGTATTGGTGATAGTGGTGGCAGTATGGTAGTGGTGGTGGTTGTGGTGGTGGTTGTGGTGGTAGCAACGTGGCGGCAGCGATGGCGACGGCGGTGGTGATGCAATGGTTGTGGCGGCGATGTGGCAGTGGTGGTGGTTGTGGAGTTGTGGCTTGATAGTGGTGGTGGTGGTGGAGGTGGTGGTGGTGGTGGTGACAGTGGCATGGCAGCGGTGATGCGATAGTTAATTGTAAGCACATAACAATTCAGCCAAAATGAAGTAGCTCAAAGGTACTTAATTTTATCAATTGTTTAGCCTACATTTTAAGTGGCACTTAATCTGTTAAGTAATATAAAATGTGGTTATCAAATCTACTTAATCACTTATTACTTAACTGATTCAGTTTTATGTGTTGAATCTGTGTTGTCAAACAAGTCATATATGTCATTACAAGAATTATTATATGCATGAGTTTTGTAGAGCTGATTACTTTTAAGGAAATGGGAACCATGGCATTGGTGTGCGGCCCTGGTGCACACATATGGACCGTCTAAACGGGTTTAAATAAATCTCTTCCCTGGAAGAGTTTTATTTAAATACGGGCTGTCGATTGCATAGATTAACGGTTCAGATGTACATAACAAGAACGCACACCAGCATCCGGGTCTAGTTTTTGGTGAAGACTAGGTACTCAGTTGATCAGAGCCGGCCCTGACCTAAAGTGAGTGTTGCGGCCGATGTAGACCCCCCCAAAACTACAAATTTCAAAGGCCCTCCTCCATATGTTAGTATCCCTAAGTATCTTTTGTAAATCCCAAAAAAAAAAAAAGTACATCGTATTCAAAAAATGCTTTTAAAATCTTGGAAGGTTCATGTGATATTTAAGTGACAAATTTTAAATCTTGAAATGTTTGGTTATTGTTCTAGAGTTAATTCCTATTGATGAATAGTAATATTTGTTTTTAGAGGTCTAATTTACTGACTTACATTTTGTTCATTAAGATTTTGAAAAAGACCTCCTTTTGATTTTCACTTTAAGCCTTCAAAAAATCAGTGCCGGCTCTGTAGTTGATAAAAGAATGGTTACAAAAAATTTAGGTGCCAATTAAATTTGAAAAGTTAACTGCTTGTAGCAGAATGATGATCTTGAGGAAAGTGCTTCTCGTTCCTTAGAATTTTAATCCAAGGTTTGGTGGCCTGTAGTTTGCTTTTTGGCCTTTGGTGTGGTTTTCCCTATAGTTTTCACATTTTTTTTAAGACAGATAGTTCCCACCAATAAAAACACTTTTGGATGATCTGGATATGCACATTAGGACCCCACCACTAGAGAATGCACACCAAATCCCCGTTTTCAACAGTTGGACCCAAATAGGTATCTGATCAATGTCACACAGTTAAAGTAGCGGAAGCCAGCTTCCAGATCACCACAAAATGAAGAATCGAAGAAAGAGTGTTACTTTTAGCAGGTGAATTCATTACCATGTGTTATTGTGTTTACACAACTGTCTAATAAAGAGAGAAAACTGACTTCTTCACAAAAGTCAAAAGAAGTCCCTAGGAAAAGACCAAGTCACCAATCAAGGCTAGAAAAGTGGTCAAAGTAGTTGGGTGGTACTTTTTGGAGGTGTTTATCAATTGAAAAATAAATTATAGTACGAGCCATTTTATCGCTTCATTTTTTTGGTAATTACATTTTAATATTTGTCTTTTAATTTTTAAAATACACGTAACATAAACACCAAAGACTAAAGACAAAGTTTGGAGTGTTGAAGTGTCATAATCATTTCCCAAAAACTATGGATAGATCATTTGGTATATAATAAATGCACACAAGCTTGTGTGAGATTCATATATCTTGAGGTGACACGCAAATAATTGGACTTATTCAATTTGTTTAACACATGTTTTTAAGAGTTTATGTAAAAAGTAGCTCATTTCCATATGGATAAGGGTTTGATCTATTTTCATCCCTAAAATTTAAGGGAAGAAAATGAATGAATTTACCAAGCCCTTACGCTATTAGAATGAGCTTATTTTTAATAAAAACCATTAAACCAATATTTAAAATCAATTGAACAGCTTTGATTATTTAGTATTTACATAAAATTTTCAAATAGATCCCACTAAATATGGTGATGTAAAACAAATGTTGTACCCGTAGTTGGACTCTTATAGGAGTGATTTCCATACAATTTTTTAGTATCCAGTTTGGTCCATTTTTTGCCTTTTTTGGGCTCCCTCCGGGCCCATCACAATAATTGAAATTGTTTACTTTGTAGAGCTCGTCGAATATTCTGTATATGTTAAAAATTAGCTTGATTGAAAATCGATAGGAATATGAGCGAAATATATTTGTCCAAGAAAAATAAGACGAAAAAAAAAAAAAAACTTCAATTAGGAATAAACATAAACCCGGAAGGAGCCCACAAAAAACTGGACCTGAATACCATTAAAAAAAACTGGACATGAATCACGTGGGTTGAAGACTTTAGACTTGAAGTCCAAAGACGCGGGAGGAGGGGGAACAATGAGAATCCAGCCTAACGCCCATCCGTGCACCGTCCAGTCAAATGGCAAATATTTATTTTTTAAATAAAACCATCTCCTCACTGTTTTTAAAAGTGACGATTTCAATAAGGAAAATAATTCCCGCATCTCTTTTTTGTCTTTAGTAAAAAGATATTTCACATAGAAGTTTCACTAAAAGATAAAAATAAAAGTGTATTAATCAAAAAAGAGAGTTCAATTCATTTGCCTTTCAACTACCAAAATATGCCCAATATGGGTTGAAAAAAAAGCAAAAAAAACACACACACACACACACACATTCCGGTGTACTTTTTACACATTTTAATCTATTTTCATACATTTTTTTAATACATTTTTCACATATTTAAATATACTTTTTAAACCTTTATGACGGTTCTGGGGGCTGATTTTAAAATTTTCTTATTTACTTATTTTCGGTAGACTAAAGCGGTCACAACTCAATTTCAGCTCAAGGCCGGCTCTATACTACTGCCTGAATTGGACGGTGCAGTCATAAAATCCTTTGTTTATCAATTTCAGCTTCATGATAACTATTGTGGTTGTCATGTTAATTCCACAACACTTAGCTATTGAACCTAGTTTTAGTCACGCTTCCACCTATAGCTTATGCAGTAGTGATTTAATGATGGATCCTTTAAACGGTCTAATTCCCGGTAATTTTTTTTCGTGATTCCTCGTGGGAACCCTTAAAAAGATGTTTTAAACACATTGAAAAGTTCGAACTATCAATATGTGATCGAGAAATGAGGGATAGGGATCCCTTAAACTGTCTAATTTCCGGTCATTTTTTTGGTGATTCTTTGCAGGAATCCTTAAAAACATGTTTGATTTGCAGGGGGAAAAAAAACACGTTTTAAACACATTAAAGGTTCGAATCATCATAATTTGATTGGGATATGAGAGGTCCGCATTTAGCAAATGAGGAATCCCTCATTAGATTGCAACTAATAGGCTAATAGCTTATGATCATAAACCATTTAAATCAGGTCAAAAGGAGGGCCATCAAAGGATCTAAATATGAAACAATTGGGCCCAAACCTGCCTTTGGTGGTCCAGAACCAAACTTCGAATTAAAGGCCTGCTGGTTAAGTTTCAGTTTTCCTACAACACGGGCTCAGTTCGAATTCAACTCGCCATAAAGCCCAACTTCCGGAAATTGAACCACGTCTCCATCGTTTGTATTTTCTATCGAACCCATCATGCACTCTCTCTCTCTCTCTCTCTCAAATTTTATTGAAGGTATGGTTTAGTAGGAATATAGTTCCTTTTATGACATTTCGCCCTTTTCTCAATAATTCATGTCTAAGCTCACCTCAACTAATTTTGGGTTAAAACCCGTAAAGCCACCGCTTTAGGTTCTAAATTTTGACTAATTTTAGGAGCCTCCAATTATACAGGCTTATATAGAAGTGAGGCCTTAACTTGCTTAGGAGTTAGGACCCAAGCAAAAGTAAAGCCCAAGCGAAAAGGTCCAAGCATGAGATAATTGTTGAAAGTTTTACCTTCAATGAATGAATTTAGTGGAGCGTTTGTAGCTGGAGAGATAAGGGTGTTATCCCCAATTTTTGTCAGGCAATTATAGAGGACTCGTTGCCACCCATTGTCTGGCAAGTATGGAGAAAAGTATGGAGCTTTTTACTCCCATCTCGTTCCTGACAATTATAGAGCTCTCACTAGAGCTATATTAGTCGTGCATTGCAAATAGGAAAAACACACACTTGTATACACAGTGCACTATCATACAGAGAGTTCTGATTTGTGGGAGAGAGATAGGCAAAGTTCAGTTCGCCAAGGCACTCCTCGGAGGTGTTCCGAGATTCGTGGTCCCGCTGTTTTATTCTGGGAGACAGACGCCGGTTTCAACCTGCAACACCCTCGGTAGGCGGCGAATCTGTTTTAAAGAAACCGTGATTACACGGGACTCGGTTCTCGAATACTCCTCAGTTTGTACTTCTCACTAATTTATTCTGCAATTACATTGTATTGTATTTCATTAATGGAAATTATTCTTTGGAATTCATGTATTGCCATAATTTTTCTAACAATAATTCGGTGCTTTATTGTGCAAATTTGGTAGATTTTCCTTTGAAAAAGTTGTGGTTTCAAAAATTTAGGGGCGGAATTTGTGTTGCAATTGAATGTCTTGACTGAACTTTTATCAAAAGAACTAAGAAAGCCCTTTGGTGTGCTCACTTTCTTGAAGGCAGAGCATAATTATTTTCCGAATCCCAGGGTTGCGTACAAATTTTTGTTGTCTATTTATGTTTAAGTTGCAGCTAAAAATAGGAGAAGATGGAAACGATTTTATTGGTGGGGATATTCCAATGGTTACTGGTGTCTTAATGCTCTCAAACGCTTGTAACGACTTCGTTATCGAGGTTTTTTAATTTAACTATTTTTAATTATGCAAAGTATATTGAGATTTTAGGGTTTCATTCAAAAAGTTTGCTTTATGCCGAGAAATTGCAGGGTTGGGGATCTAATCCCAGCGCCCACTTGCGGAGAGACTAATTAAAGTCGGAGCAAGTTATGTATGTACTGACCCCAAAAAGTTGATAACACCTGAGAAATTTCAAACTTGAGAAATAGGAGTGAATAAACTCATAAGTCCCAAACCTTAACCACAAGGCCAACTCCTTGTGATTCTACAGTGAAGGTAATAGTGGGGCCAATGTGGCTCAATGATTAGACCATTTGTTCTATCACCTAAGGGCATCATCAATGACATAATCAACTTTAAATAACCAGAATTTACCACATTAGCTGTTAATTATCCATTAGTGCATGGCTAATGTTAGCAACCCTAAGCTCCACAATCGAAATAAGTTGGCAAAAATTCAAATCTAACAGTCAGTTTTATTCTTCTCATTCTAATTGTCTACATTGATCAGTATTCTAGTAACATAAGTGAAAATGAAGAGCAATTGTTAAAATTCATAAAGTGACCAATGTTGTTGATAGGTGCTTAATTGTACTCAATTATGCCCTCTAACTTATACTTGCGGGTCCATTTATGTTGTCACTTGGTGTGGATTAATTAGTATAATGTGTTTGTAGGATTTGGAGATCAATGAGCCAAATAAAGTGCAATTTGGAAAGGAAATCATTCAATCCCGAATTGAAAAGGAATCTGGACAGCCTTCAGTATTTTGACCATATCTTTTAACTTGAGTGTCCAATTGAGATAAGGTTTGCGCCACTCGAAAGGAAATTCAATTTCCTACAACTTTCCTATTTATGAGTTTTCCAAATTCCAACATCTTGAAGGTCGAAATTGGACTGGAAGCGGGCTGTAGAAGACAAGGACGGGATTTTTGGGAAGTTTAGTTGAGATTGGACTTCCTAAACTTATTCTTTTACTTGGACTCCAAGAGAGTTGTGAGCACTATAAAAGGCTAATCCTAGGTCATTATTAGGGGTCAGAAGTTGAAGAGAGGCTCCATGTCCGGCTAAACCCCTCATCTAGGGGGAAGATGAAGCTCCGCTTCAAGTAACGTTAATTTATGTATAGAATTTAGGTTTTTTATTCGGATAAATTGTTTAACTAAGAACTCTTTTCATTACATATGAATGAAATAGTTTTACTTCTTCCATTATGTTGAGTATTTGTGAGCGCAACGCAAATACCTAGTTAATCAATAGTTTTCACTGATTGTGCTTGGGTGACTGAGATGGGTTATGCTCGTAAGACGGGTCGTGCCACTGGACAGGCCGTGAAAGAGACGGGGTTGTACCAGCGAGACGGGCCGTGCTATGGGATAGGCCATGCCTGTTGGCAACACAATAATCTTCTTGACAAAATCATGATTCGAGTAGAAACCCTAGCCTATGCATATTTTCGTTACGCAGTCGGGGTGGATTCAAAACCCTAGATCTTTCTTTCCATCTCCAATTTAATCACTGCTTAGCTTAGTTTAATCATTCACAAAAATAAAACCAATCAATTAATCTTTTCCGAATTAAATTAGAAATTAATCAAATCTATTGTAACTTAGCCAATCTGTCTCCGTGGATCGATACTCGAACTTAGCCACTATTCTTTGGAGTAGTAGTTAATTCTTAGTTGTTATAAATATATTTTTGACTCGGAACGACACGGTCAGTTGTTAATGCAAAGCCATTTGCCAAAGGGGAAAGTGAGGTTCACCCATGAATAAAAAGCTTTGTTTTACATGGAGTGAGTTTAAAACAATAAAAAGTATACGGAGTAACTTTTGTGAGTAGCACCCACTATTTTTGTTATTGGGATAAATGTTGCTAATTTTGATAGTTGAAAGACTCAAATTTGATTATGGTTATAAGGTTGTAATGTTTGGTTATTCCGTTGTGAGTCATTTTTTAGGTTAACATTGTTAACTTTGTAAACCTTTTACTTTTGGTTATGTCATTGGAGATAACCTAAAAGCTTCTCCAAAGGCATATTGGACGTGTTATTATAAACTTTTTACTCCGAATTTCTTTCTCCAATAGTGACATAGAACACATGCTATATTTATCTATAGGGTAAATTTCACTGACCTCCATTGAGATTTCTGACAAACACACTAACCTCTCATGTAGTTCTTGAAAATCCATTGTACGTCCTCCCTTTCTTTTTAGTAAATTATCTCCAATAGTGACATAGAACACATGCTATATTTCCAATATTCCCCCCTCTCCTAACTTCCGTTAGTTTTTCTTTAGTTTTCAAAGTTTTTTTTTTATGAAAAACTATTTTAGGAACTTTATTTTTATGAAAAAAATTTCAAAAAAACTGTTTTCTAACAAATACTTTTCAACAAAAAAAATCTTAAAACAAATTCTTTGGAAAATATGTTTCAAACTTTATCTTTTCTAAAAAAATTTGAAAAACTGTTTTTAAAACTTATTTTTTTCAAAATAACTGTTTTCCAAAAACTAGTTTTTTTTATCCAAGAAAATGTTTTCAGAAACTAGCTTTCAAAACTAGTTTTTTTCTTCAAAAACTATTTCCAACAAATATTACTCGATATTTTTCTAAGAAAACATTTTTTTAAGATAAAAAAAAAGTTTTTAACTCTATTTAAAACGTTTTTAAATGTTTATTTTTTTGAAAAAAAAGTTTTTTAACTCTTCTTTTTCAAAAAAATAAATTAAATTAAAAAGTAACGGATGACAGTGCATTTTCAGAAACTACATGAGAGGTTAGTGTATTTGTCAGAAACCACAAGGGAGGTTACTGAAATTCATGACCCTTATCTATAACTATCTGTGTTGGCAAATAAAGTTCGTCTTATATTTATGTTCACCCTGATGCCTCAAAGAACTTGAGTTGCCATTCATAGATCAAGGCCGTTGACATTTATAAAGTAAATTTCTCTCAAAATAACAATGAATAGATTCAATAAAAAGAAAATAAAAGCTGAAGTTAGAGTTTTGCTACTTTTACATCCTTAAACTGGCTGATTCCCAGTTAGAGGGGTTTTTTTCAGTTAAAAAAAGAAAAAAGAAAACTGCCTGATTCCCTAGTTAACCAAACAATGTAATGCTTTTTGACACAAATTTTTTTTTTTTTAACTCCACTATTTGAGCCAACTTACGTGCACATCTATTAATCCTGGAGTTCAATCACACTATCCATGCGTGGAGAGCCCAATTAAATTCGGAGTAAAACTCTGTTGAATTGACACTAAAGAAGTTGATAGCATCTAAGAAATTTCGTACTCCGTATTTAAGATCTTGGAAGGAAGCAAACCTCTATGTATTAGGCCTTGACCATCATGTCAACCCCTTTAGGTTTTTTGTCAATTTGTTTTCTATTAGCAAAATGATAAGTTGCTAAAAAAATAATTTTCTCACATCTCTTTTTATTAAAAGTAAATTGCAAAAATCACCATGCCGCTTTCAAAATGGCCAAGGAAACTCAACCCTAGCTTTCAATGCTAGTCTGTCTATTTTGTCCTCATATTTTCTCTCCACATATCTTTTCAAACCTCATTCAAGTGATGTTTTTTTGGTGTATGTGACCATTATCACCATATAGAAGTCTAATAATTGGTCTTAACCCTTTTCCTTTCAAACGGTTTCAAAAAGCTTTTTCCTCCTCTCCTTTTTCTTTCATAAGTTTGTTTGCACCAATTTTCGTCTATTTCTGGGGTAGACAAAAAAAAATGCACTGCTCTCCCTTACTTTTTAAACTATTTCTCAGGTTCCCCCATTTCCTAACTTCCGTTAGTTTTATAAAAAGTTGTTTTCAAAATTTTAGTTTTTTTTTTTTAAAATGTTTTTCAAAAAAAATGTTTTGAAAGTTCTGAAAATCAGTTTTTGAAAACATTTTTTTTAAAAATAAGAAAGTTTTGAAAACATTTTCTTGGATAAAAAAACTGGTTTTGGGAAATTATTTTTTTGAAAAATTAAGTTTTGAAAACAGTTTTTTACAACAAAAAAAAAAAATCAAAAAGCTAAAGTTTTGAAAACTAACGGAAGTTAAGAAAGGGGGGAATCTAGGAAATAGTTTAAAAAGTATGGGAAGGCAGTACACTTTCAGAAACCACAGGAGCGATCAATGTATTCGTTAGAAACTTCAGGGGAGTCAGTGAAATTTACCTCTTGAAAAAAAACAAAATGCTCTCTTAACATTGTCCACAGATCACAGATTGTGCACGAATTGGTCCGCTTGCAAAAATTTATTCTCAAAATTTATCCTCCTACCTACTGACCTCTCTTTTAGCTGTCCATCACTTCATATGGTCCAAATCCATTGTCCTCTCTCTCTCTCTCTCTCTCTCTCTCTCTCTCTCTCTCCATGGACTATGCAACAAGTTAGAGCAATGGCACCAAAAAACAAAATGATACGAACAAGTGTGCCGACGGAAATTTGACTATCGGATATTGCGCATGTGTTCGAAATCGTCAAATACACTTGAGCCCTGAACAATATATATACGATCCGGTAACCGGAAAAATGTATGTGCAATCTACACAAATTAATTCTAAAAAACCTTTAAATACATCTGTATTTGAATTTGTGTTCACCGCATTTTTCATTGAGTTATTGGTGTGTCCATTAGACCAGCAATTTCAATGCAGTCGGTCATCCCCATTATTAAAAAGGCTAAGAGATTGTGGGGGCATTTAGGAGTACTAAACTATCACCCAAAAAAGAAAATAGTCCGTGGCCCATTAAAAGATTAGGGCCCACTATGAATGGGCACCTCCACCTAACAAAACTTAATCATACCCTAGTCAATAATTCTGAAAATAAACTGTACGAGAACCGTTTGATACACGCAGACCTATGCATGCATAATGTATGGCTCCAAACAAAGTTGTGTCCGAAATTGTGTTTCGAAACGTTTCGTTGCAAATGTATGCATAATGATTTATTTGGAAACCAAAGTAGCAATTATAACCATTCCTTTATTGCTAGCTTCTATCATAGAGGCAGATAGAAACGATAAAAAAAATTGTCGTGAACCCACCACAAGACTTTGAATTATGGCAATGGACTGAAAATGACTTTTAGCATTTTGGCTGTTGGCGTATGGGGCAAAACACAGTTGTGAGAATAATGTTGATTTTTGTTTGTTTCAATTTCGATTTTACCTTCTTTTTTTTTTCTTTTTTTTGAGAGGTGTTTAGCTAAGATATATGTGGACATAATTGCAAAAATCTATGTATGAGCCAACTTTAAAATCTATTCCAAAAAAAAAAAAAAAAAACAGCCTTAAATTTGCCGTCCACAACAAGTGAGGTCCCTTAATCACAATATATTGATATTGTGATTAAGGGAGTACTACGGGCCTCTCTCGGAAAAGCAACTCGTCCTAACTCGCTGAAATTTCTTTTACTGTGCAATTTTGTTTTTGAATTCCAACGGCTCTTAATTTATGTTTAATCTGATTTAAATCTACACGATCCGTAAGGAGTGTATTCTCCGTCCTACTAAACTCACACTAAACCCAACTTTGTTTCGGTTTGCTTGCATATCCTATCTGTTTACGCCTTGCAATATGTGTTAGAGAGCAGAGGCTCATGTCTAAACGATGGAGGTAGCCCTCCTACTTTGGTGCAGATAAAAACGATAAAAAATTGTCGTGAACCCACCACCACAAGACTTTGAATTATGGCAATAGACTGAAAATGACTTTTAGCACTTTGGCTGTTGGCGTATGGGGCAAAACACAGTTGTGAGAATAATATTAAATTTTTGTTTGTTTCAATTTCGATTTTACATTCTTTTTTTTCTTTTTTTTTTAGAGTGTTCAGCTAAGATATATATGGACATAATTGCAAAAATCTAGGTATGAGCCAACTTTAAAATCTGTTCCAAAAAAAACACAGCCTTAAATTTGCCGTCCACGACAAGTGAGGTCCCTTAATCACAATATCAATATATTGTGATTAAGGGAGTGCCACGGGCCTCTCTTGGAGAAGCAACTCGTCCTAACTCGGAGAAATTTGGTTTTTGAGCAGCCTTGTTGATTTTCTTTGACTGTGCAATTTTGTTTTTGAATTCCAACGGCTCTTAATTTATGTTTAATCTAATTTAAATCTACACGATCCGTAAGGAGTGTATTCTCCGTCCTACTAAACTCACTTAAAACCCGACTTTGTTTCGGTTTGCTTGCGTATCCTATCTATTTAAGCCTTGCAATATGTGTTAGAGAGCAGAGGCTCATGTCTAAACGATGGAGGTAGCTCTCCTACTTTGGTGCTTAATTGTTGTTTATCCCTTGTTTTATGGGTTGTTTTCCTAGATTTTTATTAATGTATTTCGGACGGAATTCGTTGTAAGTGCCGCTGGGCCTTTTTGAATATGCGAGAGCTATTAGAATATGGCTGGGAATTGCATTATTGTGCTTAGGTCAGATACCAAATCTATCAAATTGGATTAATACTTTATGTTTATGGAGGGATATGATTCACCTTAATTGTGGTCCAGGTTAAGTAGTAGCAGTTTTAAATTAGTAGATAAATTAAGGTTACACTTTACATATTCGGTAGTACTCCATTAATTATGCCATCATTATTTTGTTGTTTAATTAGCAGATAGAAAAAGACATTCTTTGAAAATCTCATACAATAATTGCTTTTTGTAACAATTATTCTGTATTTAATTAACTAGTTGTGGGGTATTTAGCATTGATTTATATAGGAGTGATGCACCTGGGCATACCTTTGACGACGAATTATTATTCTTCCATAATTTCCACCAAAAAGCATAGGACAAAGATATGGGTATAAAAAATTTTGCACAGAAAACGTACCGAGCTCCTTTGGGGACCCGCTTTTGGGTCCCATACGAGTGATCCGAACCGTTTTTTGTTGGAACGGTGGGACTTTGGTTGGAGCACTTCCAACCATCCGATTGAGCTGAAATTTGGTGGGAGCCCTTGGAAAAATGTTTTAAAAACAATGAACGGTTCGGATCACTCGTGTGGGACCCAAAAGTGGGTCCCCGAAGGAGCTCGGTACGTTTTCTGTGCAAAATTTTCTGTACGGGTAGCACTGTCGAAAAGCATATGGTCATATTATAGGCCATAGACCTTAAACTCTGCTTTAGTAGGGGGGTGTAACTACAAGATACTTGAAAACAAAACTCAATGTCCTCTTTAAGTTTTCTTTACCCATGAATAATAGGATCCTACTATTAAACCCAAAGAAGAAACAAGGGTGAATTGCCGTCACGTTTATTCTCTCGAGAAAAAACTCAATTATTTGTACTTCTAATCCAATATGAATATCTCAACTTTTTTACTAGACATCTTATCCTATATTTTTATAGGGAGTTAGGGACTTCAATTCACAGGTTCTTATGAACTAAGCAAAAAGCCTTAAGAGAGAAGAGTACGGTCAAGGAATAGGCTTCAATCATTTATGGGTTTTTTTTTTAAAGTCTAGACACATTTTTCCCAAACATTAAAAATTTTGAGAGATTTATAATAATAAAAAATAGTTGACCAGGGGACGAAATGAGTAATATCCGTTGTAGTTTTTGCAAGCGTTACCCCTCCATAAAGGTTCAGGGTTGAATTCTCGTCTAGTGCGATTTGAAATATATGTGGTTACCTATTCCTCACGCCAAGGGCGGAGCTATGTAGGGGTCAGGTGGCCCCGGTCCCCCGCAATTTCCTATTTCGGAGTATATTTTCATATTTTTTTATAGAAATTTTGTAAAAAAATTATAAAACTTTAAAAATGATTAACAAGTAAGAACAATTTTCATTTCAAAAACACTAAATTATGGTGCGATATTAATATTGTAGCTGTCGAATGATAGAATAACAACAGTAGTCGAAATTAATTTTTTAATATACCAAATCTGACTCATAAAACTCGAATGACTAGCTAGATTTAGTTTTGACAATTACGGAACCAAGATTTCTTTCATAACTCGGCCCCCTCCGACTTCGATTCCTGGCTCCGCCACTGCCTCATGCTGTGATGGTTTATACACACTTGCTCTTAATTTATAGACTGAGTGTAAATTCATATTACAAGCATTATTTGTTTCTACAGTTTCATGTGGCTTGGGGGACTACCAGTCCTAGCTGTATGAGAAGTTCTGTGGCCTGTGGGAGCAATTCAAATTTCAAGCTCTTATTAGACTTATCCCCCATTTCCAAGGGAACTTGGAATTTTAGACCCCACAAGAAAAATGGAACCCCATCCCCTACTAGATTTTGGACCCCAACCGAGTCAGCGTGGCTCCCACTTGGGTCCAGTATTATCATTTTCTTGTGGCTGGCTCCATTGAGGTAACCCGTGAGTGATTACATTCGGTGGATATATATCTTCATGGGACTGGGGGACCCCATTCTTTAACACAGCTTCCACATGTTTTACATGAGGAAGTTAAGCAGTCACAAAAGATTACCGGTTACTTTTACCAACCCACCACAGATTATCCGCTTATGGTGCGTCCAGGTCAACTTACCGTTCTTTAATGAACCCTCATGCTCTCCGATCAGGTCAAAGGCAAACAATCCACAATGGCAATCGCAAAAAACTACTCCACTTTCCTGTGGCATGACTCCAAAACTCTGAGCGATTATGTGGTGGGACAAATTACCAACCAACCAAATTAACATGTACCCTTTTGAATTACAGCTTTTTTGGGCACCAACAAACAGAGATGGTACTAGCATTTTAATTTTGGGTGCCGAGCATTGTAGCATGGAAGCTTTTGGCTTAAAATGTTGAGTAGAATTATTAGATTTATTGAATGGCAATTATCCTACTCATTTGGGCTAAAAATAAGACTTTATAGCAACAATTTTTGGTTTCAATCCATCAATAAAATAATTTACGGCCTGTTTCACTAAGGTTACTTTATGGATTTTTTAACTTTTCGCATTTTTTTTAGTTGATGTGTGAAAGAAGGGTGGCATTTATAAGTAAACATGAAAAACTAGAAAGCTAATTTTATCAAATGAGTATACTTAAGGGGTGTTCCACTAACAAAAAACTGTTTTTTCCAAAAATCAAGACAGGTCATTCTTTCACAATACATCACATAAAAAACAGTGAAAAACCAGTTTTTTCAAAAAACCACCTTAGTGGAACACCCCCTTAATTAATTTTTTTGGGAATGGTTAACAAGTATTTTGTACAACCCTGAGGTACTTTGATCCGGTAAAATTAAATTCAAATTACCGAATGCATCCGGGCCGTCCAAAACACGATCGGATGGCGGAGGGGTGCATAGCACCCCCGGATCCAAATCGAATAATTCAAATTTTTTTTTTTTGGCACAATGTGCATTCGGATGGTATGAAATATGAAGCTAGTTCCAAAATAAACAAAGAACTATGAAGCTAATAAAAATATTTATTCTTCAGGATTTCAAAAATAAAAATCTTCTGTTTGTGAATTGAATTTGAGAATTGGGATTATCTTCACGTTCTCCTGTCATTGAATTTTCCTCCACAAATTAGGAAATTACTAGTATTTAGTTTTTATAGAAAATCAAAGCTCGTGAACCTACATAGTAGTTTGAAATAGAGAATAAAAAAATAACACCAGGAGAGTTGCGGTTGTAAAATTTTATTTGTCCAAATTATGGTAGGCACACAAAGATATGGACGAAGAGGCTTTCAAAATGAAGTGGAAAACATCATATATCTTACATAAAACGAAGCAAGTAACAAAAAAATTCATCCAAACCACATAAACACGGAGTTCATGTCCAGGACTTTTTGATTTTTCACATTTCCCCCCTTCTTTCTTTTTACACCGTGGATTTCAACCAAACAACATCGACGACTAGTGGCGGTGGTGCTGGCACTCCATGGGAGTCACCGAAAACCGAGTGGCATCGCTGCAGTAGTCATACACCATGTGCTTAGCCCTCACCCACAACAGCTGGTGGCTCTGGTGCAAGCTCAGCTCCGACACGGTGGGCTCGTCCCACCAGTACCGCTTCTCGGCGGTGCTGGAGCACCGCCGCGCATTCTCAGCGGCCGCCACCGTGGAGGGGCAGGCACAGGCGTCGATTTGGAAACCCTTGTAGGAGGCCACGAAGGGCGCGTGGGTCCAGTCTGTTTTCACACGGCCACCTTGAGTGGCCCAGTCGTCTGCGTTCCAGATTGAACTGTAGACTCCCATTGGTTGGTTTTTTGGGTAAGGGATTCCCCTGTGTTCCAGATTGGAGTGGACACGTATCGGAGTGTCGTCCACCAAAAACCTGCATAAAGAACGAGCAAATATCCTTTAGTGGTAAATTTAACAATTGTTTACTGTCACACGTGGGCCCTATTGAATTTTTTTACCCTCAAAATCTACTCCAATTCCATATAAATTGAGCGTTACTTAAAGTTTGCAAAACTTCTTTCCCCTCTCAAATATATATTGACGTCGTTCACAAAGCTTTTATTCAAATTTATGCTATGTTTATTTATACCAATGAGAGCTTTTATTTAAATTTTTATATTGAAAATAAGTAAAATTATCATAGGACCGAAGATGCTCTTATGCATAAGGTAACAAGGAAGCGTTTATCGTAAGTAAATGCTGAAAACAGAACTTAAGGCACGTACGTCGTTGAAATGCATTGGTGGAAAATTATTTTGTAGTTAGAACGGGGAACATAAGCGATAGAAAAAAGTGTCGGGGCACCGTCGAGCGATGCTCCAACACCATTGAATAATTACTGTTGCTTGTGGGAATCTGCGTCGACCCCACATTGTGATGTCATGCAAGGCTGTGATGCCCCCACGCATTTTGGTTGTTTCCTTTTGTTGGTAACTTTAATACTATAACCACAGATTTTTAATTTATTTTACAGTCTGTGCCAAAAAGTAATACTATCACAAAGTCACAAACCACAGAACCTTGTCTGAAAATTTTCCAGTGCTTTTTTTTAAAAGACCCAGAATCAATGTATTGCTAGCTGCACAAGCAAATGGCATGACCCACATTTTTACAGAGCACAAAAAAACCTTTCTAGAGAGAGAGATGAGATGAGAGAGAGAGATGAAAGGGCTTACACAACTTGGCGCTGATTCCAGAGGAGAGAATAGGAGTGGAAATCCTTGGTGGGATCGAACCAGAGGTTGAGCCTCTGCTCTCTGTTCCCGACGCCATTGACGTACACATTGGTCTGAACCAGGTATGGCTCACCCGTTGTGTTGCCCAGGAACTCGAAATCGAACTCGTTGTGATTTGGACCCTCCGATGACATCTGCACCCCCACAAACAACACATCAGTATCATTATCCTTCCCACTTAATTAGATAGATCATCAACCAAAAGAGTCAACCAAGCAACTCATTAGATTATGACGCCACCAATGAGAAGAGGGCTCTGTTTACGAGAAATTAATGTTTTGGGACAAAATAGTGGGAGTGGGTGGACTGTCATTTAAACGGGAAAGCAAATAATCGCATTCACGGGTTTGAAAGCTACAGCCTTTGACAGCTACAACAAATTCATATCACATCAAAATGATTTTGTAAAAAATTGATTTTTTTTTACTCCAAAAAGCAATGAATGGCAGAAATGAATTACTGAAATAAAATAAAAAAACCCACATCTTTTTTCTTCCATTTGCGCACAAGATGACAAGATTAATAGAGATGTGAAATTTAAAAAAAAAAAAAACTCACGTAGAAAGCAGTGACAGTTCCGGCAGAGTCGCCTTCCACCAGCTTGATCTGAGTTGTGACTTTCCCATACATATACTTGCTTTTTGATGAAAACCCAGCACCTGAAATTCCATATAACCGATAAAATCTCATATTCAAACAAAAAAAAACCTTAAAATTGAACAAAAAGACTCAAGAACAATAGTAGAATGCACAGAACAGGGGTTCTTGGCAAGGACGGATGCAAGGGCGGGTTAGTCATAATTTTATCATTCGAATCCTGTATCCGTCTCTGAATTTTGGTGACAGGAATGAAAAACCCAAAAGACCAAAAACGTAAAATTCGTTTATTTCAGCAGAAAAAGAAAGCATATAGGAGCACTATTTTATACCAGAATAGTTATCTAGTTTCATCTGGAGAAGCTCTCCGTCATACGTGAAATGGTCAAGCGCCCAAGTCGGCTGAAACAACTCGTCAAATCGAGACGAGTTAACCGAACCCACCGCCGTCGCAACAGCCACGGAGACAACCAAAACCACCAGACACGACACCATAGACATTGAAAGGGAACGAGAGAAGGCCATCACTTGTAGAGAGAGAGAGAGAGTGAGAGAGAGAGGGAGAGTGGAAATTTCACTGCAAAGTCTAGAGGAAGCGAAATGCGGGCAATTTATAGCGAGGCACGAGGGTGGGGGTCCATGGGCCACGTCGGTATCCACGTAGGATATGAGAATAAAAATCAAATATTATAGCCGTTAAGTGCGATGGAGAAAGGGGGTGTAGGATTAGCTGGCCAGAAATGGTCCAATGATCGGTGAGGAAGGGTACCCGGTACGACTTGTCGCTGTGCGAGGAAAAGGGCGACTGCAGATCGTACCCAATGGAATCCCGCCACGTGAGCTTTTACAGCTGGTCACTGCTCTCTGTCCAGTTGTCACTGAAGGCAGCATTTAAAAAAGGGATTTAAAGCACGGAACTCATGCGTTCGAATTACAGGCTACTCGCTTTGCGGGAGACGGTTTCGGAATGGAGGATATTTAAGCCAAAGTGCCAAACCCGCTCCGAAAGGGGAAATATTTAAATCCGGCACGTTTGGTTGTGTGGGAGGGGGGAAAAAAATGCGAATAATTAGTGTGGAAAAACAAATAAAGTAAAATGCAAAACTAAAATTGTTTTTGGTCAAGTGAGTATGTGATGTGAAATAACCAAATGGGAATTCAAGATCAACAAAATCATGTTATTTGTGTTATGAAAAAATATTATCTTTGTTTTATGATGGCGAATAATATGTGAAAAAAAACGTATTACTCTCTCCATCGAAATTTGTCAGTCTATTTTGAGCCTTAAAGCCACTTTTTAAGTGATTATATCTTATAATTTATAATATTTTACATAATTTTAAAAATATTGTTTTATAGAGCTAATCGATATCTATTAAACAATATTCATATTAGACATATAATTACTTACCAATTTAAAGATATCACTAAGTTTTTATCCGGTTGCAATAGAACAAGGGACAAACAAATCTGGATGGAGGGAGAAATATTCGAGAAAAGTGTATGGATATTAATGAAATTCATATCAAAACTCTAACTTATTTGATTTTTTTTTCCCTAAAAAGGAACTTATTTGATATTTTTTTAATAGGAAAATGCTAACCTCTACCTAATAGGCAGAGGATAATTTATGATCCGTCCATTCAGATTTTTTAGTCTATTTTGTGAGTTTGTATTACTTTTCAAATGATTATATTTTATAATTTATAATATTTTATATAATTTTTAAAATATTGTCTTGTAAAACTAATCGAGATCTATCAAACAAGATTTATATTGGATATATAATTACTTACTATTTTAAAGATATCACTAATTTTTTATCTGGTTAAAATAGGACAAGGGGTCAACAAATCCAGACGGAGGGAGTAGAAAACACATAAATATTCAGGATAAGTGTGTTAATATCCATAAAAATATATTGATGTCTATAAAATGTATATTGACTAGTGCACGTTCGTGCCTGTGCCTGAAGGCACGATTTCTGCAATCGACATAAATGTTATTGCTCATACTTTATGGTCCTCGAATTTCAGAGAGGGGGAAAGAGATGAGGTAGCGAGAGACAATGTGGTTTAATTTTCGAAAAGAGAAGAGAGAGTGTGGTTTAAAATTTTGGATGTGATTACCGATTGAGGAAATGAGTTGGCAGAGAGAGTAATAAAATGTGGGAAAAGGTTACAATACACACCTCTTATTTGAATGTGTAACCCTTACAAAAGTTACGAATTTTTTTGAAATAGTTATGAATTTTTTTTTTGTAAAAGTTATGAGACACACCAAAATGTTACTACGAATCATGAAAAATGTTTTGAATCATATTGCTGAAAAGTTGCGAAAAACTAAAAATGTTATGAGTGCTGATGAAGTGACACAATCCAGACCATACAATAGATGCATATATCGATATGATAACTGAGACAAAAATCATTTTTCATTGTAATATAGATATCCCAGTTGTCATTATATAGATATTATCTTACGCAAAATTTTGACAGGAGAAAAAAAAAAGTCCAGCTGTATGGGCAAAATTAATGGAAAGAGTCCAGCTGCGAGTATGATGAGATGAGTTATCGAAATGAGGGCATTCCACTTTATCATCAAATTTTTTTTTTTTGGGTTTGGTTTTTTGGTTTTACTTTTGCTGAGGGCAGTGCCAGCTGGAGTGTCGAAGGACCCGCACTATACATTACTACCATCCATCCCATCAGCTTCTCTTCATCTCCTCTCTTCACCAACAATTTTTAAAGCCATTGGTTTTAATTTTGAAGCCTAGATATGTGTGCCATATTTAATTTTGATCGTTTATTAAGAAATACTAATCTATTTTTTAATGACATTTAAAAATAATTAAATTGAATTGAGAGATGATACCAAAAAGAAAATGGAGTACTAAAAAGTTTTGAGTTTAGGAGAAAATGAAATTGGTAGGGGCCATGTGGCAGGTAGTGAAGCTGGCATTTTCACCGACAATTCTCACAATATCCTCCAGGCTCCAAGGTTATCTAAGAGTGAGTGAGTGAGAGTAGGGCTGCAAACGAGGCGAACCGAGCTTTATAATGTTTAAACTCGGCTCGTTTGCTTAACGAGCCAAAAATTCAAGTACGAGCTCGGCTCGGTCGTAAATGAGTCTAGCCCTTAACGAGCCGAGCCAGACTAAATTACTTATCGAGCCTCTTTAAACGAGTCAAGCCTATAAAACAAGCCGAGCTTTTGCCAACTAAGCTCGGCTCGTTTAGTAAACGAGCCCAAAACTCGAGCTCGAGCTCGGCTTAATTAATAGACGAGTCGAGCCGAGCAGAGCCGAGCCAAGCCGCGAGCTGCTCGACTCATTTGCAACCCTAAGTGAAGGTGTGCAAGAGAAAGAAACCCTTACTCCGATTGATTAGTGAGTTTTTGCTCATCTCCACAACTGATCAGGAGTCGTTTGGGGTTAGATTGCAATAAGTAACTTCTCATTAATTCCCTAGTTCCGGATTAAATGACTTAGCTTAAACCGGACCGTGTAGGGAATTAGTTAAGGTGTTCGTAAGTTGGCCCTGACACCTTGACCGTCGAAAAAAAAAAAAAGAAAAAAAAAAGGTGTAAGTGTGTGAGAGAAGGGAAGGGACGAAGACAAAGGACAACGGGTAAGCATGCAGGAGGGGCCATGTTTTGGGCAATGTATTTGGACCTGTGAGATATTATGGGAAGCAATTGAAATGGGGTTGGGTTGGTTCTGTTTTGGTTCTGACCCTTGTGGAAGGACATGATGTGGGTCACGATAATTATACATGCCACCAGGAAAGGAGGGGGTCCATTGTCATGATTCAAAAATAGTAACTCGTTGTACTAATAACTCTTTTAATTCTGCAGGGGTAAATCTCATGGTGATATTATGATCGATGTGTCACACAGCTCATCCACCTCTTTTTTTATTTCAATCCATTATTTTGTGGGTACGGTGATTAATTAAGGAGCCTAGGGTAATTCGCAGTAAGGCTTAGGTTGTGTTTGGTTTAGATTTTGAGTTTTGCTTTTTTGTAATAATTGGAGGGAGAAAAATGGATAATAATTAAAAATACGGGTAAATGATTAGAGAGTGATAAAGAGAAAAAATAAGAATAATAGTTGAAAATAAGGGTAATGATTGAGTAATAATTGAAAAAACCGGATCTTAAAATCCAAAACGAACAAGGCCTAAGTTTTTGCATATTTTAAGGCCCCTGCCCCCATGCGACTAAGCTTAATTTTTTTTATTTTTTTAGTTGATGTATGTGAGTACAATTTTTCTCGTCAAAATTGTTAGAGCACCACGTAACAATGCCTCAAGATTATGAACCAATTGGTCCCATGTATCCATAAGCAAAATTGTCAATCATATCCATCTTCAGACCACAATTACAAATGAAACTCTGGTGTCCCACTAAGCTAGTTTTCATGATTTTTTATATGATGTATTTGTGAAAGAATGACTTGTCTCAATTTAAAAAAAAAAAAATTTTGTTAATGAAACACCCCAACCAACAAAGAACAAACCCAAGTACATATTCAACCCTAACCAGTGTGGTTGATATAAAATTTTCTTTATATTAACAGTTGGTCTACATAATTGAGGATAATTGATAAAGGTGGGTCCCGTGTCTTTGCCTTGGTTTCGCAACTCTAAAATATTCCCCATTCGTTTTCACCAAGTCTTTATTTTCACGCATGAGAGGTGCTCTCCCTGATAACTTTTGGGAGTATCTTGGAGTACCAAAAATTATCTGGTTGTGGACGAGTGCGATTTTGACGAATGTAACCCTCCTTGTCCCCTTTATCAACCCTCACCCTCCATCTCTGCACTAAAAAAAAAAAATCCCACAACCAAATTAATACAAAAAAATTCAGATTCATCAGAAAACGGAAAACTAGTATCAGAGGAAAAAAAACATAAATCATCCAAATACATAAATTTGTTTAAAAAAAAAGAAAAAGGGAAACACAGAAATTTGGTACCAAAGGGAGAAAACATAGATCTTGTTCGGCAATAATTTTCAAGAACCGGTTTTCACTTTTTCCAGATTGGACCCGCATGATAGACTTCTCATTTCGCTCTCATCTCAATTTCTAGAAACGCTACTATAGTGCATATATTGTGCGAGATGGATCCGTGGGGTCCACTTCAAAGACCAACACAAATCATCCAAGCTGTCCGTTAGTTCTAAAATTAATTTTTTAAGTCACTCCTAAAAAAATTACCTCATTCGAACACTTATAAGTGGTTGGTCCGTCATCTAATTGTGATTCACAATTTAGGATCTTAAATTTTGACAAAAGTTTGAAAGAAAATTAGACAATTTGATCAAGTACTTGACCTTTTTTTTACCCCTTGTGGTATGGGGACTCAAGGACCCGGCAGCGCACATCACAACCGTCTATTTTGAAAATTAATGGTCCAAATTTGTTGAATCTTTCTTCTCAGTAGTAAAACACTTTGACCGCTAAGAAAGCGTCTGCAAATCCAGACCATCAATACCACTTTTGGACGATTGAGATTGGTGCACTGCGCAGTGCAGCGCATCATATTGGTTCTACTTTTCAATTACATCCAATTGTTTAGGGGGTGTTCCAATAAAGTGATTTTTTGAGTAAACTGAATTGTCACGGGTTTTTATGTGATTTATTGGGAGATAATGACTTGTCCCGGTTTTTGAAAAAAAATATTTTTTTGTTAGTAGAACGCCCTTAGTCAACACTATTAAAACTTTTAAAATGGTTATTCAACAATCGAAAAAAGACTATGGGTACTGCATTTTGTGTATATCAAATGCACAATGAATTGTACAGGAACCACATCGGAGTCTTACACAAATGATTAGAGCCGTCCAATTTATTTGAAACATATTTTTTAAGGGCTCTCGAAAAAATCAGCTCAATTAGGTATTAGTAAGAACTTGATTAACTCGTTTTATTTTCTGTATCTAAATTCGCCGATGAGTGAACGGGTGGTTTTTAAGCAGCGGGGATGTCGTAGCATGGTAGGAATTCAAATGAAGAGAAAATGAGGACACTTAGACATTTGTAAAATATTTTCTGATTTTCATTGTATTGTTTCCAATCAAGTTAGGGGGTGTTTCACTAACAAAAAAGAATTTTTGTTAAAAAAAAAAGATATTTCATTCTCTCACAATACATCACATAAAAAATCATGAAAAACAAATTTATTTAAAAAAAACTCTCTTAATGAAACACCCTCTCAAAAGTGAAAGTCTACCGATTACCAACGGATGAACCAAATTGGAGTAATATCTTTTGCCAAGTATAAAAAACCAAATAAACTGACATTATGTGAACGGTTTCAGTGTTACTAAAACAGAGGCCCCGTTCCACTAACAAAAAAAAGTTTTTTCTTAAAACCAAAACAGATGATTCTCTCACACTACATCACATATACAACTCTAAAAATCCAATTTATTTTAAAAACTAGCTTAGTGGAACACTTCCAGGCTCTAGAGCGTGTTTTATTTTTATTTGGGTAAAAAAAATGTTAATGTCAATGTTAGAGCATCATTATCACACTTAACAAATTGCTTGAAAGTTAAATTTGATGAGTGAAATATAACAAAACCCGACAAAATCAGACTTAACAAATCTTTTACAAATTTGTTAAATTTGTAGCTTTGCTACAGTAACACCCCATCTTTGTTAAGTTACTGTTTACTAACCTCTCTAAGTTTGGATAGAGAGTCTGATTTTGGGAATTTTGGATAAGTGACTTGCTAAATTTGTAAAATGTGTTTTTGAAGTTAAATTTGTTAAAAAATTTGGTGCTCCTGATAAGGATGCCCTTAAACTGTTAAAGTTGGAGTACAGCTCTGAATATGCAGATGGATTGACAAGGGAGTGACGTTTTCTCAGGAGTTAGGCCTTCTTTGGCCTAAAAGTAGTTTATGGTTTTTTGGTTTTTTCATTTTGTCTTTATTCAATTTTTTTTTGCATTTGTTAGTTTCGCGTCAAGATTTTGTGGTTTCTGGATTTCTCTCGGCGAGACGAATCTAACGAGTATAAATTTATGGTCAAACCAAATATTTTTTTGAATAAAGCCGAAATAGGTGGATTATTGACGAATAATCCACCTATTTTGGCTTTATTCAAAAAAATATTTGGTTTGACCATAAATTTATACTCGTTAGATTCGTCTCGCCGAGAGAAATCCAGAAACCACAAAATCTTGACGCGAAACTAACAAATGCAAAAAAAAATTGAATAAAGACAAAACGAAAAAACCAAAAAACCAAAAACCACTTTTATGCCAAAGAAGGCCTTAGTAATGAGAGTGAGTGATGGGTTTAAATGAGAGTTGTACGATGCTTGCTTTGCTTGCAAAAATGAAATTTGGTTCAGCTATAGAATGGCCTATAGACTACGGATTTAGTAGGTGTTTTTATTGCCTCTGTACTCTGTACCTAAGGCCTCCTTTGGCAAACACTCACACTTGACATCGTACGTGGAAGAATCCAAAGCTGGCCTCATATGAACAAGCCAAAAGGGGTGGGAAAAAAAAGAGAGACCTGAATCGTGATTTTTTTTTTGTTTGGCCGGTTCGGTCTAATTCGTAAAAATATTAGTAAATTTTAAAAACTGGTTGGGTGGATTTTTTAAGTAAATCGAACCGAACCAATCCGGTATACGCATATAAACCCTGAAAAATTTAAAAACTAAGTGATGGAGAGGTTAAAATACCTCTCATTATATGTATTTTGATAAACAATTTACATATATATATATATATATATATATATATATATATATATATATATAGTCATAAAGTATGGCGCGTGCAAAAATAATTTAGGGTGAGTTTCCGAACGGATTTTATCAAAATTTGATAAAATCAAGCCTTGATTTTATCCATTCGTGAGGAAAATTGATAAAATCTTAGATTTTTGCATTCCATTCGTGCAGAGAGTTGATAAAATCTTAGATTTTTTAATGCAAAAATCTAAGATTTTATCAACTCTCCTCACGAATAGATAAAATCAAAGGCTTGATTTTATCAAATTTTGATAAAATCTATTCAGAAACTCACCCTAACTAGCTTTTGTAGCATATAAATTTGTCCTTTTGTGCATCACAAAGGACACGCCTTGCTTTGGCTAAATAAACCAAAATGGTTTTTATTTTATTTTTTTGCATTTATTAGTTGTGAATTGATTTTTTTGTGGTTTATTGGTTGGTCTTGACGAGATGAATCTAAAAAATTATGATCAAAATTTTTAAAAAGTTCACTATGGGCAAAAATAATTCAAATTTTTATGTTTTATTGGATTATTTTGGCTTTATGCAAAACGATTTAAGTTTGGTTGATAATTTTATATATTTTAGATTCCTCTGTTGGAGACGAACCAACAAACCACAAATAATCGACACAAAACTAACAAATGTGAAATTTTTTTTAATAAGGATAAAAAAAAAATAAACCACACTTGGTTTATTTAGCCAAAGCAACAATGTTTGTTGCTTTGGCTAAATAAATTAAAGAAACCTTAAATAGTAGCTGAGAATTAGAATTAGAAAGTACTGATCTTCGAATTGATGGAAATGACTAAAATACACACCCATTAAAAGTGTGTACCATATGCACCTATTGTATGGTCTAGATTGTGTTACCTCATTGGCAATCGTAACATTTTTTAGTTTTTCGTAAATTTTCAGCAATATGATTCGTAACATGTCGTAATTTTTATAAAAATATTATAATTTTTGTAGGGGACCCACATAAGGGGCGTGTATTGTTGCCTTTTCCCGAATTCAAACCTCTTCAAAAACTTTATTAGGTTTTAGCTACTTGAAACAAAAAGTTGTTATAAAAAAAAAACTCCATTTAAATTACTACTAATGAAAATTGTAAATCTATTTTTTTGCGCATCAATTAGAACCCGTTTGGCCGCTTATTTATCAGTTTTTCGATTTCTCCTTTTTGCATTATGGGTGTTTGGCCGACACACCCAGAAGTTGTTTTACCAAAAACTGTTTTTCCGTTTTTGAAGATGGAAGCTAGAAATCAAAAACACCCTCACCCCTACTTTTTGATTTCTACTTCCCCTTTTCCCTTTCCAAAACATATTCTGCACATTTCTCCCAAATACTCCTCCCACATCCAAAACTCTTTCTGACCAAAAGCCAAAAAACGAAAAAGCCAAAAAGTTAAAAATCAAAAGTTAAAAAGTAGACTCCCAAACATCCCCTTACTCCGAATAATAATGTTGTTTCAGCAAAGTTTAAAAGAATCCCATCTGTACATACCTTTATTTGTAAGGAAAAAAGTAGCAAAATATGGTAATTTGATAGCGTTATACAACGATGTACCTGTTTCTCTCCTTGCGTGCACACCGCAACCTGTACCTAATTTGTCAGTTACTCCTATGTACCATTTGTTGAGGGCAAATTTATCCATCGTCGTTTTGTTCACCCTCGGCGAGAATGTACATATTCTGTATCTTATTTTGATGATTTCGATAATTTATTATTTTTAAATTTACTTGTAAGGAGGCCACATAAAAATTTAGTCCGATCAAATATAGGTAACTATTTCATCTAGAGTTTTATTTATTTTTCTTTAAAATTCTCTCCTAAAAAAATGAACTTCTAAATTAAAAGCTCACCGATATTGGATTGAATTCAATTTTCGCATGGGCTTCTAAGAAATGAATCTAAACAAAATAAATAAATGGTTTTGATTCTTGATGTGAGCTACAGAATTAGTACACCCTCGAGAGGGTGAACAAATTTGCTCTCCCTTTTGTTGGACACCTCGGTCAGAAAAACCTAAGTTACATAATCCAAGTATGGTGCGTGTGAGTGAGTGGGAGCGTTTTCACGTATGTGAAACACAACTAAAACTGCTAAAATTCATTAGAGTAATACGAGAAACGAGAGCTGGTGCGCAAGGCATTTTAAAAGATTATATGATTAAAAGAAAAACAAGCAAGCTAGTAACGAAGCCCATTCTGATATCACAGTTAAATCATTTTTTGACGCTGTTGCTATTAAGAAAAGGCCCTAAACATTCAAGGGGCAGAGGCAAGTAGAGACAAATGGGGTCACCTGACTCCACTTACTTTGATTTCTCACACGGACATGCATTTGATTGTTTGCCGTCAAATTTTTCTATTTTGACCCCGTAGAAATTCAGTAAATTGTCCTAACTTACTTAAAATGAATAGAAATCACGAGCGTGCTCTTCCTTTTGAGACTTGGTAGTATAAATGAGGCTATCCGAATATAATACAGTAGATCTTTGGCATTAGTAACATTTCTGTGAAAAAACACCCTAACGCATTTTTTACTTTCGAGTTTTTTTTTTTGCTGAAAAAATAAAAACAATGCTATATAATCGGAAAGATAATTCTCATGTAGCGTGTAGCAAGCCTACTCCCCAAATAAGCTGCTCATATATTAGGTTCATCAGTACTAAAATTCCTCTAATAACCTGTGCCCATGTCGTGACATGCCTTTTCAAGCATGGTGGAATTTCTTGTGCCCATACCTTTTTAAGCCCATGTCGTGGCATGACTTGTCAAGCCTATGTCGTGGTATTCTTATTCCCGTGTCGTGGCATGCCTTGTGCCCAACAACTATTCAGAGACAAGCTCACACTGGGGTCATATTTTGATCAATCACCCCGCATCAAGCGCCCATCGGGTCGTGTTTCTAGCGATTACTCGATGATAAGCACACGATGGGTATTATATCCAGCAATTACCAACTTTCGTTCCAAGAAGCGATTGGCAATGCCCCGTGATATTTCACAAGCCTTTTTCAACGCACGTACACAGTTAAGTTGCAGACCACACGCTATATATATGGGGAAAAAGTCATTTGAAATAACACGTGTCAGTGATCTAGAGTGATCTAATAATTTTTCGCGGGCCCAGTCCGGAGACTTGCAGTGCAAGTGGGTGGTGCATGCATTTGGTAAACCCCATACAGAATTCAATATTGGGTCCTCCGAACTGTCGAGTCACAGGAGGTAGGTTGGCACCGGCGTGCACGTGAAGTGTGTTCCAAAATTCTGGAAAACTTGTAGATGACGGCTGTGTGGAAAAACAAACAACGAAAAAGAGCCAAAAAAGGAAACCAATTCTGGCTTTGTGAAGGCATACAATTTCCAATGTTTTGTCTTTGGTATGGAATCCCAGATTTTGTGTCGTATGTCTACCTAGCAAGAATATAGAACCTACCGAGAATAAATATATAAATGCGCTTGTGAATTTCTAAGTTCCGACACAAATAATATCGGAAAAGAAATTTGTCAAAGTGCAACTGTGGGAGCATGTTAACTCGAACGTGCATCCTTGTCGACCAAATCAATATATATATATAAATGCGGGCTTTTTGCTATTGCTAATAACTTTCAATTTGAGGTACTGACATTTCATACTAACTACGTACCATTAATGAGTTGTGATTAGTGTTTTTTTTTTTTTTTCACGAGTATGCTCGCATATAGCTGAATCAAAATAAAGAAGTTAAACTATGCCTGGTTAATTGAACTTCCGTTGATCGGTCATCTGAATTAATTCATTGATTGAACCGAATATCGAATATTCAAAGAAGAGCCCCCCCCCAAAAAAAAAAGAAAAAGAAAGAATAATCAAAGAAGATAAAACTAAAGTCGCCCGAGTTCACATGCAGACATAGATTTGGTCTTCTAGGGTTTGCCCAAATAGACATTGTAAAGTGTGATGCTTGGACGGCAAGTTTCTTAATTGGAAAGTTTCCGAGATTCGAGTGTCCAGATTCCAGAACATTGAACATTAAAACAGAGATGAGAGCAGTTCCAACTTCCAAGAGGCATATATATATATATAGATATATATGCTCGGGAATAGGGAATGGTGGTGTCCCCGAATGGTGCCAAGCCGATCACCGCCGTCCGTGGTCGGCCATGGATGGTTCAAATCTGTTCGACAACGGATGATTTAGATTTGTTTGGATAAGATGTGATCAGGTAAATCAACTTATTTTAATTTGTTTGGATGTTGACACTTAAGCAGTACTGTTCCACTAAGTAGATTTTTTAGCTTTTTCCATTTTTCACATTTTCGTAGACATGTCATTTTTTCACATATATCAAGTAAAAAACCCAAAAAGCCAAAAGTTAGTGGAATGAGCTTACTCTGTATTGAACTTTAATTCAAAAGTTACACCTATAGCTAGGTGAGTTTCCACTATTTTTTTTTTGGGTAACTTACACTGACCTCCCCTGAGGTTTCTGACTTGTACACTGACCACCCCTACTTTATCTGAAATAGCACTGACCTCCCCTGAGTTTTATATTTTAGTATCAAAAGAACCCTTCTGTTACTGAAATAGCATTGACCTCCCCTGAGTTTAATATTTTAGCATCAAAAGCTCCATTCTGTTACTTGGCCGTTAGTGACAGTAACAGGAATTGATGAGGTAAGCCATTAACCTTTGTTGAATTTCCAAAATAGCCCTTGACACTAGTTACAATCTAAATGCAAAAGACACTCTTCTTTTTCCAAATAATGATCATGCATGAATACTTAGAATATAATTTATTGGTGGGCAATTTCTATAAAGAAAATGAAACGAATTCCTCGTTTGACTTTTGCTGCTAATAGAAAATTTGTGATGTAAATAATTCTGCTACTTATGGTGTTGTGATGTGCAAAATGGCAAATTTTCTACTATATTAGTAGAAAATTCAGTAGCCAAGTGATGCAAAGCAGATGAAAATGACTTACTTATACTCTTATTTGATGTAAAATTTATGAACTAGGACATGTCCATTTGCTAAATAAAAGATTGAAGTAAAAGACATGTATATTTGGTATCATTCCCATGTTTTGTTATCTTGGTTTCATTTTTCTTTTTCTTTTTCTTTTTTTTGAACGGCATTTTTTTTAATAGCAAAAGCCAAACGGGGAATTCGATCGTTTCATTTTTCTTTATAGAAATTGCCCACCAATAAATTACTTTTCAGTATTCATGCATGATCATTATTTAGAAGAAGAAGAGAGCCTTTTGCATTTAGATTGTAACTAGTGTCAAGGGCTATTTTGGGAATTCAATGAAGGTTAATGGCTTACCTAATCAATTCCCGTTACTGTCACTGACAGCCAAGTAACAGAAGGGTGCGTTTGATATTAAAATATAAAACTCAGGGGAGGTCAGCGCTATTTGAGTAACAGAAGGGTGCTTTTGATACTAAAATATAAAACTCAGGGGAGGTCAGTGCTATTTCAGATAAAGTAAGGGTGGTCAGTGTACAAGTCAGAAACCTCAGGGGAGGTCAGTGTAATTTACCCCCTTTTTTTTTTCTTTACGACTGATGTAATAGGCTAGTTGTTTCCGTTAAGAACAATGATAGGTACACACCCTCTCAACCACTCCCCACCACACCCTCTCTCACATGTGTGGTGGGGCCTACTGGGACCCACCAGATGAGCCCCACCACACATGTGAGAGAGGGTGGGGTGGGGAGTGGTTGAGAGGGTGTGTACCTATCATTTTTGTTTCGTTAAATAGAGTAGCATTTAAGTTGATGTATGTATGTAATTCATGAAAACATTGGCTTTTGTCAATTTAGACGTGGACTTTTTTGAACTTTTTATCATGTTGTACGGAGTATTTGTTTTTTCACTTAAATGGCGAAGATTAAAATAAGTAGACTAAAAAGAGAGACCCAAAACTAAAAAGGTTCGAAAAAACCAAAGCATTTTCAACCTTTTGTCATGTTATTTTGTCTTTTCCCCCTTTAAGTTGCATTGAACCTAGAACTTAAAGAAAAAAAGAGATCCAAATATCCAAAAGGTTTTAAAAATCCAAAAACATGTTGGGTACTTTTTTCAGATTTGGTCTCTTTTTTCCTTCACTTTTTCATTCGTCGCAACTCACGGGACAGAAAAATAAGTAACATATGCACATATTGTATGATCTAGATTGTGCTACCTTATCGGCAATCGTAACATTTTTTAGTTTTTGTAACTTTTCAGCAATATGATTCGTAACATTTTGGTGTGTCTCGTAACTTTTATAAAAAAAAAAAAAAATCATAACTTTTACAAAAAGAATCATAACTTTTATAAAAAAAAATCGCAACTTTTAAACGGGTGTGTATCGTACACATCCAAATAAATGGTGTGTATTGTAGCTTTTTCACTATTTATAAGTGTAATTTTATGAGGCCACCAAATTTGTAGGCATGTTTTAATGTTTTACAGTATTCGTGTACATTCGAATTAGGTATTCCAAATTAATTAGAGTGAAGGCACGCTTAACCCACGAGAAAATGAGAGCATTATTTTATGCATGAATGAATATCTTATGTATGTACAATAAGGGCAAAATGGGCCATAGAAAGCATTTATGTCAGACTGGTACTACTTCGGCCCGATGATTGAGAATACTCCACCATAGATACAAATTAGAAAGATTAAAGGAATTCAATATTCGAGGCATCACAATAATGATAGAGTAAACCATAAAAAATGGCACCCCTCAAACTGACAATCATAGAGAAAGTTAAAATCCGCTTAGGTGTTGAAGCAATATCTTTTTTATTTTATTTTATTTATCCAAGCCAATCTTTTTGGACAAAATCATGCCCAATCAATTTTGTTACGCATAGATTACTTGCGCCAATGCTCTAGCAAATGATGATTAGATTTCAATGGGAGATTTCCATTTTTATCTTTCCATTCCATTTTGTATTGTTAATTTGCTTCATCGGGATACTATAAGGGAACAATACGCTAAAGACGTACTCTTTTAAATTTTATAATGAATTTCCTTTTAAAACAAAAAAGATTTCTTTCAACGAAAAATTATTCAGTGGTCTTTGGGCACCACTACATGGCGTTCCAACATTCTTTTCCACAGCACATTACTGTTGGATCCACTCTGAATAATATGGACCCCAAAAAAACATGTGAAAAAAGATATTGAGACACCACCTACGCAGTGGTGCCCCAAGACCACTGAATAAGTACTTCAACATATAGATTCCATGAAATTGGAATTAAATTCATCATTCCATGACAGTCATATTTTTTCTAGTCATTTCCGCTTATTAGCTATTTTGCCAATTTGAAGTTTTTTTGTTTTTGTTTTTTGAACTGCTTGCCAATTTGAAGTTGTTCTAATGAGCTTGGTAGGAACTAGGAAGTGCAAAAGAACTTTTAGGCCCAATAGAGAACAAGGGGCTTTCTTGTGTTGATCAGTTGATGGGCCTGTTCAACTGGCCCAAAAGAATGGATGTGCTCACGCCCAGGAGTTTCATAATTAATGAATCTGGGCCATAAAAGAGATTCAAAAGCTGAGGCAAATAACATGGTGGAAAGATGTACAACATCACTACAAACCCAGAAAATACGCCCATAACCCATTCAGAATTTAAAATTCAATGGCCCAGATTCACTTGGAGTCAATTTGGGCCATTGGATTTTCAATTTTGGGTAGATTCAATGTGTTATTTTTGAATACTTAAAAACTTTTTGAAAGATGAAGGTGCACTGTCAAATGTTACATCAAGATTGATGGAAAGTGGAAGGAATATTAAAAGGAGAGAAGACGTTTAGTAGGGATGGGATTCAGGCTAGATTTAGCTAAATTGAAAAAATTGATTTTTTGGGTTTTTCTCGTTTTGTCTTTATTCAAAAAAAAATTGCATTTGTTAGTTTTCGGTCGATTTTTTGTGGTTTCTTGGCTTGTTTCGACGAGACGAATCTAAAAAGTATAAAATTATTAGTCAAACTTAAAATTTAGTGAATAAAGACGAAAAATAATCCAAAAAACTGGTTTATTTTCGGCTTTATTAAAAAAATTTATTATTTTTTACTATAATTTTATACTCTTTGGATTCGTCTCGACGAGATAAATTCAAAAACCACAAAATCTTGACGCAAAACTAACAAATGCAATTTTTTTTTTGAATAAAGACAAAACAAAAAAAACCAAAAAACCAGTTTTTTAAATTTAGCCAAATCAGGCCTAAGATGAAGAAATGGAAGAAAGATTAGCACATTATAAAGTCGCTAAACCAATACTGGGTACTTGTGAGTTGTGACTGGGATTTGGGGTGCCTGCTGTGCACCCACCGCACAACAGGTGCTGTGCACCCATCCGAGCCGTCCGTTGCTCGGATGGACGGCCCAGATTTCATCTTGCATGTGCGGCAACGAACGGTTCGGATGCAATGGTGCTGAGGTGAAATTTGGGCCGTCCATCCGAGCAAGGGACGGCTCGGATGGGTGCACAACACCTGCTGTGCGGTGGCTGCACAGCAGCCACCCCGTGTCCTTGTGACTGAGGGTCAAAATTATTTACATACAGATATGATAGACCAGATCCAACTTTTTGTTGATTGTAAGAGCATCATTATTAGCTTACCTAAATCCACTTTTAAGCAAAAATAGAGAGTCAACCCTCCCAAGACCTCAAAAAATCAGCCTACCTATCTCCCTTCGCCAATTTATTTTTGCTACGGTGTCTGAGCAAAATTGAATAGTTACTAGGGGTGCTCACGGTCCGGATCGGTCCGGATTGGCATGAATCCAATCCTAATCCGCGAGTCACGGTTTTTTGAAAATGCAATCCGTGTCTGATCCAAAAGTCTCACGGTTCGGTTCCAATCCGAACCGCGAGTCACGGATTGGTTCCGGATTAATCCGCGGATTTTCAACTTATTTGGAAAAAACAACAAACAAAGGCAGTAAGCCACTAGCAAGTAGCAAATGCAAATGCACTAAATAGAGAGTTCAAAGTTGGAAACATTTCCAGATTGAGACAATAGCAAGACTAGCAACAGAGGCAAGACAATAGCAGATTAAGACAATAGCAAGACATTTCCAGAAAGTTCAAAGTTCAAACTAGCAACACAATAGCAGATTAACACTTCTAGTTCACTCACAAACAAAGGCACTACCACATAGTTCTAGTTCACAAAGACAAAAGCAGGCACAAACGAAGGTAGTTTTTGAGATAACAATATCACACTATAACTGATAACTCCTACAAAATACAAACCATAAGTCTACTAAATTAACAATATCTATACAATTATAAAAGTGAAAAAATTATATATACATATATATATATATATATATATATTTTTTTTTTTTTAAAAAATTATATATAATAAAAATCTCACGGTCCGGATCGGTTAATCCACGGTTTCAAAATCAAAATCCGTGTCCGATCCAAAAGTCACGGTTTTTTATTTTTTGAATCCGTGTCCGGACCATTAATCCACGGTTAAAATCCAAAAGGTACGGATCGGTTCGGTTCGGACCGGATTCACGGTTCACCGGTTTTTTTGAGCAGCCCTAATAGTTACTATTCACTAACCTTTAGGGCCCGATTGGATGGAGGATTATTTTCAGGAGGATAAGTTTTAGAGGGGAGATAAGATAAGAGGGGGTATTATTTTTAGAGGGTTGGCCCACATTGATGTGATGTTTATGGAGGGGGATAAAAAAGTAGATGGTTTGGATAAAGGATTAAACAGAGGGATAACTTTTGACTTGGTTTGGATGCATGGAAAATAAGAGGGGGTGAATGATGTCAAAAACTGTTTAATGACTCTTTTGCCCTCTCTTTTTTTAAAGAAAAAATGTTTTTTTATATAAAAAAAATTAAGTATAATAAATACTATGTTAATTAATCAATAAATTAGTAAATAGTTAGAGGGGGCCCAGTGCAATTTCCACCTATAATACCTTTCCCAGAGACATTTTTGTATTGTTTTCTCTTTCTTTTTCTTTCACTTTCTTCCTGCGTCTGTCTCTGTCTCTCTCTCCCAACTTCAAACCCAATTTCATGCTTTCAAACCCAAAATCGAAGGCCATAACATGGGATTCGATCTAAGAGCCAGAAGGAAATGTTGTTGTACTCGGCGAGAGCTTCAAATCCATCCGAACAAAACCACCATCGGAGCACCTAAGACCACCATCGGAGCTTCAATGAAGATGATCATGAAGATACATTGATGACCAAGATCGACGGTCTGTGGTATTTTTTTTTGTTGATGAAGGATTTTTTTTTTGTTGATGATCATTTTCTGTTAATATCACTTGTATTTTTTTTATGATCTTCGTGATGACCAAGATCGATGATCATTTTTTGTTGATGATCGACGGGGTGTTTTTTGTTGATGATCATTTTCTGTTGATATCACGAAGATATCACTAGTATTGTTTTTTATTGATGATCAGTTTCTGTTGTTGATGAAATATTTGTGATTTTTATTTGTTCTGTGTTGGCTGATAAAGGAGGAGGGGGATAAGGAGGGGTGTATTGGTAAAAAATCCAACCTTCCACTCCCGGATAATTTTTGGGGAGGTCTGAGGGTGCCCAAAAATTATCCGGGACAAAGCCTCAAAGGCGTGAAGAGTTATCAGGGGTGAAGAGTTATCAGGGGTGAAGAATTGGTTGCCAAACCAAGCCAAAGAGATGGGACCCACGCTTATGAGGGGTGATAATTTTTGAAGGGGGGTTTTAACCCCATCCAAGCAGGGCCTTATATATATTTTTTACTGTTTCTTTTCGTTGGGAAAGTGACTTAGCATGTGGGTTTCATCGGGGAACAGAGAGAGTGAGAGGGGTAGACAAAAGACACGAGAATGGAAGTGGGTTTGGCAAAAAGCATTAGGGAAAATAATCATGTGTGGTTGCACTAGTGGGATTATTAAATAAAAAAATAGGGTAAAGTTAGAATATAAAATTTGATTTTGTGATTTTTTGATAAAGTGACTTGTTAAATTATAAATGGTATTTTTGATGTTAAATTATAAAAGCTGTTTTTGATAAAGTGTAAATTTTGGTGCGGCTGTTAATGACTTAATGGTGCTGAGAGACCAGCTAGTGTCACATCCCATTCTAGAAGGATTAGCATAACCTGAAGTAAAAGATGAAGTAACAACCAACAACTGTTTCAAAGTACTCTCTATAAACACAAGATAAGATCATCTAGGAAATCATAACTCTGATAAAAAAAATAAATAAATAGTAAATAACTATTACCTAGCTTCCAGGTCAAAATTAACAAAAGAAGACTCTACAAAATGAGTAACGTGCCCCAATAGCCCATAAGTTACAAACTCCACTTCAAAAGTACTATACCACAATATGGAAAAAGCCCCAAAAAAAAAAAAAAAACACCAAGTCGACTCCCATCTCAACTCCTACAGCCCGCCAGATAATTGGTAGTGGACCAAGCAACTACGCCAATCACTGGAAATAGTTTCGTGAGTGTTATTGCTTCATTCAAGCAAAAAACATAAAATAGGCTTTCAAGAGTAAATATGGATGCCGTTCAAAAAAGAGTAAATATGGATGAGTAAAGCTTTCAATCATACAAAGCAAGAACAAACTCTTTTTCTAACAATAATTTTTCAAGAAGCCATAGGGTTGCTTCTCTCGCAACCAAGAATTATGACCAGGGGCGACTGCAATGTGTTGGGTACTTGGGTATGATGTCAAGTGCACCCACTCAGTAAAAAATTTGCAAAAATTACTAAGTGTAAATTTGTTTTTTTTTTAGACCAACCATTACATGACACCACTACACAAAAGCTGTTGAACCCACACATTCACAAGCCAAATGTATTATGTGATCCCTAATCCGAAGGCAAAAGTAAATGTTGCTTTAAAGCTATCAGGATGCTTTTTGACTCTTCCCCTCCCCCAAGTCTTGTACCTAAAAGGTGATACCTCTAATTTCTATTCTTATGTGAGTTGTGAAAATATACACTGTATATGTTGCGAAAATATTCTACCAGGTGATAGATTTACAACTTCAGGAGCTTAACAATCGCTTTACAGAGGTTAATAGCGAGTTGCTTGTTTGCGGGGCGTGCTTGGTTACTTACATGGAAGCTGACGTATTTAGCGAATTACACTGTATATGTTGTTAATAGAGGTTAATAGCAAATTGCTTGGTTACTTACATTGAAGCCGACATATTTAGGAGCATTGACAATGAGATTATTATGCAAAGATTTCAAAACATGACAACTTGTTGAGGGCAATTGTAAAAATTCATGTACTTGATTTTGTTTGAACGGTTGTAATTGAAGTACTCTTTTAGTAAGATTTGAGAAGTGTAGATTCATTTGCTTAAGTAGTAGATTATGCTAATTGCGGTCACAATTTTTTTTGAATGACACCACTAATTAAATTTCCTAGAGTCGCCACTGATTTTGACGGTACCATATGACCCTATGAACCAGGGAACTTCCAACAAATTATATACCTTGTTTGTGTACAGCAAATGGACAATTTATATACCCTTCTTATGTACATCAAGAAGAACGTTTCCACAAGCACTAGATCTATGGCATGGTCTTGCAATAAAACACGTTTAGTATACTTTTTAAACAACTTGATCTATGTAATGACCCAGAATTTCAGGCAATAAAACTCCAGCATACACTATATTTTACTCCCTTCGTCCCAATTGCTCGTCCCTTTTGTGAAATCCAACTTTTTAAGGATACATGATTATATTTGTCTTAGAGTTCCAAAATTATCTTTCAAAATTGTGAAGTTATTAAGTGGTTTTAAATTGTTTATATATTTAACTATGAATCTCAAAAAATATGCGATATGAATCTTGTTTGATATATCTCAATTAGGTGTTTTATACAAAGTTTTTAAATATCATGAAAAACATAATAAACTAAAAGATATAAAGTGATTTAGATATGACACGAATTTGAAAAACTGTAAAATAAATTGGGAGGGAAAGAGTATTTTTAAGGGTAAAACTGGAAGTTTGACATATTTTCACAGTTGTTTTAAAAATAGGACCGTTGGGACATCTTAAAGTAGAAAAATGGACTAACAATTTGTGACGGAGGGAGTGTACACTTCCAAGCCCCATTTCCTTGAAATATAATTCTCATCTAAGCCTAAAAAATTACAAAACTAAACGATGGCTCTACAACCTCAAAATAATACTATAGTAATTCCTCTAAGATATCACTAGACCAAATTATGCTCAACTGCTCCAAATCAACTTTCACTAATTAATCCGGCTTCACACCTGAAAAATAAAATCTCCGCGAAGTATACGATACAACAAGAATAACAATGCTCGCATATGAGTAAAGAGTTATAAGCTGCATATAAAAAAACCTACTCATAAACTACAGAGATGATAACCCAAACCCATAAGTTATTCTATCAGTTGTTAGAAAATTATCCTAAAAATCATGCTTTTATGTACTAGATTAGTATTTAGGCTTTATTTCCCATCTTCTCATGTGCTAAAATGAGAAATCCCATATTGTATGAGATTTTCCATTTTAGCACATGGGAAATAAGGCCTTAGGGCTAGTTTTCCAAAAGATTTTAGCACCCAAGTGCTAAAATTTTTTGGAAAACTGGGCCTTAATTGATTATTTATTAATCAATTTTATTCCTTTTTTATGGGCAATATTTGCATTATACTATCGTAAAATTTTCCGAATATTTTACCCAAGGCAAATGAAAAGATCCTAAGACATTCAACGTTTGGGCCGAGAAAAATTTGGTAAGACAAAAATCATTGGATCCAAAGTCTTATTACAAATCAAAGAGTTCCTATGGTAAAATGCCAGATTCAACCTCCAATGTAAACTCCTTCAATATTAACAAGATAGACCCAAATTTGTAGTAATTTTTAACTCACCTATGGCCCAGATACAACCCAGCTTATTAATGTGTAACCCTAGAAATTGGCCCAAAACTCACTTCACCTCGGCCATCCTCCCTCCACTCTAGACTCCACCACTATATAATTATTCCAATCCCCCCATTTCTCCCCTCCATAGCTGTCCTCCTAAGTTCCCAACAGAGAGAAAAATGCGTGACGGGATCCGAGCTCAACGTAATGATGCCAGTTCCGTATTTTAATAATCTGTTATACCGTCATTGCCCGCCTAATTTGGAAAACAAATCTCACCATCCACTTGCGAAAAGCCGAATGAAAAATTGAGGTAAAACCGGTGAAGGCCGAAAATGAAAAATTAGAAATGCAACCATTAAAAATCAAACCTTATTTCTTATCAAAAAGAAAAAAATCAAATCTTAAAAAAGAAAAATACGTGTCTCCATGCCGCTACATATATGTTTGGACAGGGGTTCGGATATCCATTGTCCCCTGTTGTGGGCTTGGGCTTCTGCATTAAAAAATAAGGAGTTCACTCGGCCCAATATTAGTGTCACCGTGACCCACCCACGGCCCACAACCTACCCATCTCATGAGCACAAACCCTAGAAACTTTCGTAACACTCCCCCCATATATAAACCCCACTCGTTTCCTCGTCTTCATTTCTCCTTCTCCAGCCGGCGTCACAAACCCTAACCCTAACCCAGGAGAGAGGAGAGAGAGGGATAGAGAAGAAATGGGTCGTGTGATCAGAGCTCAGCGTAAGGGAGCAGGCTCAGTATTCAAGTCTCACACCCACCACCGCAAGGGCCCGGCCAGGTTCCGCAGCCTCGACTTTGGCGAGCGCAACGGCTACCTCAAGGGAGTCGTAACCGAGATCATCCACGACCCGGGGCGTGGCGCACCGCTGGCCCGAGTTACCTTCCGCCACCCGTTCAGGTTCAAGCACCAGAAGGAGCTCATGGTTGCGGCCGAGGGAATGTACACGGGTCAGTTCATTTTCTGCGGGAAGAAGGCGAACTTGATGGTGGGAAATGTGTTGCCTTTGAGGTCGATTCCTGAAGGAGGGGTTGTGTGTAATGTTGAGCACCATGTGGGGGATCGTGGGGTTTTGGCTAGGGCGTCTGGAGATTATGCTATTGTTATCAGTCATAATCCGGATAATGATACGAGCAGGTATAATACCATTCGTTAAAATTTCTGGAATCTTTATTTTATTTGTTTTTGAATTGTTTCCGTTATGGTTTTTTTTTGGTTAGTAGGACAGATTATCGTGTGTTCATTTCTTAAACTGGGAAGTCGGGGGTATACGAAATATAGGTTTGGTGTGATTTTAGAGATGCATATCGCCAAATGGATCATTCTTCTGTTTAGTTGCTTGATTTCCTGTAGTAAGGATTTATTTGATACGCCTAGGTTTAAATTTTGTTTCAGCAAATCAAGTTTTGTCATTATAATCTGCAATGGATATTCAGTCATTATAATCTGCAATGGATATTCAATCATTAGGCATATTGGTAGATCTACTATTAGAGGCTAGTATTTGATTCAATTCGTAGATGTTTGATGATTCTGGTTGGAAATATTTGTAAAAAGTGTATCTTATAGTTGGTTATTCATTCATAGGAAGCCCACACAGATCAATTGGCATGATAGTAACATCATAAGCACATCCAAAAACTCCCTAATGTGAAACATCATTTAAGAAAAAGACGAATCCCTAAAAATCAGTAGCATTCTTTTCTTGTTTCAGGGATGTTTTGGATTTTTGTTTGATGAATTGAACCTGTTAATCCTTCTATGGTTCTTTTCTGAGTTTTGTGATGTTTATATGTTTATTAGATTCTATGCGTGGCAAGTGTAATTTCTTTTTTCTAGAACTTTCCCTTCTCTGTGCATAGATACAAATGATTTATCTTCTATGTACTTCAACTTTATTCAGCTGAACTACTATTGCCCGTAGTAGTCACGGTTGAAATTTTGAGGTCTACTGTCCGAAACCATTTTTGTGATTTCCTTTTTCTAGAACTCTCCCTTCTTTGTGCATAGATATGAATGAGATGTCCTGTATGCACTTCATCTTTTATTAGTGGCATATATTTATTCAGCTGAACTACTATGGCCGTAGTGTCCACAGTTGAAAGTTTGAGGTTTACAGTCTTAAACCTTTTTCCCAAATAGTTTTGATTGTTCAAGTGTTTGTTCTTTGTTATCTTTCTGTATTGCAACTTTCTATTGTCCTATATCCTCATTGAAATGGAATTGAAAATTATTTAGTTTTTTGTTTATCAAGGGACTGCCCCTACCTCTGATTGACCAGAAAGATTGTGATTCTATATTTTGGGGTACTAGTCACTTACTTTTATTGTGAATAATGAAATTCCAAAGATTTTCCATTTTCTGAAGTATGTAGTTGATTGGTTGTAATCGCCGGACATAGTTGGGCTGGGTGTTGAACTTGAATGACCGCGCTTTCTTTGTACCTTGGTCTTTCGAACATTGTTCCAGATGAATCCATTGCCACATTAATCTCTATGACCTACTCGACTAATGTCTACGATGGAGGCATTGCAAGTTAGTCCAGAGAGAATATATTTGTACACTCATAGGAGGGAAGGACTATTCATGTTCTCAAGGTGGGCTTATTTGTTTTGGTTTGGTTTGGTGACTTTTGCTTGTCCTCGGAATTATATTGCATTGTTTCTTTGCAATATTCTTGTGGGTGGTTTGGTTTGGTGACTTTTGGTGTCTTGGGGGTGATGAATTGATATTCTTGTGGTTCCTCTGAAAATGGCCTTTCAGTTTTTCTGGAGTTGTTGCCACTTGCCGGCGATAAAATTCTTCTAGACAGGCTAGGCTGTCTTAGTGGTATGTTAGTTCATCTCCTGATATGATTAGAGGGAACCTTGTACGCCTGGGTATGATGTTGACTTAAAGAATAAGGCTGGATTAGATGATTAACTTCTTGTAGCCGCTCTCCTTTAGCTGATTTTACTCTTAGCTAGAGTTTCATGCGGTCAGTACTACAATGAACGGTTTTGGCAGCTCTATGTGGACGGATAATCATCCTTCCACTCTCGCACTCCCGTCTTTTCCCTTCATTTATGTTTGTAAACTTCTCATGCTATGGATGTCTATTAAACTATTTTTCTGTATTGTTCAGGATCAAGCTCCCATCTGGGGCCAAGAAGATTGTGCCTAGTGGCTGCAGAGCTATGATTGGTCAAGTTGCCGGAGGTGGAAGGACCGAGAAGCCGCTTCTCAAGGCAGGAAATGCTTATCACAAGTACAGGGTGAAGAGGAACTGCTGGCCCAAGGTTCGTGGTGTGGCTATGAATCCAGTGGAACATCCTCATGGTGGTGGTAACCACCAGCACATTGGACATGCCAGTACAGTTCGTCGTGATGCTCCTCCTGGTCAAAAGGTCGGTCTCATTGCCGCAAGGAGGACTGGTCGTCTTCGTGGACAAGCTGCTGCCACAGCTGCCAAGGCAGACAAGACCACTTAGAGAATCTTCTATTTATCTTTCATTTGCAGTTTACAGTCATTATGTTGTTTTTGGGTGGCTTTTGTTGCTTCCTTGTTTTGCGGGTATTGTTTTCCAAAGTTTTGAATATGCTCAAATCAGAGATTCGTCTTTTAATTAGAGGATTGCTTATGAATTTTGTTTCAAGTTCAATGGGAACCAACTAGTAGTATCGGAATGATTAACTTCTGGCGATTACATGCCTTGGTCACTTTGGATAAGTTGAAGGTTTGCGACTGGTTAATTTAGATATTTAGTGAAATCCATGACATTTATTCCGTCAACAACTTGCTGCATTTGAAGCGATGAAATGGGTATTTTCTGCTGATTTTTTGAACTGCAGAACTGCAGCTAGTCAGCTACTGGTATATATAGCCTTGCAGCGATTTGTGGTAAGCTGCCAAGACAAATGATCTGTAAACGGTGTCGTTGAAGGGTGTATTCACCTGGATGGTATAATTTGTGTTTTTTTTTGCTATATACTCTGTGATGTGGATGAGAAGGTGAAGGGTTTTTATTTTTGAACGGCAAAAAGAGTTGGTGGGCATCCAGCATAGCAACTTCATTTGGGTGTGACCATAGAGGGTTTTCGATGCTCGGTTCGAGTCATAGCTACTGTTCGGAAGGACATGCCGTCATCACAGTACCACCTTAGTACTAGATGGACAAATGACCCTCCACACTAGTCCTGCAGTTGGCGGGACTCAAACATTGTCAGGTCATGTATAAGAATGAGCACTTAAGCTTATTCGCTCTTGTCATCTAAGCTACCACCTCCGGTGGTAGAAGGTGAAGCTTGGAATATATACGTCTCGACTCGTATAAGGTTGGCGTAACATAAATACTACAACCTATTTTTTGTGCCTCGTCGGGAGTGGACATGTGAACGCATTCGAAGGGCGGATAAAGTCATCCCTCCAATGTACTCCGATGTTCAAATGTATATACGATTGTTATAGTATTCAGTGGAAAATAGAATAGCAATAGTAATAGTAATAGGGAACACAATGGGTATGGCAGCTGATGGTCCCAAATAGGGCTGCAAACGAACCAGCCCATGGCTCCGGTTTGCAAACGAACCAGCCCATGGCTCCGGTTTGACAACTAAACGAGCCGAGCTCGAACTCGATTTTTAGGCTCGTTTAGTTAACGAGCTTGCTAAAACTCGGCTCGGCTCGCAAAAGCTCGCCTCGATTGCATATGCTCGGCTCGTTTAAGGAGGATCGTTAAGTAAATTACCCTGGCTCAGCTCGTTAAGGGCTTGACTCGTTTATGACCTAGCTAAGCTCGAGCTCAATTTTTCGGCTCGCTTACTTAACAAGCCGAGCTCGAACACTATAAAGCTCGGCTCGGTTCGTTTACACTCGTAGTCGCAAAGATCTCTTGGCGCTTCACTCAACGGTTAGGTTAGGTTTGTTAGGAAAGTGATGGGCAGAGCAGGGCAGGGTGCTGTTATCGGAGCGAATATTCGTGCGTAGTAGTCCAGGACTCCAGGTCTCGAGCTAGTACGTAGTATTATTCTTCAATCATTCACACCGACCGAGACATTCTTTCATTTTCCAGGGGCTAGATTAAGGAGTGTTTGAGTACCTATTTTTCGCATTTTTCATTCTTCATTTTTGCGTTTTTGAAGCAATTACTTGTCAAAAAAAAAAAAAGGTGGTACAACATTACACTGGATTGTGTGGGGCTCATTTGGAATTTCACCAAAATAATGGATGCCATTTAATTTGTTTGAAACATATTTTTAATAGTCACTATAAAGCAATCAGATCATTTAGATATCCATAAGGGTATGATCCATTTTCCTCTTTGAATTTGCAAGGACAAAAATTGAATGAAGTGATCAGCCCTTACTGAAATCCGAACGAGCTAATTTTTTTACTAAACCCCTTAAAATAATGTTCTAAACAAATTGAATTGTTTCAATAATTAGTATGGAACCCAAAATGGATATACACCCAAATAGTGTACCCATAGTTGGGCTTATCTCCTCTGACTTAGAACTTTTGTTCATTATGAAAATAGCACAATTTTTATCGAAAATTTAATTTACTTGTGTACAATTTTCAAAATCTCTGCACCAAGTTAAAAATCTTAGTTATATTTCTTTAAATTGTTTCAAAACTAAATTAAAAATTACGCACGGATATATAATATTTTTTTGGTTAAAAAAAGTCAGCACAATTTTTCATAGTGAACTAAACTTTTCGGACAAGGGAGTATTAATAATTTCATGCCGCGTGAAGATATTTTAGGACCTGTTCTTCCCAAATCTATATTTTCAATAATATTTGTTTCCAACCACAGACAATCGTAGAAAAGTAAGAGAGTACCTTTTAGAGAGAAGAGGATGTTATATCAAAATACTGAAGGTACCTAATGGTCTATTGCTCTTGGAGATAAGGAGCATCAATCAAACCGGGAGCGGGGGCCTTCGTGACCATCAATCGCCGATCGGACGGTCGAGACAAGCTCACTACACCCGATAGTGAGCAGTAAGCTCGGCTCACTACAAGACCCCGCTCCGAACCAAACCATGCTCTGATGCACACTAATATCAGCTTCATGTGATTTCACTCTCATTCCAACTTGCCACTATAGATTGTCCCAGCATATGCATGACAAGGAAAGGGACTTAACCTTGGAGGGCTTAAATGCCCCATGCTACACACACCACATAGAATATGTACCCAAAAGAACACAAAGAATAAACAAATCTTGCAAAAGATCACAAACACCACTTTATTCCTTTTTTCTGCCAACATACAGCCAAGACCCCAGTTACCAAAAAAGAAGAAGCAGCTCATTTCTCAAGCTATTTACATAGTAATGTAGGGACTTAACTACAAACAGGCCAAATAAAAATGGAAATAATACATCATGAACATAACTTGGGTAAGGACCTGGCATTACTCTGTCTTGACAATCTTGATTTCATGATTGTTGTCATTTGGTTTTGCATTTTCTTACAAACTTTCTCCAACTCAAGCACCCTCCATTGCATACCTTGTAAATGTGCTCTGAGCTTCTCATTCTCAGCTGAAATATCAAGATTTCCAGCATATGGCGCAATCTGTTCACATGCCTCGTCTTTCTTCCCCTTTATATCAACGTCCACAGAACTACACGGCGAGTCAATAAAGCGTTTCGTTTGGTTAGTCTCATGGAGCAAGCTTTTGAGTTTGCAATGTTGGGATATGAGAGCTTGGACAGCTGATTTTGATGGGAATTTGTTGTTCTGAGCAAGTTGGTTGCAAACTTCCGGTGAAAGCTTCTCATAATTCAGTCCACAACAGAGATTTAGCTTTTCCTCTTCAGATAACCAGGCATGGACCTGTTTTAAGACCAACGTAGTGAAAATGAACAAAACAAGATCCAAAGCATCTAATTTACACATTATGGCTACAACTACAAACCTAAAGTAATAGAGAAGGATTTAAGTAAATTCTTCAAATAAGAGTTCAAGGTAAAATATTGCAAATCAAGAGGCTCAAGTAATCCCAAGCTGCAACTTTAACTTATGTGTATAAATCTCAAGTATCATATGGTGACTTCTTACTGCACAAGGATTACAAGCAAACTTTGCACCGGGTCATGTATTGCAAATTAAGTGGATAGAACAATACCTCTAGATACATGTCCATGGCATGGTAGATTCCATCATAAGTGTCTCTAGCAGAATCCGGTAGGGTCCTAACGAGAGCCAAAAATTTTGATGGTTTTAGACATGGATCTGGTGCTACTTCTGCTATGTACAAGTCCATCAAGCTAGCTACTTTCTTCAATTTCACCAATGGTACAAGTACTCCTTTGCTAAGAAATGACCTCAAACACCTTAGAACCAAATTCACATTGTATTGGTAATGTGTTCCAACTGGAGAAGGAACAAGAAAATTGTCTAGGGTTGCTCGATCCATCTGCGAACCAATCATGCTTTCTAACTTGTCCCTGAAGCATCTGCCTATGTTTAAACTCAGAGAAACTCTAAGAATCCCAAATAAGCTCCTGCAACAAATAGCACTTGGATCTAATGAATAGAGCATATCGACTACAGTTTCAGTAATTTTCCGCTTTTCATCTGATGTAGCGAGAATAAACCTTGATTTCTGGTAATAGAAGAGGAACCTACTTATGATGACATGGTCGAATTTGCAGGAAGCCATTGTTTTCGTTACCATTTCGACCAAATTAGAATTTAACACCACGAGATCTTCAAACCACCATGTAGCACGAAAGAAGCTGCTTTTCAAGCTCTCAGTGCTTCTAGTGTCACAAGAAAACCTAATCCCAGAGCTATCGGATGAAGAAATAGATGGACATGGACTTGTTTCGCTTGCCAATGCAAGCTTCCCGACTAGAGAATCCAATATTCTTTGAAGCATAACAGAAGTTTTTGCAACAGGAAGTAAATCTTGACACTGCTTCAGAGCTACCAAAAGCTCAGACCATGTCCAGTACCGGATCTCCCCAAGAGATTTCTCAGTTTGCTCAAGCAAATTGAGGGTTCCAGAGACTGATTTATTCATTTCCATGAAAGTTGCAATGCAGTACAAGGGAAAGAGATTTAAGGGGGTTATCTCAACTTGGCCCCTGTTGTAGCAAAACCTTGACATGAGCTCAAAACTCTCTGCCCCTCCCGGGAAGTCATGGAATACCACCTTTATATTCTTCGCCCCACCCCTTGGTTTACGAAATAAATTGCTTATCCTCCCCGAATAAGACGAAATTATATCCTGCAAAATGTTCATAACAGAACATGTCAGATGGGTACTTCAGCGAAACTAAAGAATCGTAGATCTGAATATAGAAAAATGAATGCAAGAAGCCAAAAACTAATTTATGCGTCTGTACAAATTTCCAAAAGCAATAAAAGGGAAAATCTACCAGCACAAATTCTTCAAGAGCTAAAAGAAAGTAGAAATCAGCAGCTAATCCATCATAAAGGAAGGGAAATATGTAACAAATGAATGCAGAATGCACCTACATAACAAGACAAGACAATCCTGAATCACTCTCAGATTTGGAACCTTTCAGAGAATAAAAGCCCTCGAAGGCATTCAATTTAGCGAACCAAATAATGGCATGAAAAGGTGAATCTTACAAGTTGCTCCAAAAGAATGATGGAGGCAGTTATGAGGAATAAATAGAAGGAATCATGGAAAGCTGTCTGCTGATAACCCCAAAAGGAAGGCAAAAAACAGCACTAAACACAATGAGAGCAGCCCTTATGTCACTCTTAATTGTATATGAATTTAAGCCCCAAACCAACAGCAGAATAAATGACTTACTCTAGTATGCAATAATGGTAGTTAAATCATAGGGAAAGAGGGACAAAGCAGATCAGAGCCTAAGAGGAGTAATTCAAATGATTACCTAATAATGCATTGAGTGGCTGTGAAACACAGTACACTAGACAAAGGAGAGGAACCTGAATCTAAGGACAAAAACAATTAAGACTTCTTTTCCAATGTTTACCCAGCAACCAAAAGAAGCAGAATAGAAGAATTATTTACACATGCTAAAGTTTTAACAAAAAATTGCAGACAAATCCAAACAAAATTACAACAAAGAACAAATTGGTGTAGAAGATTAAAATCGGATACAGAAACAAAACAAAAACAAAAAAAATTTCTGCATATAGACAAAACAGAGGAAAATAGAAGTCAAGGGCAGATAATTTACCTTGTCAACAATGAAAACTACTTCTCCATTGACATTCACTTCAAGACAAAACAGAGGAAAATAGAAGTCAAGGGAAGAGAATTTACCTTGTCCACAATGAAAATTTCTTCTCCATTGACATCCACTTCAAGATCACAAGAGACACCCATGACCCAAACAAAGAAAACCCCCCTCAAACCCAGAGCTTTTAATTGGAAACTACATATAGGTATGTAAATATAGAAAATATAGAAAGATCAAAAATCCAACAGAGACAGAGAAGTAATGGGAGAAAATGAGGATGGAGCCATGGATTCCGAGTTGGGCAATAGGACAAACAGATAGAAGATGGCTTTGATTCCGATAAAAGCTCAGTCGATTGGTGCAGAAGCTATGTGGTTCCCAACTGAGATGTAGAGAGACAAGAGTGTCTGTGAAGGCAACAAGGTGTGTGAGGACAGAGAATACCCAGTTTACACAGACCCCCACATTTATAAAACGGGAGTAAAATAACAGAGAGAGAGGTCAGGAAGGAGTCAGCGAATATTGATAGACAAAGAAAAACAAAGTAGGAGTTGTTGAGTGCCTCTCTCTCTCTCTCTCTCACACACACACACACACACACATTCCTGCAAAAGTTCACTCAGTGGATTTTGGATAGAAAATTTATTTATGAAAGCATGTGAAAGCCTTCACCTTAGTTTACTCGAGCTTTTTGGCTGGCTTTGCTTTATCTGCAAGTTTATGCAGTTATTCTCGGGAAAGTATTTGGTACCAGAAAAGTTTCCCATAAAATCACTCAAGAAATGCATCCAACGGGTGAAATTCACCCGATATACTGTTCAAGTACTGGGTGGATTTCACCCGTTGGAATGTTGGATGCATTTTTTTGAGTGATTTTATGGGGAACTTTTTTGGTACTGTACTAGACCTCAGTTATCCTCTACTCTCATTAGTTTAGTTTAAACCCTCAGGGCACGTTTGATGAGAGTGAAAATAATGACAAAAATGCAATAATGAGAAAATTGTATAGCTTTTCGTTAGCATGACATAAAAAAATAAAATTTTTCTTTCACTTTCACTTCATGTTTTCACTTTCATTATTTCCTTTATAATCATCAAATAGGCCCTAAAACAGTACGCAACCCCTTGGATCCTCCACACTCAAATTTTTTGATATGGTAGTTTGGAGAAACTATTCAGCACCCGAGGCTCGACGTACCCCAGGCCACTACGTGATAGTGCTTTTAGATGGTGGCGGCACATTTGGATTTTACGTCAATGTGTGATGAATGAGGGTTGGAGACATCTCTACTGCTGGATAGAGTGAATTTGAACTTATTAAGAAGGGTGGGTTTTTTTTCCCTTTTTCTTAAAAGGTTTTTGCAGCAAAGACCACCCAATTCAGTGGGACCGGGGTCCATTTGTCTATTATCCATGATGTTGGGAGATTTTCCCGTTTGTTTCCCATTTTATGGTAAAATCCTACAAAGATTTTCATAGTCAATTGCATTTAATAAGTCCTGAAACATTTGAATTGTGATTAGTTACAAACATGTTACTACATACCTTATTTATTGCATCTCTTGTTTGAATTTTAAAATTTGCCAACGACAATATTCCCTTTCCCTTATTGTAGTAATATAGGAGTAAAAAATTTTCATTTATTAATGGGTTTACAGTTTACACATGACACTCAACTGCAAATCTAGCATTCTTCTTAGTTAAAATTTAGACATTTGGAAACCAATTGAAATACGCCTATGCAAAGTTATGCACGGAACTTGAGTGGCATGGACTCTTGTCAATAATTCCTTTTTTTTCCCCAAAAAAATTTGATTGCCGGCATATTTAATCGAACATTTATCTAAAAGACTTACACCCAAGACCATGCAATACAGGAAAGAACAATGATACATACATACCCTCTCTACCACACCCCCTCTCACATGTGGGGGTCCCCACATGTGAGAGGGGGTGTGGTAGAGAGGGTGTGTATGTATCATTTTTGTACAGGAAATGAGTATTTAACCGTCAACACTAATATTGAGTAGTATATTCGTGCCGCTGGGAGGTCAGCGTTTAGAAAAGAGTTGACCATCCACTCATATAGTGACAAGTGTCCACCTAGGTAATGCGACATGTGGCAAGTCCGCATCGGTTAGCTGTGCGCGTGGGTCAGTTGATCACATGAGTCGTCCCGCGCACATGCCACTAGCACCAAAACCCCAACGATAGCCCACCGCGCGCTCTATAAGACCCAATAAAGGGCACTTACTTATAGCTATGGACAATCCATGCATGGAGAAAAGCCCATAAACAATGTGACTAAGTATGTCTCGGTTGTTGTGCACTCTGGATCCGCTGTTCCCATATGGTGTCCCACCCCCACACTACTGCCAATGCCATGTGGCACACACTAAAAACCCTTTAGTCATTTTTTTCTTAATGGAAAAAACCCTTTAGTCCGTTAATTACAAACCTTTCTCTATTAGAAACCAAAGGGCCTTTTCACCTACTTTTGCTGGGAAAATAATGCATTTTCTCTCCTTTTTTTTTTTAATTCTTTGGACTGCCATTTCACTCTAAAGTCCAAACAAGAGTTCTTTTTTAGAGTAAATAAAAAATGATTTAATTTCCTATAGACGTATTCTAATTTTTTTATTCCAAACACGTGTTTTGGGCAAATCAAGAGTTCTAAACACGTGTTCTGGGCTAAAACCGTTTTCATTTTCACTCGAAGCACCATTTTGCTATGTTGATAAAGAAAACAAGATGAGAAAAACTTGCTCCAAAGCATTACCGGACAACAAAAAATCGTTGTTATCGTTCAACTTATAGGGCTCGTCAAACGCATGTGTGTTTGCAAATAAATATTACGATCAAACATCAATAAGCATATAAGCTAATCATTTAAAATGGACAATTAAAGTTCACACATTTATCCTAAAACAACACATTTATGTAGTGCTTAAACAAAAGAGTAAAGCCCAAAAACAAAACCCTAAAACGTCCTGCCCTTTTCTTTTCAGAAAAGTCGTGCGGCTTTTTTCTTATCCAGAAAATGAAGTGAAAATGCCCCTTTGCTTAACAGTGGTTAACAAAGAAATGTAGTGTAACGAACCAACGGGATGTTTGGCTGGTGGATTTGATTTTGGGTGGATATAGAATGAGGGCGGATTAGAGGGTGGATTTGTAAGAAGGGTGGATTTGTAAGAAGGGTGGACCCACCTCTTAAGAAGGGTGGATTTGTAATGAGGTGTTTGGATGGTGTTTTGAGAAGGGGGATTTGGAGGGTGGATATGATAAGATAGGATGGAAAATGATAGAATTGCCCCCACATTGGTAATTTAATATTAAATATCGATTAATATAATTAAAATTACAATAAATACGTAATAAATAAATTAAATATATAAAAATACGTAAAAATTAATAAATAAAATTTTAACTAAAAAAAAAATAATATCGGCAAAAATTTTTTAATTAATTATTTCTGGACAAAAAGAAAATTAAATATTAATTAATTATGATTGAGTGAAAATGTTTGTTTGTTTTTTTTCTTATATATATATATATATATATATATATATATATATATATATATATATATATATAAAATTTTTTTTTGGTTGAATGGAGAGTAGATGATGTATGATTGATGAATGTTTGGTGGATTGTTAGATGGGTTAAAGAATGGTGGGTTTGTATTTGAATGGTTGTTCAAAAATTTCCTATAAATACCTAACTTGAGTCCTTTGGTTATTTACTTGGTATTTTCATAAAAAAAAAAACAAGTGTTATATTTGTTGTTATGTAATTGGTTTGAATGGCACGCCGGACTTGGAGCGAGATTGAGGAGCAAACTTTGGTCCAATATCTTACGACCCTTGTTGATGAGGGTGTTTGGCAAGGTGATTTTGGATTTCGTCCATCATATTTGGAAGTGTTAAAAAATCATATGCAAGTTTCTTTCCCTGAAAGTGGTATTACGAAAATTCATATAGAAGGGAAGATTAAGGGTTGGGCGCGCATTTATCGCTCTGTTAATCAGCTACTTCAACGTGATGGCTTTGAATGGGATGAAAGTGAAAATCGATTGGTGGTGGAAAACGTTGAAGTTTGGAATCAATTTGTCCAAGTAAGAAATTGCCAATTTGCATAACTTTTATATATATTATTGTTTATTTAATGTAGGTTTGATAGTTTTTTTAATTTTGTTTTTAATGTAGGGTCATCGAGGATTTGCAAATTGGAATGGGAAACAATTTCCCTATTATAATCAATGGCGCTATTGCTTTACACTTCAAAACGGTGGAGAAGATGAAGATTGAAGTTGAAGTGGGATGTTTGAAGAATAAATTAACAATCTATGTTTGTTTGGGAGTGGTGTAGTAGATCTCAAATAAATTTGTTTTAATAATAAAGAAGTCTTCATTTCGAAATACGATTCAAGTCTTCAAGTCCACACACACTGTTGAAGCATACAAAAATATGCGGCATAAAAAAGAAGTGTCAACAAAATACAAGCTACAAAACCTAAGATGAAAATTACTAGAAACAAGAATTTTCATCTTCAGCTTCCTGAATTTTTTGTCCATTAACCTGAACTTCAGCTTCCTCCCAAGTGTCGTAGATCCCTGAACGGTGTGCAACAAACACCACCCTTTGTTCTCTCTGCGTTGGCCTGCCATTCTATAATCTATTCGAAAACAAGCAGTGATCGCAAACGTATGGGCACAAATAGTGAGCAAGTTGACTATATCTATTCGGCTCAGATTTATCAAACTACGGCACACATTGCACAAGTTGGAGAACAAATTATGTTGCCACACGGTGATTAATCCGTTGGCCATCATAACATGCCCCATATTACGAGTGCATAGTCTATTCATTTGAAATCATCATAGCCTTTAATAAATGAAGTAATGCGAACACAAGACATCATAAGGAGCAGCTACCCGTTTGTAACAGCAACTACCACCAAAATTCATCAAATACATGTTCAACATCTGATTTTGCCCTTATTATAGCAAGTAAAAGGCTCAAGTTTTGTGAATGCAGTTTTCTGGGTTAAGTAAATGAATGTACACACATGTACCTACACACACACACACACACACACTCTCTCTCTCTCTCTCTTTCAATTTACCTTTTGGCTCAGAAATTAGTCATCACTGACATTGAATCACATGGCTACAATTTATGTTGCCAACTTGACCGTCATAAATTGCCCCGCCAACGTAGTTTTCCCTTTAATAAATTTACCCTAATTCATCATAGCCAGAATGCCAATCACAAAACACAGAAAACTGCATTCACAGAACACAAAAAACCTGCCTCCAAATGTGCCTAGAAAACTGGAATCAGAGAGCCTAGAAAACTGCACTCAAAGAGCCCAGAAAACTGCATTGAAAGAGCCCAGAAAACTGCATTCACATAACACAGAAAAGTAGAAGCAAAGAGCCCAGAAAACTACACTCAAAGAGCCCAGAAAACTGCACTCAAAGAGCCCAAAAAACTGCAACACAGAGCCCAGAAAACTGGAAATGAACAACCCAGAAAACAGCAACAACACAGCCCAGAAAACAGCAACAACAGAGGCCACAAAACTGCATCAACAAATTACAGAAAACAGCAACAACACAGCCCAGAAAACAGCAACAACAGAGGCCACAAAATTGCTTTCACACAGCCCAGAAAACTGCATAAACACAGCCCAGAAAACTGCAATAACACAGCCCAGAAAACTGCAATAACACAGCCTAGAAAACTGCAATAACACAGCCCACAAAACTGCAATAACACAGCCCAGAAAACTGCATAAACACAGCCCACATAACTGGAATCACACAGCCCAGAAATCTGAATTTATGTTGCCCATATTTATGAGATTGCCAATAAGGAAATCTTAAACTAAATAGCCCAGAAATCTGAAAATGAACAATAAGGCTCAGAATTTTGTTACAACTGCATGCAACTTAAGTTGCCATGAAGACCATCATAAGCCACAGAGACAAATATACATATAGTTTGAAATTCATCACTGCCCAAGCAAAACAATCATAATTGCCCAATTGGATGATCATCATTGCCCTAAATAAAGTGCCAACATCATCATTGCCCATGCAATGGTCAAAATATACAAGTTTCATAGTTTCATCTTAAACTAAATAAAGTTCAATAAACTTAGACATCACTTGTTCCCATATAGTTTTCCCTCCAATACCCTCATCACCCAAGGGTGTTTCAACTCATCCGATAAGCCATAAAACGTCTCCACCCTTTGTTCCGCTTCGCAAATTATTTCGTTCACGATAAACATATCATCCATGTCAAGATGAAGCTTCAATAACTCATTCATAACCCCAGTTCTTTTAGCGGAGAGTTCTTTCTCATACCCCAACCGATCCGCAATCTTCTCCAACACCTTATTGCTCTTTGCCAAGTGGGTTGCCATTGTGTCATGCAATGCCCCTTCCTTTGTGGGCTTTGCCTTCTTCTTTGGCGGAATTAGCTCGGGATTGCTTGTTGGAGTGGTCGGATTGGCACTTGTTGGAGTGGTGGGATTGGCGGTCTCCGAACCCCATGAGAAATCCACATAGTTCTGACTAGGTATGAAAGAGGGCTCACCATTTTCATACATTGGAACATACCCCGGTTCCAAGTCATTGAAGTTAGTAGTGCTCTCAATGTGGTCATCATCATCGGGAATTTCTTGTGGATCCTCCGCCATTTCACCGGTTGCTCTATCCTTCCCGAATAAGATTTGCCAACTTTCATACATGGGAAGCCGCTTCCTATTCATCCCTTTCGCTTTGGTATGGATCTACATAAGTAACCATTACATGGAATGCCTAGTCTTAAAATTTGAAAGGCAACAAAAAACTTGGCATAACAAGTTGAAAGATATGAGGAGTTACCTTCTCATATTCCTCCCACACCGAGTCATCATCAACTTCAATGGATTGAGTGACATGGTTCCATTGAAAGCCACTTATACGAATGGCATCGGCAATGACACCATATTTCTCCTTCCAATTCTTGACCTTGGACTCTATGTTGGGGTTAGCTTTAAGAGTGGTCCCGGGTAAGAGCTTTTGGAGCTCTTTTTCCACAGCCACAAAGAACCCCGACTTGAAACCATTGTCGGGCCTGAACTTATCACTCACACAATCCAACATGCATGAGAGGAGGGCCTCCTCTTCCTTTGCGGTCCATAGCCTACGGGTTTGTTTTTCTTTTCCCTCCTTTGTGGTTTTATTTGATTGGGTAGGTGGTTGAGTGGTCATTAGGTTTGTGCACCTGCTTTTGAAGGACAATGACATTTGAATAGGCTTTCGTAGTGACGAAAGAAAGACATTGTTATTACAACACTACACCCAATGTATGAAATGTTTAATAAGTCTACCAATAAGAAAGTTATTACAACAATTACACATGTCTACAAATGGAATGACAAATATTGAAAACACAAGGTAGGAAATAACATCCTAATTGGCAATGGGTTGCCCATGAGCTAACCAATCGTTGTACATTTGGGTTGCCAAGTTATCTCTCATTGCGGTCCATTCGGTTGTCGTTTCAACTTGTGTAATGTACTCTTCTGGTGGTACATCATGTATATGTTGCTGCTCCCACAACGTGTATTCATGTTCAACAAGGTCCATTGCCATTTCTCGCTTGATCAAGTTGTGGAGAAGGCAACATGCAGTGACGATTCGACATTGAGTTCTAATGGGGTAGTAAGAATAAGATCTTAAAATCCCAAACCTCATCTTCAAGACCCCAAATACTCTTTCTACCACATTTCTTACCGCAGAGTGCTTCATGTTGAAGCACTCTTCTCGACTCTGGGGCATGTGTCCTTGCCTCCAAATGTTAATGTGGTATCTTTGACCCCTGTACGGTGCCAATAACCCCGGCCCATTCGTGTAGCCGGCATCGACAAGGTAGTAACGACCTACAAATGGCATAGAATGCCTACATGAGTACGTTTGTTCAAGTGTGGACATATAGTGTAATCACGAAAATTCAAGCCACGTACCATTTGGGATTTTCAACCCGTGAGGTCTCACGAGGGCGTTTCGGAGCACTCTCGAGTCTGTGGCCTACCCTTCCCAACCAGACAACGCGTATATGAATTGTAAGTTTCGACTAGCCACTCCTAATACATTTGTAGCATAGTCACCCTTCCTTGACCTATAGCGGGCCTTGTGTTCAGTTGGGGGGAGGACAGGTATGAATGTACCATCTAAAGCCCCCAAACAATTCTACGAGAGATAAGGGAAATTTGTTAGTACTGAAATTTTCTTTATAAAGTGCAATAGAACATATTGAAATTCAAACTTGTACACACATGTACCTCAAACCACTTCCACCTAGCATCCGGCTCATTTGCGGGAACATGTTGGGGACGATGCCAAAGGACATTGTGAAGCCTCAACACACCCAACAAAACTGCATTGAAATGTCTACTAACTGTTTCCCCCGATCTCCAAAATTGAAAAGTGGTACGCCTATTCTTGGTATGGTGCGAGAGAATCCACAAAAATATAGCAACTTTCTCTACTAGAGTGACATTCCTAGAGTCCTCTAAGCCTCTTTGCTTAAGTAATAGGCACAACTTCATAAACACATGCCTATTAACCCTCAATTGCTCGTGACAGTGTTTGTCACTCCCGCGTACTAACCTATTAAGGTTCATAATTTGTTGTTGGTATATGTTAGGTTGTTCAATAAGAGGAGGATTCCGCTCCCTTCGTCGAATGGTTTCATCTATCAAGTCCGTAATTAACATGTAAAGTTGCAAATAACTATTGACAACCCTCATGTAACATATCACAGCTAACATTGCCTCACGGTTTGACCTGTTTCTTCGTTCACGTTTTGTTAATCTCGCCATCTGTGTGTAAATACATCATATTATTAGGGCTCAGATTAGGCACAATCAAAATTACGACAACAAGAGTTTTTGGGGCTCAGATTTAGGTCATGTACAACATCACATTGGCAAATAATAAGAGCAACATCAGATTTTTCAAAACCAGGGATCTGAAAACCATCTCACAAATTAGGGCAACATCAGCAACATTTGTGGGCTGTAGAATCACCCAACAGAGCCCAGAAATTAGGGCAAAACACATATGAAAGGAAACCCAGAAATTAGGGCAAAACCAGATGGTATGAAACCCAGGAAATCTCAGGGAACAACATGTATCAAACCCAGAAACTACGGCAAAACCAGAATACAACAACATGCTATGAAACCCAGTACTTGTTAGGGAAAAATCAAAATGTATCAAACCCACAAATTACGGCATAATAGGGCAAACGAGATGTATGAAACCCAGAAAATCTCAGGGAAAACCGAGATCTATGAAACCCACAAATTATAGGGCAAAACCAGATCGCCAAATCGTGTATAGGATGAATGATTACCTGTCAAATGGATCACAAAACGAAAGAGTGAGACGAGATATGGAGTCTCTGAAAACCACCGATTTCCTCCTCTTTCTCTTCCTTCTTATCCTCTGTACGAACCCTAGCCCAAAAAATGAATCGATCTGGTGTATATCGAAGAGAAGAGAGAGGGTGGATTTGGAGGGGCAATTTCGTACCAAAATCACCCGGATTAGGCAACGACGGGGGTCAAGGAGTGCTTCGCAAATCCAGGCGCGCCTGGAGATGGATGATGAACAGTATTTTAGTCGGGGAGAGGAGAGCTGCCAAAGAGTAGATTAACCGTGGGACCAGGACTACATATCACCCCGCTTCTTATATCCGGGCTCTAATGCCCCAGCCGAACAGGCCGCAAAGGTTTCCCTAGTCAAGAAGGGAAAAAAAAAAAAAACTAAATGGTTTTTAGTGTACACGTGGCAGCAGTGGAAGGGGTAGGACACTAAAAGGGGCACGAAATGGGGACAACAGATCCGGATTGGTTGTTGTGTGCTCATAGTAGGTTTTTTTTGTTTCAAAATATCACACGGCGTATTTGTTTGTAGAGTTACCGATACAGTACAAACTCGCTCCACGGGACATCATGCATTATTAGCATATCCATTCTGCTTATTTCCAGGGCAAACAAACGAGTACAGAAAAGACAACCATGGGCTGCTTCATTTTTTACGAAATGGGCTGCACGTGCAATGCATACACAAATCCGGCTAAACCGATCCCCAATTCCCAAACTACCCCAAATTATTGTTTCCAATTTGCGGTGGACACCAAATCCAGTAATTTTTCTTTGGGTTAGGGTACCAAAAAAATACACTTATGGGTTTCATTTGTACTTTAAAGTTACATTTTTATGTGTACTTACAAATATACTTTAAAAGTGTACTTTAAAGTACAAATAAGACTTAACAAATGTATTTTTTTGTACTATTAATGAGTGCAACGGTGCACCCGTTAGCAAGACTCTTTTTTCTTTAACTTGCCTCATCTTTGAATTGACTTCACAGGAAAAGCGCTTTCTCCTTTTCTAGTGATAAAATGTGGGCTCGAGTATGACAATTCGACGTTGGCAGTGCCACATTCTAAAAGAACTTGACTGTTCATGAAAACAAAGGTAATGTGGTCGTAATGATTACTTCATCCATCTGTTTTTTATTGGTCCATTTTAAAATTTTGTGTTATTTTTTATTGCTTATATCTTTTAATTTATAATGGTTTTTATGATTTTGTGAACTTTGTATAATAGAAGTAGGGAAGTGATTTTCACACTCCCCAAATTGTTATCCACACCCACTTTTTTGTCTTCTAGGGAAATTTTTGTGTAAATTTTAGTAAAAGACAAAAAAGAGGTGTAAGTATCAATTTGTAAGTTTTCATGATTTTGCGAATTTGTATAATATAACTAATTGAAATATATTAAACAAAATCCATATTGCATATTTTTTGAGATTCATGTTGAAAAATATAAGCAATAAAAATGGTACGGATTTCAAAAAAGACAAACAAAGGCGGATGAAAAGAGTACTTTCTGGTACTTTTCATATTTTGTAGTACATCCATGTCCAAAATTTACTTACTGAATTTGGTGTTATGGCAAAAATATCATTTTGATTAAAAAAAAACTCCGGGGGGGGGGGGGGGGGGGGGGGGGGGAATGCTCATGAAGCCAAAGCCTGCAAAATTGAGAAAATTGGCTTTTGTTAGGTTGATAATTTTGAGAAAAGTTTTGGAGAATAATTTTGTATAGAACTGCATACTTTTTCATTTTTAGCCAATTTGTTAACATGTATGTCCATTTTAGTACCTTTATTCAAAAAGTAACAATGATAGCTTTTATCTGTTTCGTACACATACAATATATGTACATTTCGCTCTTCATTGGCCTTTCATGCAGGCCCGGCCCTGGGCATTGCCCAGTAGGCCTGGGTCTGGGGGCCACCAAAATTTGGCCCAAAATTAGGGCCCCAATTAGCTATATATACCATTGCAAGTAATAAATGGAAAATATAGCTCTTCAGCTACCAGAGGAGTACTTGGCCCAGCGGTAAGAGTTTTGTTTTCCATGGCAAATACCAGAGTTCAATTCCCAATCACATGCGCTTTTATCTTTCACATGCGCTTTTATCTTTTCTAATGCTACTGCTAGTAGTTTGTCAAGCCAAGGTAAAAGGCTAATAAACCTTCTCTTCCCTTTTCTAACCTTTTTATTTTTATTATGGGAAGTGGATATGGGTACTTTCCTTTAATTTATTAGCACTCTTTTTTTTTTGTCTATATTAGGTAAAATTATTCCCCACTTTGTAAATAAAGACAAAATAAGGAGTGTCAATAGAGAAAATGGGAGTGCCAATATTAATTATGACCGAGAACTATTTTTTATTGACAATACGACAAGAATTACAAAAAAAGACAAAACATGGAACATAATATCTATCATTTGAATTTAATGTTGGTTCTTTAATTTTTTTTTTAAGAAAAATATAGGGCCCTGATTTATAGTATGGTCTGGGGCCACGACAATCTCAGGGCCGGGCCTGCTTTCATGCACTACAAAAAAAAAAAGAGGCCTTTTGCGTCCGCAAATTGTCGTCGCAATTGCTCACTATGTTGTCGCAAAAGCTATTCGCGACCGCAAAAATAGGGGCACGATTGGTTGGGTGTCAAAAAGTCATTTGTGTCGGCATGTTGCAGTCGCAACGCATTAGCGACTGCAAATACATCCTTTAGAGTCCGTAGTTTTGGGGTCGCTAATATTCTATATTTGCGACTGTAGAGAGTGTTGTCGCTAATATTCTATTTTTTGTAACTGCACAATGCAGTTGCTAGTACAATATATTTACGACTCCTATAGAGCAGTGGCTAAAAGATTCTAATATTGCAATTTTTTTGAGTCTGCAAAATGCAATCGTAAAAGGCAGTGGCTAAAAGATTACAGTTGCCAATGGGGCTCTTTCTAGAGCCAAAGAAGCCACAAATGTATTTGGAGAAATTCAATCGGCATACACACATTTACAAAATATAGCATTCTTTCCTTTGTAGCAATTCACTTCCAAAACTACAATCATTCCTCACTATCCAAATAATCATATCCAACCGTTTACATCCAAAATATAATGTCTAACAATTTTAATCCATAACATCGCGCTGCTTCCAAAAGAAAGTAGAACCTAATTTATACAATGTGTTGAATGCAAAAACAGAGGCTGTTCAAGTGTTTGAACAGTTATTTTCTCGTCCTAAGAAGATTGTATTAACCTGAATAGTTCTTTTCTCATCCTCACGTTCCATAATTTTCTTTCCAAAATGCTGCTTAAGGGCCACTCTGTCAAATCCTCCAACAAGTTTCATCTCCAACTGCAATCAAATGACAAAATTCGTCTAAGAAGAAGTAAGACCAATCATGCGCATAAGCCACATTCAAGGATCCAGACAAGAAGTATGAAACGACACATTTGAAGTATGAGAAATGAAACAAAAAATTTCACAGAACATGCTCGAATGAATGAAATGTAATTGTGCAGCAGCAGACCAGTGGGAAGAGGCTAACCATCTTTGCCTGTTTATAGGTTTAGGAATGTTCTCTTGTCTCTCAGAATTGTTTTCTCCTCCCCTTCCCCAATCACTAAGGGGGTGTTCCACTAAGGTGGTTTTTTGAAAAAACTGATTTTTCACGGTTTTTTATGTAATGTATTGTGAGAGAATGACCTGTCTCGGTTTTTGGAAAAATAGTTTTTTGTTAGTGGAACACCCCCTAAGATCCGTAAATAATGAGCATTGCAGCTCCTCTAATTTGAACCATCTTAGAGAAAGCACTTGTTTCGTTCAACAATAGTTTCTCCGGGGTATCATATTCCATGACCTGAAAATAGATGTTGAAGGTTTCTTACAGACAGTTATAAGATCGAATAAACGAAAACCTCAAACTCAAAGATAGATCAGGATCCCTATGACCATCATGTAACGAGGAACAGACCCATCACGGTCTTGTTTTACGATTCGAATGGTTCATTTGTAGTTGTCAAAGTATACATAGGACTCAGGGAAACAAAAAAGAAAAAGAAAAAAGAGGCTAATGGGATTGTTGGTACTTGGTAGCCATCTCAACAACTCTTATTTGTCTCGAGAGAAAAAGACGGTCACGATACTAACCATTTATCTCAATTACGTCTGTCTATTTCTCTCTAGATAACTATAATTCGACCAAACACATACAAATATCCTTCTAACCTGAATTTTGGCTTGGACGATTTACGAATGAATGACTCCGATTATCAAAGTAGGACCTGGGTGGTTCTATTTCTCCTCAATTAGGATCACACTAGGGGAAGAAAGACTAATGTGGAATTCTAATTAAGCTTGTAACATGTTATCGGATTATTGAATTCAAAGTTTCTATTATCTGGCTTTCCATTTGCTTTTTGTTCACCAAATGCGATATCCATTGAGACTGGAAAGTAAGAAACAGGAGTAAGCAAGTAAGTAAATCTATAGCAGGGGCATACCTGACCAGCATCAAGCACCAGAATCCGGTCACTATCTATAATAGTGTTCAGCTGATGAGCAATGATGAACATTGTGCACGATTTGAATTCCTCCGGTAAATCGAGAGGTACTGACGCCCATGGTACTGATGGCGTTCCGACGGCGCCGGGACCCCGTTGTGGGTCCCAAACAGTCGATCCGAGCCGTCCATTCACTCCAGAATCGAATTCCGAGGGGTTTACATGAGAATCACCTCAATCGGACGCTCCTAAGTGCTCAATCCAAAATCACCCCATTTGTTCCAAGTTTTTTGAACGAAATGGGGTGCTTTTGGATCGAGCACATAGGAGCGTCCGATTGAGGTGATTCCCGCGAAGACCCCCTCGGAATTCGATTCTGGATTGAATGGACGGCTCGGATAGACCGTTTGGGACCCACAACAGGGTCCCCGGCGCCGTCGGTACGCTGTCTGTACTGTTTAGTCGGTACGGCTAGCATTGTTCTTTTATCTGTTTCGTACACATACAATATATGTACATTTCGCTCTTTAGCCTTTCATGTGACCATTGCTAAAGTGCTCTACTATACAAATGTACCAATGTGTATGAGCTTATTGATTTTTGATAAGGTTATTGATTTTCACACTCTTTTTTTTTTATAATCACGTCTTTTTTTTTTTTTGTTCTCTTGTAATGCAAATTTTACAAAATTACCTTTCTTTTGTAACTCTCACACTTAGAAGGATAACATTGTAAATTCACATCACAAGTAGGTAAGAACGGAGTGTGGAAATTTCCATGCGTTCAACAAATCCAATAAAGGTAACAACGGAATGATCAACTAATAATAAGTTCAAAAAGCGACGGTCGTAAATTTTCTATTTTTCCTTTTTATTACTCCCTCCGTCCATTGTTGATCCATTTTCGGCATTCGTGTCATGTTTTAAATTGTCTATATCTTTTAATTTGTAACAACCACAGATGTAGTAAGTTTGAAGGTTTAAATGGTTGGGTATTGGGCTATCGTGCAGGTCTATGGGCCCGGTCACAAAAGAGGCTTCCGTCTTCATATGTCCTATGTCCTAAGGTACAATTGATTGGGCTCTATACCCAACCCGGATCTAAACTGGGCCCAGCTTTGATCCCCCAGTGCATACCAATCATCAAACGCCAGACTCTCAACCCAAATGGCGTCACTTTGAAGACGTGACTCTTAGGTTAGCATGCATAGCTTTGAGTCTATGGAGAGATGTCGAACTTTCTCTGGCAGTCACTACTCCAAATTTAAGCATTAGTGGCATTTGAAAACTATCGAGAAAAGCTGCAAAACCGCTGGAAATTCCCATTAGCGGTGGTAATCACGACCGCCGTCTATACGGCCGTCGGGAAAAGTTAGCGCCGGTAATGCTAAATCACATATATAAAGGTTTACACGTGGTGGCTGGCGTGGCGCCCATGTGGCAGGCAATGTGGTGCCCACGTGTCACACAATATTTGATTGAAATGCTTGGCCCAAGACTTGAACTCAAGACCTTGCACTCCTCGTGCGCGTGCACTACCAACTGAGCTAGCAGCCATTTTGTTTCATTTTGACAAAAAAAAAAATTTATACTACACCGTAACATAGTTTTTTGAAAATTTATTTTTTACCAGCACTTTTAGAAAAACTGCTGGAAATGCAACTTTTGCCGGTGGTAGTTTTAAAAACCTCCAGTAAGATTCACTTTTTCCCGCATTTGTTGAACCATCGGGCATTAATAGTCTTGCTGGGAAAAAAACTGCCGGGAATGCCCATTTTTCTTGTAGTGTGTTAACTCACACAATGTTGTCAATAGCCCATGCCATGAGCTGTGCCGATCAATGCACAATACAAAGTGACAACCTCCAATCCGAACGGTCCAAAAGTGTTTAAAATTATTCCGATTTTAAATAAAACTCCTCTTCCATAGAAGAATTTTATTTTAAATCAGGATCATTGATCGTCGAGACCGATGGTCAAGGTGCACTTGGTAGGGTTGCCGTGCCGTAGGGCACTTAAACTGGGCCTCAGAAGATCACGCTGGGCCCAAATTTCTCTCTAAATGTTTTTCAATGTTTTTCTTCCTCAATTATATATACTCCAAAGTCGGTTAGAAAATCAATGAAGCTGAGTGATGGCGTGATTTACATAACAAAAATAAAAGCCATGTGTGATCAGGGTGTTCCAGCAAAGAGGACACACCAACCACAATGGAGGACTGAATTCTCATGTACAAATCTCAGCACCTCCTACTTATTGTATTGACAAAGTGACTTGTACATTTAGCACCACCAATTTGTGGTGATGGATGGAGGCGGCGATGCGGTGGTAACGGAGGACTTCAATTTCTTAGTAGCGTTGTCCGCGATGGAAACGACCAGTGAAGGCTATAAAGATTAAGCTCTATAGTGAAGTCTATACAGATAATGACTACCTCCGGAAAAATCTTTTTTGTATTCTCGAATCAACACGTTAATTGTATTTTTTTTTTGGGTATCATCCATTAATAATTTGACATTTGGAATGCCGATGTAGTAAGGATTAATAATTTGACATTCGGGCATATTCGGAATCCTGGTAAGTAACCTGTCATACAAATTAATGACACGCTGGTTATGTTTGTTTTGAGTTTTGAGTTTTGGTAATGATTGGAAGGAGGAATAAGGATAATAATTAAAAATAGGGGTTAATGATTAGGAGAGACAGAGAGAAAAATGAGAATAATATTTGAAAATAGGAGTAATGATTGGATAATAATTGAGAAAACCGGGTCTTAAAACCCAAAACGAACAAGGCCGCTGTGTTATGTACCCAAATCTCCTGATTGTTCTTTTCCAGACCCTTCGCAAACTACCATAGACCATAGAAATCCAAAACGAAAAAAAAAAATAACTGAAAGAATTTATAACTGAAAGCAACCCAACAATGGATTTTTGATTCCAATGTTGCTCAACAAGGACATTCAAAAACTGGTCACTTCCAGAGGCAGAAATGTCAGTTTCGCGTTTGTACCAGTCGTTATTGTTAGGAGTTAGGACCACCAACCGCATGGTTTCAACGGTCCAAGGATGTGCGACTAGAAAACTCTAGCGAAAACTGTCTTCAGACGCGAATCAAAATATGGTAAAGTTTACCCTTCTCGTACCCGAACTTAAAATATTTGGGGTGTCACATTTTCATTTTAGTTTTTTGGGTCAAAACAATCTGCGTTCCAAGTAACATAAGTCTAAACTAAGCTTGATCCTGTTCTATCTGTGATTGGATTGGCGGGGGAAGAATTTTCCAGAGTGGGAAAGAAGTTGAAGTGGAAATAGAGCAAGTCTAACAATTGTGGTGGAGATGCATGGGCATCTCCCTCCAGAGTGCGGCATCTTGCTGTGTCTTCTTTTTATTTTTATTTTCATTTTCATTTGGCGGTCAGGGTGTCTGGTCCAACTTGTGCTCATTTTGACTAATCTTAACTTAAGTCTGACCAATTTAAAGTAGACTATTCACGCTGGGACTTGAGAATTCACAAGAAAAACTCTAATGACCTGGCTTCGAAAAGTTGCCAAATATCGAATTCAAAATGTCTGGAGTAACGGCTCATCCTTGTAGTTTTTCTTATGAAGTTACCACTTGAGCTACCTTAGGGTTAGAATCGTCTTATTATATGTCAGCCTTGGGTTCTTGGGGGCATCATAGGCAAGAAAAAAAATGCACAAAATTAGGAGGGTCCCATTTAGAATGGACAACTCAACATGACTGGGACAGGTCTAGCAAATTTTAGGAGCGTCCCATTTCAGTTGTGTTCTTAACATTGTTGAGCAAATTTTTACGCAAAACAGTTTAAAATGGACAAAAAGCCAATCCCCTGCCCTTAGTTCTGCAATTTTTGAACTAGGAAATTGGACAATGTTGAGGCTGGGGAAATTCATGGTTCATAAACAAAGGGTGAGACTTCTCAAACCAAAATACGCCATTATAATTTTGATATTTCTCTAGTTGAGATGAATAATTAATTCTATATATATGTGTGTGTGGCAGACATAAGGGGGTCCGGGAGTGCAAGCGAGGGCCCGAGTTCCCGCTCACTCTCCAATTATCCAAAAATTTCTACTATATTTAAGGTTTTGCTTGTAAAAATTATGAAGTCCCCTCATAACTGTTTTATTAATATACAAGGATGATATTTGATGTTAATTTATGACTATATATGATTCGGTTCCCCCGCGATAACAATTCTGTGTCCGCCACTGTACACACACATATGTAACGTGAACTTAACAAAAATTTCAAAAAAAATGAACAAAAATAAGAAAACAAAAATTTAGGAAGAATAGGGTCTAGTATAATAAATTTTGTACTACATACATACAATCTCATATATTATCCACATGTTATCTTTATTCATATCGTTAATCTCGTGTATATAATCCATATCCAAAAAGGACTCCACCAATCAAACGTTCCCATGTGGGTAAAAGAATTCAAAAATACTACGCGTACGCCAAATGCACGGACAGTGTATCTTAACTGTCCGTGCGCATTTTCGACGGTCCGGATTTTAAATAAATTGTTCACGCGAACGATTTGTTTGTTTGCGCGAACAAATTATTTAAAATCCGGATCATTGATTTTTGAGATGGACGAATGAGATGAGTTGCGTGCATATGGGCGTACGCGAGTGTGCGTACCCATAGCCGCGTTCAAAAGAATTTTGGGGGTGGCTAAGGGTAATTTACTTCACTTGTCCGGTTATTTATAGGTCCTGCCAGAGCAGTTGTTCTCGTTTTTGTGCTGTAGAGAAGAACTGAAAGAAGTCTGACTATAGTGGAATTCCTTTTCCAGCAGGAATCCAAATTCTACAGAAACACAAAAGCAAACGTCACAAAATTTCCCACGTCATTCTCTATATATGCGACTCAGATTATCGTAAGTCGCCAGAACACTAGTAGAACTCCGAGAAGAAAGAAAGCAAACCTTAAATACGATGAAACTCTCGCTATTACGATCGTGTTGTGAGGGTGCCTCCGTAAACCCGGCGGCCGAGTCCGCTGCAAGTCCACCACGGCAACAGGATGCGCCTCCTGTGAAGAGATCAGGGAACGGTCAGGCGTCTTCTCGAAACGGTGGACGGTCAATGGAAGTAAAGACGGCGAAATGGAAACCAGCGCTTTCGGTGATTTCGGAGGATAGTGTCGTCGTCGTCTCAGAGGTTGGTGGCAAACAGAATGAAGGGACGGTTAGGAGAAAGAAGAAAGCATTGGATGAGGCGGAGTTGGCGGCCGCAGCTAAATCTCCCAGACGTCACTGTGATAATACAGGTACAGACGCAGGAAAAATTGCTCGATTATTTTAAGGGGGGGCATTGTGTCGTATTCATGTCGTGTTTTTTGTCAGAATTTTCTCAACCGTAACCCTAAGTTTTGAATCTCAACATTTATTTAATGGAGTAAAAGAATATGTTTTGATAAATAGTTGAGGAGTAATTATTCAACGTTATGCATTGTTATTGGTTTCTTCAATTTTTGTATACTCACCTCTATCAGTATGAGAAATAACTATAATTACCAGAGGGGTTCATTGTATAAACACCCTGATATAAGTCAATAATTGTTGACTTTTGGTATCAGTGAAATCATGTACTCCACCAGACGGGGTTCATTGTCACTTCTCATACTTGAAGGGGGCATCCGTCATTAGCAAAAATCTCATGGGATTTGAGGGAAATTTACCCTTTATTAAAATTGGAGGTTTCTGTTCAAAAATTAAAAAAAATGAAAAATTGGAGGTTAGAATTTTTTGTTTTTCGTGTTTTTTGGTATCGGCAATTAGATGAAGAATCGGCTTACTTTTGTTTTTTTTGTTGATTTAATTGCAGGAAAGATTCACATGGAAATCCCTGCAATAGCGCCGACGGCATACTTATTTTGATCATCCAGTCCTTCAAATATTTGAATTGGTGGATGAGTACAATATTGATTTGTATTTGAGTACGCAACTTCTTAAACTGTTTATTTTGATGCCAATTAGAGCAAGAAAATTAAAGAGTGTTTCTATAGCTCGTGAAAAGAAAGGGAATGTTTAATTTTTTATTTTTTTTTGTATTTTTAATATATTCTAAGAACGTTGTGGGACTCCCGTCTTTGACTTTCCCATTAGACTTAGCTTTTCCTCAAAACAAGGTCTGCAAAAAATACAAATCTTACAAAAATTTTGCATTTGCAGTAATTTTTACCTAATTAAACTACTTTCCAACTCTCTCAAAATTTCTTTTATCAAATGATTCACCATAAGATTCTTGGGAGTAGTTTGCTGAAATTTTTTCATAATTTCGGATGAATAAAATCGGCGTATTTGGAGTCATGAGGCTACCGAAAGGATCCCTTTGGAGAGTCATGAGGCAACCGAAAGGATCCCCTTTGGAGAGTCATGAGGCAACCGAAAGGATCCCTTTGGATTTATCAAATCTACGTGTTCAATTCTGGATTAATAGCTACCATTTTTTTCCAGAAATTAATTGAATTTACAGAATTTAATTCCCCATATTGATTTCCCTCCATTGAATTCCCAAATTGATTAAATTGACTCCTCCTTCAGCTTTTTGAAGGGAGTCCTCTACATTGTTTCAACACACCGAAAAATCCTTCATACAGAGTTCTTCCATAGTTGTTTTCGAGAGAGAGAACAGACACTGTTTGTTTGATAGAACGATCCAGTAGGTGTTACTATTTGATCGTTTGAAGCCGTTGTATCCTGGGAGGCAAACGTCGATCAAAACCTCAAACACCAGTGGTGAGGCGGCGAATTTGCTTTAGGGAAACTTTTTACATACGGGCCTTGGTTTGCTCAAATATGTAAATTCTGGAAATTAACAAGAAAAACAAGAAATAACAAAAACCGTAACGAATTAGAAATAACAAATTAAGGCCCGTGTTTGAAATGGTTTCCTAAAGGCAAATTCGCCGCCTCACCATGGGTGTTTGAGGTTGTGACCGATATTCGCCTCCTAAGATACATCGGCTTTAAAACAATCAATCGGTAACACCAACAGGATTGCTTTGTCGAACGAACTGTGTCTGAACACTCTCATGAAAACTGAACGAGAACTATGGAATTAGAATGCTGATTTTTGGTGTGTTGGAACAATAGCAAAGATTTCCATTTTATAGATGAAGAGAGGAGCCTCTCATTCATTGGGTCAATTTACCAGGCGATAAATCTGGTAATAGAATTTGCATAACTGATACTGCAATAAGTGCAATTGATATTACTACTACATTTGAGTTCATATTCAATCAGCATAGTTTAAAACGTGGGAATTGAGGTGGGTTCAACGGTTTTCATCAAGTGTTTCAAGCTTTATGTGTTCCGATTTTTTTCCAAGTTATTTGTGTTTCGATGAGGCACTTAACGATATCCAATCGAGTTGATGTTTGGTACACTAATAGAACTCGACGAGCTTTACGCAGTGGACGTCTCCGATCGTCAAAACGATTCCGGCACGGCGTCGAAAAGGAGCTGCGCAGCACCTCCCCAGTTCCAGGAATTGAATGCATATCCCAATTAGCAAAGTATAAACCGTGGGTTTTCAATTCTAGGTATTAACCCAGCATTCAAGGCTCATAACATAACTGTAAACGGGTCAGGACAAACCCAAAACTTGCAAGCTTCTAAAAACAATACAAACCGAAAATTGCACAAATGAACGGAGATACTTCTGTTTTGGTTAGCTTCTTGACAAATGCAGGGCCAGTCCAGGGCACAAAGCCACCAAGCCATCGCTTAGGGCTTCCAATTTTTGGCCCAATAATAGGGCCCCCAGATTTCTAAATAATAGGAGTAATAAATATTATATAGGTCTATTGGTTGGAATTGGGGAATGATGCTGTCCCTAAAGGGATAACATGAATGTTGTCCCCAATCTGGGCTGTCCGTTCTCGGCAATGGACAGCTCGGATTTGTTTGGTAGCGGACGGTTCAGATGTGTTTGGACAAGATGTGATCCGAGCCGTCCATCGCCGAACACGGACGGCCCAGATCGGACAACATGCATGCTGTCCCCAAAGGGACAACATGCACCTCGGATCCGGTTGGTTGACAGGTAGCTGTCCTCTGGTTCAGTGGTAAGGTAGCCTTAGTCTAACTATCAGATTTTGTGTTTGAGTCTTCCAAATTGTAATTTTTTGAAGCCTTGACATTTGGAATATTCACAAAAATTAATAAACCACTGCAGATGACGTGAATCAAACTCGTGACTTTACGTTCCAATTTTATTCGTCCCAAATGACCACTGCAACAACAGAAGGAGTTTTTGGTTCTCGCAATGAACAACAAATATATATACATTTTTAAAAAGGCTCCATTGTTAAAACTCGCTTGGGGCTCCAAAAATCTCAGGGCCGGACGGAGATTTTGGTAGCTTTTACGCTTTATGATAGTAGATTATTTTGAATCCTGCAGCTCAGACTATTCGTTTGTTTGTGTTGAACTGGATGACTTTACCTTTATCCAAGAGATGAAATATAGTAGCGTTCGTTATCCTTCAAAAACCAATTGCAATGAGAGAATTTTCGAAACATATAATTTACTCAACGACCCTACGGTCCCAACTTAGCATGTTGGCATGGTGCTGTCTCACAAGACGGGAAATGGGTCGAGCCTGTTTGATCCACCTTTGTCGGTTGGGAAAATGCACTCCAATCCATTCTTTCTTTGGGTGAACACTTTCTGTTTTTTAGTGTCCCGACTAGTTGACGCGCACACAGACTAATCCCGAGCTCTGCTGCTAACGAACAGAGACAACTCTTGAATGGCCCCAAGCAGTTTTTGCTGATTGTAGAAGTCGAATCTGAAACCTCGTGTTGGGTAAGCCCCTGCCCCCTTGCTTAGTTGCTGTCAGCACGATCACATTTGTTTATCGGATAGAGGAAATGTAGGAAATTAGAGTGGCTCCCACCTGGTTTTGTTTCTACTGATTAGTGGAATTGGTATTGCTCTATCATTGAGCAATTGGGAGACATCTGTGGATGGCAGGAGTGGACACTACCTATAATGGAGGCCTTGGTGCTCCATTATACATCATCAGTTGAAGGATGCGTTGGTATTGCACTATGCTGCCCTTGGTTTGGTTTGCCTATTTAAAGATCTCCATGTGTATCTGTATTTGCATCAGAGAGTCTAGCTAGCTCTAAGTTTGTGTTTCTGTTGAAACTTGTTTGTAATCTCAGTGTGAGTGAGATAGTTGAGTGTGAGAGTGTGAGTCTCTGTAAACCTTAACTTGGGAGAGTTTTTCATGGTTTGTTTACGTAGTGAATAAACCGGAGTTTTCCTCTTAAATTTGTCTTGGGTTTTTGGTTGATCTTTGTTTGGGGCACAACAGGAAATAGCTTTCACTTGAAACTTGAGCAGATTGCAAGAACCTAATAAATGGGGGCCAAATGTGCATGGGCTTGAGGGGATTATCAGTTTTCCACTTCACTGGGCACATATTGAAAAGAAGGGGGTCCAAAGGTCTGGTAATATTAGACCAGAGCTTGACCACACATGCTTCCAGCATATGCAAAACTCAATCCAGATTCTAGGCGTGAGAGAGAGAGTGAGCAACAACTTGCTTTCTTCAAGAGTAAACTTGCCCAGGAATAACTACTGAAGTCTGAAGCAGAACTCAAGAATATCTAATAGCGATTTTCTACCGGCAGCAAAATCCACTTGCTAGTTACTACAGAACTGATTTCAAGAATGCTAAGGCCAACTCCATTGCAGAAGGCAATGGCGAAACCAGGATTTGAAGGTGGAGGTGGCACCCAAAAATATTAATATATATAATGTGAAAAAGAAGTACACGTGTCCTAAGATTAACTATACATAATACCCCAAAAAAAAAATTACTAAGGCCTAGGGGCCTTTGTAAGAGGTATCTAAATTATAAATGCATCTAAGTTATCTTATCAATTTATATTATTCTCGTAAAAGAAGATAGAAAACTCGAATTCCCAAAAGAAAAAAAAAATAGAGGGGAATGATTATTACCTTCATAGTTTTAGAATATATAATAATTTTATTAACTTGATCTACAAGTAGTGTTACTAGTCTAGTGGCAAGAGGCAAGGGAATGTTTTGGGAACCAGATGGTCAAGGTTCAAATCCCAGCAGCCTTCTAATTGATAGCTTTAGCCTTTGTGTTTATTTGGCATAAAATGATAAGGAAAGAGACTCGAACCAACAACTCGTGTGAATGGCATACACCTTATATACCGCTAAACCACACAGCACCAACATTCAAATGCTCAACATATTTAATATACATACAATTTTATTTTATTATTTATTATTATTTTTTTTGTGTGTGTAAGATCCGGGGGTGGCATGTGCCTCTGGCAGAAGCTATGTTCATATAACGCGCACACTGAAGCATCAGAAGAAAGGGGGGCATTAACACTAATCCAATGGAAACTCGCTACTAAAACTTTGCAGTTACAAATTCTCACAGCATCAACAGGAGGAGAGCCATCAGAAGCAATGGCATCGGTAGTAAGCCCAGCGTTATAAACGATAACACTGTCTAATATGGATCATCAGACACATATCAATTTGAATGCATGTAGTAGGAAACCTAAGATACATTCAGACATATGTATGTCTTCCCTCCAAACGTATTGAACTGTAAGATGCACGTGGTGAATCAGAGGATTTTGGTAACACTGTCTAATATGGTCCCCAATAGAAAGAGCAGGAAAATAAAAATAGTGAACGGAGCATATCAAATCAGTGCCGTTCATGCGCTCAGAAAAGTGTGAAGTATTGAAGAACAGGGTCTGGAAACAATAAATAAGAGGTCACAAAGGATTCATTGGAAAATATGCTCATAGCTGATTTGTAAGAACAGTTCAGCTCCTTAGTTATCAGTGAAGGATGTATAATGGTTTTCCGTAATTTGTAGTAACTAATAACGAAGCACTTGTATGTTTTTGCTTTTCTTAACCTCATTCCCTTCTGCAGTAATTACTTCCATATCCTATAACCACCAAGGAAGATACTTTCAACATGTTACAACTTCTGGGCCATATGCTATGTTTCCCTCCCCCAGTTTCCTGTAATAAAAAACTCGTCGTGCAAGCCTTTGTTTGGAACATAGGGAAAAGAAAGGAAATGAAAGGAAAAATGTTTTCCCTTGTTTGGTTTGAGAGGAAATTGGAGAGAAGAATAAAATAAAGAATCAAACACATCAAATTTTCCTCTACACTTTCCTTTGTTTTCCCTTTCTCTTTCTCTTCTTTTCCTTTCCTTCCTTTTCCTGAAGTTCCAAGCAGGGAATCTAAACCAGAGAAAAAGAAAAAACAAATCGTCCTGGGGCTTTACTCTAAGGAAGAAAGATTGAGCTGATTATCCATCAAACAAAGAAACAACAAATAAGTCAGGAAACCAAGAGAATTGTCTTACAAGAGCTGATCCCTTATTGGTGCAAATGTCGGATGAAATTCCTCCAGGAGCACCTGCACATGAATATTGTACCTGTTATGAAATCCATTTTTATTTTTCAGAATGTGGAAAATAATGGAGCAATTTTCATTGACATCTGTGTAAACTTTATATCAGCCTCAAAACCATTTGGCAATGAGTGATCTTCCATTCCATACCCAAGCAATGTGGGACAACTATTCTAACACCCTCCTCAGGTGCAACCGCATTTAGCTCTGTCACATGTGGCTAATTTTTTGGTCCTATCATCGTGCAGCCTTTTCTAGATCTGTCATCGTGGGATGTGGGCCCGATTTAATTTTTTGTTATAAAATTTCGGATGGAATGATACCATGTGAAAACTTTATATTCACCTCAAAAAATTAGGCTAAGCTTCCACTACGGTATTCTTGGTATTCTTGGACTACAAGTTGTCAAATCACTTAATTTATGTGAGGAGAATGACTTGTTGATTTGACTACTTGTAGTCCAAAAATACTGCAGTAAAAACTCAGCGTAAGTGCAGTAAAAACTCAGCCTAAGTGGTTGCCCATTTCATATCCAAGCAATGTGGGACAACTATATAACAACATCCTTCAAAGATTAGTTCAAACAAGAATATCACATGCAGTGACATGCTTCATTTAGGTCAAAGAAAGTTTGTTCTGCGACTAAAACCACTAGTAGCCATGCATGGAAAATCAGTCTGATAATACCATGGATTTGAATACAAATCAGAAAGCAAGCAGGAAGTAACTCATAGTCATAACTTGGCTGAGAAAAGTGGATTTCACATGCAATGAATGAAGCAGATAGATTTTGTTTGACTTCACATGAATGGATAATGAAGTAAGATTTCTTAAATTCTGCTACCATAAAAAAGACTCAATCTGAAATCTTTTCGAGTAGGCAGAAGTAAAAATAGCAGTCCATAGAAGCAATACAACTCTTACTTTTATGGGAATTACACGTAATGGCAAAAGCAACATACCAGTTGAACAATGGGTGCATCTAATTGGAGGAATTCTGGTGACAAACTGGTGGAGTTCGCGTTTCTTAAACAAAACAACTGGCTTAAAACTGTTACCAAGCTCTGAATATATTAGAATCAGTAGATGAAGTCGTTTCACTTCACTTCGATAATCCCAATTCAAAGATTCTAAGTCAATAAATATCCCCGTCTCAGCATCATAAACCAAAAAAAGGTTGTCAGATTCGATGAAGTACTCTTTGATATCTCCATCTAATACAATTTTCCACAGGCCACAAAGAGATTATCAAAGTAAGACAATTCTCTGTCTGCAAATAGCACTGCAACACAGAGGTGGCAAAGAAAATTAAGCCAAGGAGGAAATTAAAGAGTTCCCAGGACTTGGAAAATGAAGCAATATAGTCTACAGACACGCCTAATGACATGGCAATGCGCACAAGATTTTAAGACGAAATCAAAACTTAAAACACATAATTTTACCAAAATAATTCACAAATACATGGCTTGAAACACACCTTACCAAGCAACTCAGTCCTGCCTTCCTTCGAAGTTTAGATTTTGGAAGCATCTTTAGCTTTGGACTCTCTAATCTGAATATGCCTTGGCAATGGCAACAGAGATCAACTTACACTTAGCATCAATTTGCAGCCTTATAAAGAATTTGAAGGCCGCACCTCCATGTTGCTAGAAAATTCGCTCTCACTCAATCCAAGCCATAGGGTTTCCCTTGTTGATCGAATAGACCATATGTGGAAGAGCTGGGGATGAAACTTAAAACTGCCACTTCCTGAAGATAGTGTCTTAAATGTGGTCGCACACGGAGTTTAGAGACAAGGCAAGCAAAAAGACAACACGTGGCACAAAATCGATCGGGACTCGAGCAACATGCTTCCTCTCGGCAAGGAGGCATCCCTGGGGGAACACCAATGCGTCATCAAGGCAACAAGCTTGACACAAGTGACAAGCTTTTCCGGGGGGGGGGTCATTGCCAAAGAGATCCAAGGCCGACCAAAAGCACTACTAGCCCATAGGACGTTCGCACAATCTGTCAACAATGGATCTCGTTTGGCTTGGCACCTGCCGCCGCATGTTCCATTGCAACAACAAACGCATAGCAATGCATGACGTCTTTTAGAAAACCGAGGAATATCCCACCCAAGCCCTTGGCATCACAACACCACTACTAATGCTTTGTAAACTACTGTCTGGTGTGTTCACAACAGATTCAAGAGTATGCCCAGACTCATCAAAGTTTTGGCCTTTATTTTATTTTATTTTTTTGGCATTAGAAGAGGCAATGAACCTTAGAAAGCTGAATCAAGCCATGAATCAAGATGATGGTCAGATCAACTCCTGATAGTTTGAAATCTGGCTGTCGAAGTTAGACTAATATCGAATCAGTTTCAAATCAAAACGGGGCTCAGGAAAGACGATTCACATTCTTAATTGAACAAAGACTTCAAATTAGTGAAATAATCAAAACGTCAAGTAATAATAGTTTTTCTGACTTCAAATTGATTTTCAGTTTAAAGGGTTACACCGATTACACGATCAATGTCTGAGCCCTAAAATCAAAGCAAAAGACGCAAATAATAAGGAGCCAGGTATCAAACCAAGCGAAGGTGTTGCGTTATGTACCGAATTTATGAGTAAAATTGAAGTCATTGACCACTGTTTGACGGTCAATCACAAATTGCACATTTTTGACATACATAAGCGTGTAGGAACGAACTTGCACAGTAGAAGATTCAAGAGGAATGGAACCTCCATGGATGTCCTTGAGGGCCATCTTCAACCAACCTCCATTCCTCCAAAATGGAGGATGGATGTGACACATTGAGGAAAATTTTGTAATTAATGTCTACTTTTCTTCAATTTTGTACTTTTTATGAGGGGCTCATCCTATAAAAATAGAGAAAGGAGAACAAGGGGTGCTTTGGCTAATAGTCCGGATTATGGATTATTGGATTATTCATTTTGTCTTTATTCAAATTTTTTTTGCATTTGTTAGTTTTGCGTTAAGATTTTGTAGTTTCTGGATTCCTCTCGACGAGACGAATCTAACAAGTACAAAATTATGATCAAAACTCAAATTAATCCAAGTATTTTGGCTTTATTCAAAAAAATTTGAGTTTTGACCATAATTTTGTACTTGTTAGATTCGTCTCGTCGAGAGGAATTCAGAAACCACAAAATCTTGACGCAAAACTAACAAATGCAAAAAAAAATTGAATGAAGACAAAATGAATAATCCAATAATTCATAATCCGGGTTATTAGCCAAAGCAGTTTGGCCCTCCATATTTGGAGAATTAAAATAGTTTTGGACCAAATCTCTAAAAAAGAAATTGGAGCCCTTTAAGATTCTCCCAAAAAGTAAAAAAATAAAATAAAGAAAAGTAAGCATAAATTACAAAATCTCCTCTCAATGTGTCACATCCACCCTCCATTTTGGAGGAATTGAGGTGGGTTAGCAATGCCGTTTTTTCGACTATTTGCGCTGGTTGAAGCAGAGCCCTCCCATTTTCCAGGCCAAGTGGTATCAATGAACATACTGCCCCTAGTTTACCAACAGCAGGTTATTTATCAATTCCATTATTATCTGGAATGATTATGCAACTATTGGTACACTTGCCCCTTCCATGCGGGAAATGGTAATCATTGGAAGCAACCTACCCCATAAGTTCAGTTTTTAGGAATTTACAATTAATAATTGGTGGTGGTGCAGTGCTTTTTCCCTTTTTCCATATCTTCCCAAATTTATGGGGCAAATGTAAACGGTAGGAACAGTTTCAACTTTCAAGGCAGCAGATCGTGTTTTATCATTTTTGTTTATCATTCTCATCGTTTAACTTTCCTCGTTTAATGACATACAGGCCCGGCCCTGGGCATAGGCCCATTTTTATAAATAACAAATATAAAATATAGCACCAAAACTATCAAAGGAGTAGTTGGTTCAGCAGAAAGGGTTTCGTTTTTCATCGCAAAAACTAGGGTTCAATTCCTCATTGTAGGCGCTCTTTTTCCTTCTCTTATGCAATTGCTGGTATGTCAAGCCAAGCCCATGTAGTGCAAAGGAAAAAGGCTAATAAACCTTCTTTTCTTCCCAATTTTTTCTTAAGATGAAATTTCCAGTATAAAAAGTTAGGGAGAGTTAATTAGGGGTTCTGTACAAAAAATATCATTATGATTCCATCCTGTGAGATTTGAATACTTATGATTTTATCTTGATATTCAAATAAATCCCAAAATACCCCTTCTCTCTCCCAATTTTTCTAATATTCCTCTCTCCCAAATTTCCTAATATTTCTCTCTCCTAGCTAATCTTTCCTAATCTCTCTCTCTCTCTCCTAATCTTATAATTTTCTCTCTCCTAATCTTATAATTTTCTCTCTCCTAATCTTCTCACACCTAAAAAAATTTAAAATAAATAATCATGATATTTTGTTTTAAAAACACGAGTAATGAGATATTGATTTCATGCACTTTTGTAGTAATTCACCAATTTTTTTTTATCATGATAGGTAGATTAATACACCGCAAAAAAAAAAATCTTTAAAAAATTATGAAAAATATATGGTAAATTAACGCACCACAAAACCACAACCCAAGCCAAAACTATGAAAAACATGGTTGATTAATGCACCATAAAAACCAAAAGAAAAACATGGTTAAATCATGTGTTGATTTATCAAGTTTACTTTGCCGGATCACCGAAGTGCCGAAGTAGTAAACCAGTAAACCATTTTTTATTGTATCAAATCACCCAGTATGGAAAGTGAGCATGGTTTAGTGATTTACCATTTTTACTGTATCAAATCACCAAAATGGGTAAATCAATAAGCCATATTCACTATTTGAAAAAACCATCTTTAAAAGGGCATGTGAACAAGGTTTATTGATTTATTTCATTATATCAAAGAAAAACACCAAACTTGAATCGAAAAAATTCCCCATTGAATCGAAAAACGACACCGCCATTAATAAGATTCGGAACCCATCACCACCATCAATAAAAACATGATTCTACAACCGATCAAAGAGAAAGGGAAAAAAACCCAATCTACCGTGAAAGTGGGTGACGATCTTGATCCGGAGAAATAGTGGGCAGTGGCTTTCGTGGCGGCCGCCACCGCAATGGATCTGATCAGAGTGGGCTGCCTCGTTGGACTTGGATGATGATGTTGATGGTGACGATCGGTGCTCGTCGCAGGACGCCGGATGAGTTGGCCGACCGGAGAGAGAGGGAGAGAGATGACAATGGTTTTGGGAGCAAAATCCCTTGCGGGTGTTGAACTTGATCTTCCTGGTTGCATGTCTGGGGACGGAAGCCCTTCTGAGATGGTATCAAAGTCTGGGAAAGGTGATCATTGCCATCTTGGATTACCAAATTGACGTTATTAAACAATTATGGAAAAGAATGAAACTGCTATGGAAGAAAATCATTGCCATCATGGATCACCAATATGATTTCATGCACTTTTGGAAATGTAAATCTTTGTTACGGAAATATTTGTTAGATTTACTATATCTACTACTAAGGGTAAATAAGGGTACAATGGTCCAATTTTAATTTACAGGATGGAATCATAATGATTCAAATCCACTAGGGTGGAATCATAAAGGAAATATTAGTTTAGGATGGCAAATTAAAATTCTCAAAAAGTTACTACAAGGTGTTTTTTTTATGAAAAGTGATATTGACACTTTCTTTTTTTTATTAGCACTCCCTTTTATTTCTATATTACATTATTGGGTAAAATGATTCTGTACTTTGTAAATAAAGACAAAATAAGGAGTGTCAATAGAGAAAATGGGAGTGTATCAATTTTTTTTTTTAATTTGTCTTTACATTCACCCATTTTGTTTGTCGACTTTTAAAAAATCTTTATCAGTCATCAGGAGAAAAACAAATAAAACACTTCATGCGTATTCATAAAATGTTTGCATCAATATGTTGATTTCAATTAGTTTTCTAATTCCTGCAGTAAAAATAAACAATTACGAACGGAAACTATTTTTTATTGGCATGATGACAAGAATTACAAAAAAGATAAAATATGGAACACAATATCTATCATTTGAAATTAATATTCGTTCTTTAATTTTTTTTTTCTTTTAGGAAAAATATAGGGCCTTAGTTTACATTATGGTCTGGAGCCACAACAATCTCAGGGCCGGGCCTGATGACATAGTTTCAAAGTCAGTACTTTCTCCTGCAAAAAAGAAGGGAAAAATGGAAGCTAAACAGAGTAATAAGTTTGCTATATTATTGTTAAGGGAAAATGATATGGATATTAAGGGTCTTGTTAACGTGCGCCGAATGTGGACACAATAAGCACACAAATAAACAAAAACAACACACATTCCAATACATCTTTTACATTTTTCAATTCACTTTCACATATCTCTATACACTTTTCACACATTTCGATACACTTAATGTGTGCCTATTGGACACACGTTAGCATTTGCCTATTATTAAACCCCTTGGTGAACTTCTTCATTCAAATTGGGGATTAATTATGATCATTTACAAAGCAATGTGTTTTTTACTCTCTCCCACCTAGGGATAGCAACGGGGCTGGTTGGGGCCAGTTTTGATGATCCCAGCCCTTCCGAACCACCCCCTAACCCGCCCCTAACCCGACCGGGTAATTTATGGGTACCCCTGCCCCCGCCCCTATCGGGTATCAGGTTTACCTGCCCCGCCCCTATTTTTTTCACATATTAGTAAAGTATATTTTAGACTTCAATATTAGTGAGCACAAATGATAAAAGTTCACAAATAATTTTCACAACTTAACGAAAATCTACTATCTAATGTTGTATTTTAGTCGTAAAAAAAAATGATAAGAATACAAATAAAATTTGATGCATAAAAGGGAGAAAATATAATTTGATTATATTTAAATATATAAATATAATTATACATATGTATATATGTCGGGGCGGGTGACCATACCCCTGCCCCTACCCTAACCCTAGCGGGTTTTTCAAAATCACCTCCTGCCCCTACCCGTTACCCCAAAAAATAGAAAAAACCCTATCCTGTCGGGGCGAGGTAGAGCGGGTTCGGAGCGGGGCGGGTTGAATTGCCATCCCTACTCCCACCAGCACTGGTTTCAAAACCTCAAGAGCAAGATTTGTGAATTTGTGAGTTTAATCACCATTTTGTTGAGTAATGTGAGGACTTTTGTAGGCTTGAGACTGTTACTGCTTAAAAATTTTAGAATAGTATTCTTAGAGGATCTCCAATCCTAACCTTTTTTTTTTTTTCCACCTAATTTGAGTCAAATTTTTTTGGAACATGTGTGAAGAATGAGTCTCACATCGGACAAATAGAAAAAGAATTGGACCTTAATATTTGATTGGATGACTCACTACTTAAAATGCTTAGCCTTTTAAGTAGATATGAATCATTTAATGTGTATTGGGTTCATGTGATATGGTAAACTCCGTGGATATCCTGAACGGATTGGTCTTGTGCACACATTGGAAGAACCTCAAATGAATCAGACTCCCAAAAAAAAAAATTGAGCAAATCCCTGATTTGGGTATGAGCATCTCCTAGGGGAAAACCCATTTTGTACCAAAATATATAATTTTTCAAAACTCTGATGGCATTCATATAATATATATATATATATATATATATATATATATATATAGAGAGAGAGAGAGAGAGAGAGAGAGAGAGAGAGAGAGAGAGGAGAGAACCAATGAACCATCGAAGCTTGGCGATGTCCTGTAAGTCTCCGTCGAAGCCCTATAAATCTTCGGCGATCAACGGTGGCAGTTCGAAAAGGTTTGGTTTGCTCCAATGAAGCTCCAATGACAGATTGACAGGTTTTGGGTGGCTCTGGCGACATATCTAAACGTTTTCTGTTGCTCCGACCAGCGGTGGCTCCAGGAATTCTTGTGAGGGTGTTCAAAAATTCTACTACGGTCCTCTAGAAATCATTTTTCATATAACTGGGAGGTTAGGGCTAGCCCTCGACTAATCCCAGGGTCTATGTACGTCTCGCTACACACATAGACCGGGCAAAGCCAATACCCCAATGAGAACCAAGAGATATTGTGCAGGTGGCCCCAAGAAGTTAACAAGAGTCCTCTAGAAATTATAATTGTTCATAAGCAAAAATAAAAAAATAAAAATTCTGCTAATGCAACAATGCCACCAAAAAACAACAATTCCAAGTCAATACGGCTTCGCTTCGACGAGTTTTGGGGGTTGTTATCATCAAAAATTTCAATAGGAGATGACTCTTGCACCACTCTTAATTTTCTTATCACAAACTTGTCCATGTTTCCAACTAACCAAACACAAATTAAAAAAGAATCAAAGCTATGAATACCTATATAATAATCCAATACTATTGTGTCTATATTCCCTACGTGCATATATATTATAAAGTGTTTTACAAAAAAAGATGGTGCATATATATATATATATATATATATATATATATATATATATATATATATATATATATATAATTTATAATGTAATGAGTAATCACTTGGAATAAGTATAAATAGATTAAAGAGAGAGAGAGTTAAAATTGTTCTTACCTCTTAGAGCTAAATGTGTAGAGACAAAGAAACACCCAAATTCTCAAATATTCAATTTATACTATTCTCTAATATCAAATAGTCCATGGTGAGTTCCGTCATTGGGATTGGATGTTCAAACTTTTTGGGTAAGGTGTTCAAACATTTTGGGTAGAGTGTTCAAACATTCTGGTTAGGGTGTTTAAAATGACAAAAATTAAAAAATAAATAAATTTTTACATGTATTTCTAAAAAAAGTATTTTTTCAGGGTGTTCGGGTGACCATTCTCGGCTCTTCTTAGAGCCGCCTCTGGCTCCGACAAAGCTCTGGCAAATATCCCGCAACAAATCAGGAAAGTGAGTTGCTCTGGCGAAGGTACTCTCCCTCTCAAACTAGCCGTTACAGAAATGGGAAGGAAAAATGGGGAAGGAGTTGAGTTGTCCTAGATCTGAGAAAACAAATGGGCAGAAGTGTAAAACCCAAAATGGGGACGGGTTTGAGTCACTCATTAGAGATGTGTTTTTTGGAGTTTTGCCCAAATTTTAAAACTTAGAGCATCCTTATCTCACACACCCAAAAAAAATACCAAATTTAACCTCAAAAACATCTTTTATAATTTAACAAGTCACTTTTCAAAATCAGACTCTCTATTCAAACTTTAGCAAGTCACTTTATAAAAGCCTCACAAAATCAAAATCTCTATTCAAACTTTTACTCTTCCCTCTCGCTCATCTTTTGGTGCGTGAACAGTGTCTCCCAAAATTTGGGGGTTACTATAACAAAGTTACAAAATATAGCAAATTAGAGAGGCATTTGAGAAGCCTAATTTTTAAAATTTTTGAAGACTTTGCTCTCTACTTTAACTTTAAAGTCAAAGTAAAGAGCTAAATGAGGATGCTCTTAGATCTTGAAATGGGTAGCTGGAGATGCCCTTACGGGCTTATTTGCTGTAAAAATTAGGGGTGCTCACGGTCCGGATCGGTCCGGATTGGCATGAATCCAATCCTAATCCTCGAGTCACGGTTTTTTGGAAATACAATCCGTGTCCGATCCAAAAGTCTCGCGGTTCGGTTCCAATCCGAACCGCGAGTCACGGATCGGTTCCGGATTAATCCGCGGATTTTCAACTTATTCGAAAAAAACAACAAACAAAGGTAGTAAGACACTAGCAAATGCACTAAATAGAAAGTTCAAAGTTGGAAATCTCAATAAAAAACAACAAAGGCGGTAAGGTAGATAGTTATATAACTGAACAAATAAAAGCACAAACTTATATTACCACAAAGGATAGCAGATAGTTACTTTCGGTTCACTCACAAAGACAATAGCAGATAGTTACTTCCAGTTCACTCACAAACAGAGAGTATATATAGTAGCACTTATAATACTTTACCCCCCTAGATTTTATAGAGAAAACAATATTCGCACCATAACTCCTACAACAGTACAACCAAACCGTAAGTCTGCTAAATTAAAAATATCTATATAAATTATACATAATAAAAATCTCACGGTCCGGATCGGTTAATCCACGGTTTCAAAATCAAAATCCGTGTCCGATCCAAAAGTCACGGTTTTTTATTTTTTGAATCCGTGTCCGGACCATTAATCCACGGTTAAAATCCAAAAGGTACGGATCGGTTCGGTCCGGACCGGATTCACGGTTCACCGGTTTTTTTGAGCAGCCCTAGTAAAAATGTCAAATATCTGAAGAGGTTTGCGTTCATGCGCAGAGGCAATCATTGATTCTAACTTTCTGTTGGCTGTTTTTCTTCATGCGCTTCTTTTTTGAAAATATCGGTGCAAGTTCAATCTGTCATGAGTGCAAATTAATTGTATGTAAAGTCGTGTAAGTTTATGTACAATTGGAATTTGCCATAGATGCAAGTCATGAACCATATTAGTTGTTGTATTGCTCTAATTCATCTTTTTTTGGATGGTCATGTCATCTTTCTTTTGTGGTATCTTTCTAATGGAATGCGTTCTTGGTGTTTGACATCCAAGCCGATGGATATGTTTTCAACGGTCCTAATTTCACTTTGGCATTATGCACACCCAAGTCGTTCATTGCCAAGATAAAATTTGGGTCGTCGATTGTTGTAATCAGTGGCTTGGATTGCACACTAGAGCTGCACACCAACCACCCCGGTCCTCTCGTGCACCCTATTTTTCTGGTGAATGGAACCCAGTACTAGTAGTGACTTGCTCTTACAATTGTAAAACTCACACCAAAGTTAGTCAAATAATCACTTAACTAATGTAAAACTCGCACCAAATCGACTCAATTTTTTGCTAATTATTGGTTAGTCTCAATGATAGAATTTTTAAAAAATAAAACAGTCTGACCAAAGCATTAAAATGTTCAATAAGTAAAAAGTAATAAAAAACAAACAAATTTATTGCAATTATTTTTTTTCTTTTGTGAAATTTTTGAAGTTTAGTTTGTAATTTATATATATATTTTTTTATTTTTGTGATTTCTTTTATCGAGACAACTAAATGATCCACAAAAAATTGACACAAAATTGACAATTGCGAAAAAAGTTAAATAAAGGCAATAAAATAGAAATTAGGTTGAATAATAAGAATTGTGCCTAGCCATGCTCCTAATATATAATTCAGAAATGCTATGTGCAAGGAAGCTCACACCAAATCGTACATAGAATGTGAGTGCTTTTTAAAAAACGTGTTTGCAAACACGGCTTCATGTTCTCGCATTTCTATTTATAATTGACGTGGTTCTTAGATATTTGACTTGCTTATTGTGCCTATGAATTTGAGGGTCAGTGAGTGGGGAAGAGAGGAGAGCATCGTTTCATGAAGGGGAAAATGGTCCAGTCAAGGCCTGACCCTCTTAGGAAAGATTTGCTCTCTCTCTCTCTCTAAAAAATCCCAGATCAGCTGGAGGGGGGGTTTCGCGGCTTTCAGGCTTTTCAAACCCCCCCAACCCATCCCTACTACCATGGACTTCAGCTCGTCAACACCCTTCATAGTCTCCATCTTCCAACCTCCACTGTTTTTCAGTGATGGAGGGTTAGATTCGCTTCCCTCGGCTTCGATCCAAACATCATGAGGGTCAAATCTACTGAGGCTTCAGTGTTTACGGTGTTGCGGCTTTTTCTCCGATGAATAAGAGGTCAAAACCGAGGTGGCGGTTCAAACATCCCTTTTGATTCCCGATTTTTTTTCTTTTCGTGTTCTTGTTTCTTTTTTGTTTTTGTCTTTCTCCATTTTGGGAGATTGTTATTTCATGCGTGGAACTTTCTATACTCTTTTCGTGTATTCTTGTTAGCCGGATGACATCCCTAGTTTTTACCTGCCCACCCCGCATAGATAACCTGAAAGTTAAGGCCTATCTTATCCAATCAAGAGCTCTTGGTGGTGGTCTGTATCTTTTGGGATGTTTTCCTTGTTAGAACAAAAAGAAGGTTTGACCCTGTTTTGTGATTTGAGAACATGATAATGATAAATATTTTTTGTCGCTCTCATTGTCTGGTAATTTTCCCGAGAAATTTCTTCGTGTATTCAAAGAAGAATTACTCGTACAAAACAGTGGTGGAGACAAGAAAAAATGACTCGTTCTGAGGTCTCCTTATTCATGACATCCCAAAATAATAATGAAGGTCTTGCTAATAAAAAAAACACGTTTACACCTATTTTTATACACTTTTTACAAATTCCAACACTTTTTCAAATCTTAACATAAGCCCATGATTATTTTGACATTTTCCTAATAACGATTAAACCATGGCACCATTATTTTGTCCGGACCATTTTGCCCTTATTGTTCAGTGAAAGTCTCATGTAAACAAGAAGTAAGTTAATAAAGTTATGGGATCAAGTCCATAGAGTACAAAGACGGAGTCAGAATATTAATGCCTAAATTGCGGCCATGAAATGTTACTCTCTGAAGCATGTTAGAGATTTTCTGGGGTGCAAGTCTCGCAAAAATACGAAGCAATTTCAAAAAGTTGTGGAACCAAATTAATCTAGTGCAAACGGCAAATCCGAAAATGAATACTACACTTAAAAATGATTACTCTTTTGATGTATATGCATGCTTTTTGGGGGGACAAGGGAACCCTGGAGGGCGACTACGAGCTGTTGATTTCGACAATCATCGTCTCAGATGAATCCGAGTCCTTTGAAAATCTAAGCCGTTGATCGTTGAAATCCAAGGCCCAGGAGCCACTCTACAGGACTGTCCTCTAAAATCCCCATGTCCTTTTTGGGGTGCAAGTCTCAGGAAAAAGAAGAAACAAGTTCATAAAGCTACGAGACCAAGTTCATTTAATGCAAAGGGTAATTGCAAAAATGGATTCCCAAAGTGAATCCATGAAATGCTTACTCTCTGACGTATGTGCGGACTTTTGTGGGGTGGAAGTCTCATAAAACAAGAAGCAAGTTCATAAAGTTTGGCGACCAAGGACAATTATGGAAATGGTTCCATTGAAAAGGGTAAAACAAGAGAATTTCATAGATTTTCCGTCATTTTAAATGATATTGCCATGTTTCTGTGATTTTGATACTTGAGACCATTTTGGTGAATATTCTTAGTCAATGCCACATTTCTCGTTTTAGGTCACTTGAATTTTGTCTTTATTCAATTTTTTTTTTTTTTTTTTTGTGTTTTGCTAGTTTTTTGTCAATTTTTTTTTTGCAGATTATTGGTTTTTCTCTACAAGAGGAATCAGATAACTACAAAATTAATTGGGTAAAAATCATTATTTTTTATTTTTTGAATTCCTCTTGTGAAGAACTAATAATCTGCAAAAGTTAGACGAAGGACCAAAAAATTGGGTAAAAATTATATTTAGTTAAGTATTTTTTTGATACCTCTCGTCAAGGGGAACCAATAATTCACAAAATTTGGCGCAAAACTAGCAGACGAGATTTTTTTTTTGAATATGACGAGGGAAACCAATAATTAACAAAAGTTTGACGCAAAACTAAGAAAGACGAATTTTTTATGAATAAAAATAAAATTTAAAAGCGACTTTTAATAGTTTCCTCAAATATAGTAGGGGTTTGAATAGAGTGTGCCGGTCCAACAGTCAAAAGCGACCCCAAGTTTAGCTACCTTGCCCAAAGTCCAAATCGTATGTTACGGAAAAAATACAGATCATATACGGCTGAAAAGTAAATTTGTTCACTTTTGCTGATGGTGTACTCATTCTGTATCTTAATTCGATAATCAAAATCATTCATTATGTCCAAATTCACTTGTTAGAAGGCCATGAAAAAATTTAGCCCAATCAGATATACGTAACTATTTCATCTGAATGATTTCAATTTTATTGGAAGGCTAAGAAAATTGAACTTTTACATTAAGGGGGTGTTCCACTAACTAGTTTTTTTTCAAAAACCGAGACAAGTCATCCTCTCACAATACATCACATAACACAAAAACCAAGGCAGTTTTAAAACAAAACTACCTTAGTGGAACACCCCCTAAGAACTCGCCGATATTAGATTGAACTCAATTTTCGCATGGGCTCGTAAGAAACAATTCTAGATAAAATGAACGGTTTCGATTCTTGATGCGAGCCACATATATAAAGGTACACCCAGGGGTGGACCTGGGGGGGTGCGGAGGGGGTGTTCAGCCCCCGCACTCCCCCCAATTTTCGACATATTTTCAATTTTTTCAATGTATTTTTAGTACATTTTTAATTTTTTTGTATATTTTCTATGGAGTAACCCGTAGCTACAATCCTGCGTCCGCCGCTGGATACACCATCTCAATGTGAACAAAACCAGGATGAATAAATTTGCTCTTCATACGACCCCTTTCAGCAAGGCGTAATCTGTTATCATTTCTCTTCGTTATACTAATAAATACGGAGGGGAGAGAGAGAGAGAGAGAGAGAGAGAGAGGGGTACGGGGCGGAAAAATAAAACATTAAAAAAAAACGAGAGATTTAACTCTCGAGGATTTTCGTCTGAGACCATGAACAACTAAAAAAGAACGATAGAGAGAGAAAACAGAAACAGATACGTAGATAATAGAGAGAGAGAGAGAGGTAGATCAGCGATTCGTCTGCAGCTCTTCTTCTTCTTCGGCTCCACTCTGTCCATCGATCTGTGTGCTCGTCACGTGTTCCCCCCCTGTCTTCTCACGTCGATCTATCGACTCAGCTTCCCAATTTCTGGTAAGTACTCTTCGTTCTCTTTTCTGTTTGATTCCAAACCCTAGGGTTCCAATTCCAATGCTTTTAATTTCGTTTTCTGGGTCCATTGACTCGAATTTCAAAGTTCATACGACCTTGTATAGAATATGCTGACATTTTACTGTGTGATTTTGTGAATTAGGGTTTTGGATTGGAGCGAATATTAGGAGGGCTGAAGTGAATTGCAGTATGAGCATCGAGAGCCCTGGTGAAGGGGACGTCAATTAGGGTTTTTTTTTTCTTGTTTTTTCGGGGAAGCGAATTTTGGACTTCCATGGGCGATGGCGGCGTTGCATGTGTGCCTTCACAACATGTCATGGAGCGGTTTTCGATTACCGAGACTTTTTGCGGAGGAGTCAACAGCAATGGCAACAAGTTCAATTCAAAGTCGCTCAAAGTTACAGAGAGAAAGATGAAGATGAAGGTTAAGAGACAGGTAGTTTCGAAGAAGAAGAGAGAGAGCAGCAGTAATAAGGGTGAATTGGGTTCTGAGAGGGGTAATAATAAGAGCAGTAGAGAAGGTTTGAACAACAGTGAAGATAAGGTGGTCAAAGAGGAAATAGAGGAAGGTGAATTGGGTTCATTGAAGCTGTCAAGAATTGAGGTGGAGAATGGGGAGTTCATCCCTGAGAAGCCGAGAAAATTTGAATTAAAAAGCGCGATCGAGAAGGCGGGATCACCGGTTGAGAGATGGGGGAAGGCGGCATCTCCGGTTGAAAGATGGGGGGAAAGGGAACAACAACTAGAAAGGGGAGAGTTTGTTCCAGGAGGAAAATGGAGGAACGACGGGAAAGGGGAATTCAGTTCTAGAAGGTCTCGAGTTGATAATGTGGTGGAGAAGAAAGCGGAATTCGGGTCGTGGAGAGGAGGTGGTTCTAAAGCTGAGACTGAGAAAGGAGAGTTCAGCTTCACCCAAGAAAGGTGGCGTAATGGTGAAAAGGATGAGTATAGGTATCCAAAATCGCGGGATAATATAGCTAATAAGGACAAGGGATGGAAATTTGAGCGAGAGTGGACGCCTGGTGGTAAATATGGAGTTGAGAAAGAGTTCAGTAGAAATGGGAGTAGTCAGCATTTCAAAAGGCCATCATCCAGGTGGGAAACTGGGCAAGAAAGAAATCCAAGGTTGTATGCCAAGAATCTAGATGAGGAACTCTCCTTTGGTAAGACCGAATACAATAGTAATGGAAAGAATCATGGGAGAGAATTCTCATCTGGAAACAGGTTGAAGCGGCACGGTAATGATTCAGATGGCAGTGATCGTAAACACTACGGAGGAGATTACGGTGAGTATACAACAAGCTCAAAAAGCCGGAGGATTTCTGATGATGGCAATCGTTCAACATATTCGGAACACTATTCACGCCGGTCTGTAGAGAGGTCATACAGGAATTCCTCTTCCACGAGGAATATCTCATCGGACAGGTACTCTGCTAGACATTATGAATCTTCTGTGCCATCCAGAATAGCTTACGAAAAGCATGGGAGTAGTCCACGTCGTTCTGAACGGTCCCCACGTGACCGGGCCCGCCACTCTGATCATGGAGATCGTAGTCCAGTTCGCCATGAGAAGTCCCCATATGATCGGAGTCGTCACTATGAGCATAGGAACCGTAGTCCTAGCTACAGTGAGCGGTCCCCACATGATCGGAGTCGGCACTATGATCATAGGAACAGTAGTCCTAGCTACTCTGAGCGGTCCCCACATGATCGGGGTCGTCACTATGATCATAGGAACCGTAGTCCTAGCTACTCAGACCGGTCCCCACATGATCGAGGAGTTAGAGATAATGATCCTTCGGATCAGATCGCTAACTCCTTGGAACCTTCCCCACATGATAAGAGCAGGCCTGATAATTGTCGGGAAACTAAACAGAAAAGTGAAAAGAGATCTAGTCAGCATGGAAATAAAGGGCAAGAAGAGAAGCTTGATCAGAAAAATCCTCAGAGGAGAGATGTGCATGTATCTGCTAAAGTGACCAATGATAGAAGCTATTTGCACGATGCTAGTGGATCATTTGAGGACGATCCCGACCAACAGTCTCAGAGAGAGGAGAAATCTGAAAATCAAGGATTGCCTAGCAAAGATTCCCCTCAGGCTAACGGTGCCACTTACGATCTTCCTTCAATGGAAGAGGACATGGATATATGCGACACACCGCCACATGTGCCAATGGTGGTGGATTCGAGGGCAGGAAAATGGTACTATCTTGATCATTTCGGCGTGGAATGTGGGCCTTCCAGTTTGTGCGACCTGAAGGCTCTTGTGGAAGAAGGCTTTCTGGTGTCTGATCACTTGGTTAAGCACTTGGACAGTGACAGGTGGGTTACCGTTGAAAATGCAGCTTCCCCGTTATTGACTCCAACATTTCCTTCTATTGTATCAGAAAGTATTACTCAGCTGGTGAGCCCTCCTGAGGCTCCTGGTAACTTGTTGGTAGATCTTGGAGATACTGTTCAGTGTGCTAATCAGCTAGTTGAAGGGTCAGTATCCACTTCTCAGGAGCCAAAGGCTTTCCCTGATGAGAATACTACTGTATCTGATACTGTAGAAGATCGTGACATCGATAAACGAGTTGGAGCTTTGTTGGAGGGTTATCATATTATTCCTGGCCAGGAACTCGAGACAATCAGGGGTAACTTCTTGTTTACCATTTCTTTGTGTATGCTAATAAAATTTTCATCGTTTTTTTTTTAATCATCTTTCTGATAGATATCTTCTGTTCGTACTTTATTTATTGTTTTCAAAATCCAATGTTATTGCAGAAGTGCTGCAAATGACTTTTGAGCCTAGAGAGTATCAGGAGTGGGAAAATTCTGCAGGTATGGCTTTTTGGGCATTACTATGATTACCTTTTATTTTTTGGAGCATTGAACCCTCTATGGTTTATCTATTGGGATCATAATTCCCTTCTCAGAAGTCCACCTTGGTAGAGATCTGTCTTTCGTTGCTTCTAGCAATTCACCGTTTTTGGAGTGAAATAGTGTCTACTACTGCTGGGAGAGAGGATTTTGTAAAACAATAGAGTTGAGGTGTCAATTGGGCCGTGCCTAGCCTAGCACAGCTCATTTATTTTCGTGCCCAACATGCGTCAGGTTCTTTTGTTTGGCTACGTATAATATTGGAGTCACCTTCGGTTTTTTTTTTTTCCCCTCTTCATGATTTTTTTGGCAGTTTCTAGGTTGTCTTGAAGTATTTTTGTTTTTTGTGGGCACCAAAGCTGACTAGAAAGGAGTTGTTGGGTAAGTATCCATTGTGAGAAGTTGAAATTGACTTTGTCTTAATGTCCATCAAAACACTGGATTCTGGGTCTCAAACTTTATACTTCGCTTGTCTTTGCATAAATATCCCTGGAATCTTGACTAATTTCAAAGTATGACGTGTGGAAGAAAGTGAAACATTATATTGTTGTTCAAAACTTCAGAATTCTTCTCTTAAAATATACAATGGGTCTTACCACTTGAATTGGTTATGTATTTTTTCTTGTACATTTATGCTTGTTGGTATAGTGGTGTTCTCAGCTTGTGGCTAAGTACTTACTAATTTAGGCATGTACAGGCTTGAGTTGTCGTCGCTCTGGAGAACTGCATGATCAGAACAGGTGCACTGAACTTGCAATTAAGGAAGCTACAGAAAAGTCAACTGCTTTGTCTGATACGGATAGTGCCTTTGCCTGTTGGGAGTCTAGTGACTGGTTCTCTGGACGATGGTCATGCAAGGGTGGGGATTGGAGGAGGCTTGATGAAGCCACCCAAGATAGATCCTTGAAAAGGAAATTTGTCCTCAATGATGGTTACCCACTTTGCCAGATGCCAAAATCTGGTTTTGAAGATCCTCGAGCGCTTCAAAAAGATGAGTTGTACTATCCCTCTAGAAACAGAAGGCTTGACCTCCCCCCTTGGGCTTTTTCGTTGCTGGATGAGTTGAATGATTGTACCAGTGTTGGCAAATTGAGTCAATCGAAACCTGCTGTCATGAGAGGCGTAAGGGGAACTATGCTTCCTGTTGTCCGGATAAATGCTTGCGTTGTCAAGGACCATGGTTCTTTTGTATCTGAGCCCCGTATGAAGGTTAGGGGAAAGGACAGATACACTTCGAGATCTGGTCGCCATCACTCTGTAACTGGTGATGTGAAGAGGTCATTGGAAGAATGTGGTTTTCAATCTCAAAGTATAAATGAACGAGGATCAGGGGGCTCCTCCAAGAGCATCACATCCATTAATATACCAAGAGATCGTGTTTGCACAGTAAACGACTTGCAGTTACATTTAGGTGGGTGGTACTACCTTGATGGTGCTGGGCATGAACAAGGGCCTTTGTCTTTTCCAGAGCTGCAAGTCCTGGTAGATCAAGGTATCATCCAGAAGAATAGCAGTGTTTTCAGGAAAATTGATAGAGTTTGGGTTCCAATTACCTCTGCTACAGAGGCTTCCGACACTTTTGTCAAGATCCAACAAGAGATGAATCGAACATCCAGTGATCCTTCAGGAGCTTCTCTTGCGGAACCAACATGTGCTACACTTGAGAGAAAAAGCAACGTCTCTAGTTCTTTCCACAGCTCACATCCACAGTTCATTGGTTTTACTCGGGGTAGGCTTCATGAACTGGTCATGAAATCATACAAGAGTCGGGAGTTTGCTGCAGCTATAAACGAGGTCTTAGATCCATGGATCAACAGCAAACAGCCAAAGAAGGAAATGGAGAAATACATACATTATTCAGGTATTGGACAGGGATATCATTTTAGGGTTTCTGTAGGAGTCCTGAATCTCCCGGTCTATTGTTTGAGCTGCAAGGAATTTTTGCTATGTGACATAATTAATGAAATATCCTGTCCGTCAATTTGTTAATTTAAACCATGATAATCGTTAACTTCATATGGCAGTCGTAGGAATGATGTGGAGAAGTTGGTTCCAGCCTAAAGCTGAAGCCAATGTACTTGAAGGGCTCTCATCAACCCCCCTTGACACTTATGTTTTATCGGCATACATTTTTTTGGTCTAGGTAGGTCACAACTTTGGTCTAGTCCGAGGCCCGTGTTAGTGTTGATTCACTTCACCAAGCCTTTCTTTCTTTGCTATCTTACAACCAAGTTATCCAATCCATTTTTTTGGGCGCGGTGATTTGGTACTCATTTTGAATGCCTAAATCATCCTATCCGCTATATTCTCCTCTGCTTTGCCGGTGCCTAAAAGTTCTTCTGAAGTATTCATTATCCATTTAAATTTCAAAATTTCAAGTGTTTTGTTCGACTCAGTTGTGACTTGTGATAGAGCACTTTTTACGGTAAAGCGTGCCTTTTGCCCCTATTTATTTTATGCGAGCATTTTTTGCCACCTTTTAGTTTTCAGTAATAAATATCTCCACAACTCTCTTTTGAGGACCGTATCTGGTAAGTCCTGCTAGCCATCATTTGCTTTTTGTTGATCCATCTGTATAGTGAGGATTTCCCTTTTTTGTTGTTTACCATCTGGAATCTTCAAATGTGGATCTGTGTGTTCCCTGTGGCCAACTAGACCTTCTTCCCTGGGGTTCCCAGATTTTCCTTTTGTCACATTTTCATGGTACTCTTCAAGAGTTTTAACCCGTTCTTTGGTGGAAGTATGAGATGTAAATCATTGTTGATAGACATTTTCTGTTTTATGCAGGCAAGAGAGCCAGGTTACTGGTTGATGGAAGTGAGGAAGATTACGAAATGGAAGAACTACCAGCTGTTCAGGAGGAATTCTCATTTGAGGATATGTGCGGTGATGCTATTTTTCACAAAGAAGACAATGCAGGTTCTGAGAATGAGTCCGGGACCTGGGGTCTCTTGGATGGTCATGTGCTGGCACGAGTCTTTAATTTCCTTCGAAGTGATGTGAAATCCCTTGTTTTTGCTGGTTTGACTTGTAAGCACTGGAGAGCAGTGTTTGACTTTTACAAGGATATCTCCAGACAGGTTGACTTGTCATCTGTCGGCCGTAGTTGCACCGACTCCATAATATGGAAATTCATGGTAGATTTTCCTTTCATTTCCTTTCCTTGATATATATATATATATATATATATATATATATATATATATATATATATATATATATATATATATATATATATATATTTTTTTTTTTTTTTAATTATTCAATAATTCTGTGTTGGCTTGCAGTGTTTGTTTTTGGGTTTGGGGGAGGGAAATATAGAAGATTGAAAATAATTCCAAGTCTATTGTTCCTCTTTGCTTGCAGAATGGTTATAAGAAAGAGAAGATAACATCATTGGTTCTACTTGGTTGCACAAACATCTCTTCTAATGTGCTTGATGAAATTATTCGGGCATTCCCTTCTTTATCTTCTATAGATATCAGAGGGTGCAGCCAGTTTGGTGATTTGGGAGATAAATATCCAAATATTAGTTGGGTGCCAAGCCGTGGTCCACATTCGAAAATTAGAACTCTTAAACTCATCAGCGAGAGAACTTCCTCGGTTTTCAAAAGTCACGGTGGGGTGGATACTCACAGGGATGATTCCAGTGGACTAAGAAATTATTTTGAAAGTTTGGATAGAAGGGACTCTGCAAATCAGTTGTTTCGCAGAAGCTTGTACAAACGCTCAAAACTATTTGATGCCAGAAGGTCATCTTCTATCTTATCTAGGGACGCTCATTTGAGGCGTTGGGCCATCAAAAAGTCAGAAAATAGCTATAGGAGGATGGGTGAATTTCTTGCTGTGGGTCTGAAAGACATAATGAAGGAGAATACCTTTGACTTTTTCTTGCCCAAGGTATTACCAACTCTTGCTTTTAGCTTTTTCTTTATAAGAGGTCCTGGTACTGTGGAAGCTTATATTCTTTGTTGGCCAGGTTGCTGAAATTGAGGATAGAATGAAGAATGGTTACTATGCTAACCATGGCCTGAGCTCCGTGAAAGAGGATATCAGTCGAATGTGCCGGGAAGCAATCAAGTAAGATACTTACTTTTGCATCTCGTTTCCTTTGGTGAAAGATTTTGGTTAAAGCTTTAAGATTGACTGCTCACCCTATGGAAATGGAAGCCATCCAACTTCCATGGATGATTGAATAACATCCCGTGGAGGTTTTCACTTTATTGCTATAATGCTATGAAAGCTGAGAAATGCTTCCAATGGAGGTTTCCAGTGAATAATTATAGGTAGTGTGGGATACTCAAACTCCTCTGCTATGAAGACTGGAAACGTATTTTCCTGTTTCGTTTCGTTCCATACTGTTTTTAATATTAAATCTAAGGAATTAAGACAACCGGAAACATTCTTGGTGGGATTGTTAATGTGAATAGTTTTGAATCAAACATTTTCTAGACGGGTTTACGTGCTTCTTAAATTTTGACTCTGTTGAAGTTTAAAAATAATACTAACTTGTTCCAATATTTTCGCTTTCTGCATTTTTGAAAATCTGTATGGGAACCTAGATTTAAATAAAGAGAATGAACTAAAATCTCTATACCAGAGCCCTAAAGGTTTTTGTTCCTTCGCCTTAATGTATTTGTTGTGGGGTGTGTGATTTACGCGGGGCTTTGCATTAGGATTTGTCATGTCTGCTCTTCAAGATGCGTGATATATCTGCCTGAGACACTACGCTGTATGGGTACGACCAAGGGCGTGATGACTCGTGATTGAAGCCACTTGCGACATACCTTTCAAATTTTGACATTTCAGTACTTTCATATTGGGTAATTACAAGGTTAGACACGGATTTAGAACCTCCTCATACACCCAACCATAATCCAATGGACTAAAGTTGATTCACGAAAATTATGCTGTGCTTTTTGTTTGTTATGGCCAAATTTTGAAACATCGATCTATAAGATATTTTGGTTGCTGTAGTGGGTATTGGGTATTGTTGCAGTAACAAAAATGGAGTTGCCAGTGTTGTTGCCTCAGCAACTTGCGCTATGGTGTTTGATCTTGTTTATCTTTTGCCTTCTATTTTGGCACTTAATTCTTAAAAGCATATGTTGGAAGGTAAATTGTTTCATTCTTATTCTTTCCTCACTTTTCGGGACATAATATGCGAATCCATTGCAGAGCCAAAAATCGTGGTGAGGCTGGAGACATGAATCGCATTGTCACATTATTTATCCGACTCGCCACATGTTTGGAAGATAGTTCTAAGCCTTCTCGAAGAAGAGACGAGTTAATGAAGAACTGGAAAGATGATTCACCTACAGTGGCTACCTCGAAGTTTAAGAAGAAGCTCAACAAAGTGACAGAAAGGAAAATTCGGAGTAATGGCAGCACTTCCCTCATTAATGGAGGTTCTGAATATGGAGAGGATGCATCTGATCGAGAACTCAGAAAGCGGTTATCGAGGTTGAACAAGAAATCTTTGGATTCTGGGAGTGAGACATCTGATGAACGTGACAGGTCTTCTGAAGAAACTGAGACTGATAGTGAGAGTAGTGCCTCAGACTCAGAAAGTGACTCGGAATTCCATTCTGAGAAGGTAGGTGGGGAGTCTAGAACAGATAGGCACTTCATTTCAGATGATGGGTTGGACTCTCTGACCGATGAACGTGAATGGGGTGCTCGAATGACCAAAGCAAGCCTTGTTCCTCCTGTTACTAGGAAATATGAAGTGATTGACGAATATGTTGTTGTAGCTGATGAGGAAGAAGTGAGAAGAAAGATGCGGGTTTCCTTACCAGATGACTATGCTGAGAAGCTCAGTGCTCAAAGAAATGGAACTGAGGAGTCTGATATGGAGATCCCTGAAGTGAAGGACTACAAACCTAGAAAACAGCTTGGATTTGAGGTGATAGAACAAGAAGTTTATGGCATAGATCCTTACACTCATAATCTTCTGCTTGATTCTATACCAGAGGGATCAGATTGGAGTCTTCAGGATAAGCACGTGTTCATTGAAGATGTTATCCTCCGTACTCTGAATAAACAAGCCCGGCATTTCACAGGCACGGGAAACACTCCTATGAAGTATCCTCTGCGGCCTGTTATTGAGGAGATCCTGGAAATTGCCGAGGTAGATAATGATACGCGTATTAAACGAGTTTGTGAAAGTATCCAGAAGGCCATTGATAGCCGTCCTGAGGACAATTATGTTGCTTATAGAAAGGTATGTGCTACCGTGTTTCAGTTGCATAAGCTAATAGTTACTAGTTTTGTTTCCACTTCTTTCTCTGAAGGTTGACTTCTGCTTTCTTTTTCCTATGGTGGTACTTATTCTGTGTTTGTGATTGTCCATGGGGTTGTGTATCAGGGGCTTGGTGTTGTGTGCAACAAAGAAGGTGGGTTTGGCGATGATGATTTTGTTGTGGAGTTTTTGGGCGAGGTATGGATGCCTTTTTCTTTTCATTCTTTAGTTTTTGTGCAAGGAGATATTGTTTGCATAATACTCTCTCTCTCTCTCCCCCCCTGTTTTTTGGAGTGTCAATCTTAGCTTGTACACATTGGTTCTTAACTTCTTATAACTTTGCAGTATGTGTGGGGTGATATTATATTTTCCGGTCCCCGCTTTATGCTTGGGTGTGGGATCAGGCACGGGTCAGTGATCCTTGTTTATCCTCCAAAATGTTGCAGCCAGGACATATATTTCTGCTTTCTGCTTGCTATTCTTGAAGAGAAAGAATGAACTGATTAATCATTGGAATAAGCTGGGAATGCTTTCTTATTTTGTTGATACTTTTCCAGTCACAAATGCATATTTAAGTTCAGTCATAACTGAACGTTAAGGCTTGTCAGTTTTCCAGCTTGCTTTTTGTTCCTATGACATTATTTCTCTCTCTGATGATTGCTATTTATGACACAGTGAGCACTTGGATTGTTCTCTGCATGTAGTTTTGAAAACTGTCCGTGGATCATATTACTAGTAATTAGTGTATTTTCATATGGCTAACCTTATTACTCAATGTCAGAGATTTTTATTGTGTGAACCTATGTGAATCTGGATTGAAATGCTTTCACCTGCAACTGGGATGCTTTCCTTGTGTTAGGTATACTTGGAAGTTTTATCATACTGAAACTTTTGTATGGTCTTTCTTTCTGATGATAAATATAGGTTTATCCTGCTTGGAAATGGTTTGAGAAACAAGATGGGATTCGCTCTTTGCAAAAGAATAGTAAAGATCCTGCGCCAGAGTTCTACAACATTTATCTTGAGAGGCCAAAGGTTCTCTTTGAACTCTACTGGAACAAATTTTGTGCTTGAGCTTGTCACAGCCTTTTGTTTCTTCTTGATCATTGGAATTTGTTCATCTGATAATGTTCTCTTACTTCTCAGGGTGATGCAGATGGGTATGATTTGGTAGTTGTTGATGCCATGCACAAAGCAAACTATGCAAGTCGGATTTGTCACTCATGTCGCCCTAATTGTGAGGCAAAGTAAGTGCATTGATAAATTTACTCCTCTCCTTCCACTGTGGAAAGCATGGCTGTCTGATAGGTGGTCAATAAACCTTTTTGATGTTGTTTGTGGCCCACTTTAGAAATTGTTTGTCAGAGACTGCAAATATGGGATCTCCTGCTGCTTTTACACCAGTGATGCTGAATAACATCATAACATTCCCTTCGTATTCCTGCAGTGTGTGGGCCGTGATGTGAAGTTGTGATCTGCTACAACTTGTATGGCAGTTGCTCAAATTTACTTAACATGCTCTCAGAAAAACAAGGGGGAAATAGTGATGAGAACAAAAATCAACTTATAGTCAATTAAATCTCTTGAAATTTCTATTCCAGCATCCTGGAGCTTCGTTGATTCTTTTCGAGAAGACAATTAGTTTGTCGAATATCTGGGAGGACTGGGAAAGGTTGTCCTAGTTGGACTCAATGTAGATAACGGATTCATATAGCTGACCCCAGTGGGTTGTGACATGAGGCTCGCCTTGGTTTTTGAAATTATGAAAAGCATGCCCTAAATGACCACATCGGGTTTCAAAATTTATCAACAATAAACTTGAAATATGGGATCTGCTATGCTGATTAACATCGGCACAGTTCCTTCGAATTCCTGCAGTGGTACCATACACTATACAAGATTGACGTGATCTCATGCAGCTTGGTGCTGGTTCAGCAAATTAATCTGAACATCAAACCCCCTCAACAGAGAATAAAAGGGGGATAGAAGAAGATAGAAACTGAAAGTTAATTGTTAGTGAGTTCAATCAGTCGATTCTCATTTCAGCATCCTGAAGTTTTGTTGGTTTTATGGCCTTTGGAAGCTAGGAAACATATCATAAATAACACCATCCTCAGGTTTTGGAATTTGTGCTTCGCTGCTTTACGCATATCACTTTTTATATTTGAAATCGTAGGTGGAAAAAAGAGTGGTTTAGTTCTGAAGAAAATCAGTAAATGTTTCTTTTGTATTAACTATTTATTTGCAAGTGTCTATTCATCTAGAATTCTAGATCTCATAAAATAAATATATCATCAAGTGAGGATGTTGAGATGGATGTGATTATACCAAATTGTAAAGGAGGGAGCATTGGAGTTGGTGAAGAAAAATGAATGTGTATATGAAATGAAGTAGGATAACCATTGAGATTTAGCACTTAATTAGGATCCATATGGAGTTGAATTGTAGTAATCCACATTCTTTTTGTATAGCTTTGTTGATGACGGCCAATGATGATGAGTTTTAGGGTTACATTGTCCGATGATTGCTAAATTTAACATATGCTTTGAATTCCTTATCAACATGGATGAGGAATTGCAGTTATCTCATATGCTGCACACAATTATTGCTTCTGTTGCAGAGTTACTGCTGTCGATGGTCACTATCAGATTGGAATTTATGCCGTACGTCCAATTGAATATGGTGAAGAAATCACTTTCGATTATAATTCTGTTACGGAGGTGTGTCTTGAGCTTGTCAGGTTTCTTGATTCCAGCAGAAATTTCAATAATTGTTTTCTCATTATATTAAAAGTGTTTGTGCTACTTATGTTACAGAGTAAAGAAGAATATGAAGCGTCAGTTTGCTTATGTGGGAGCCAGGTCTGCCGTGGGAGCTACTTGAATCTGACGGGTGAAGGGGCTTTTCAGAAGGTACAGGCTTGATTGAGTTGTTATTGTAATTCCAGTGTGAAGCACCAAAATAGGTATTGTGAGAAGGAAACAAAATAAAATGAAATGACAAGAAAATGGGGGAGAGTTTTAGTTAGTTCTTTATGTTTGGGGTTATTAACTGCCTTGTACAAAAAGTTTTCTTGATTTGCATTCTGGCTGTACCTGCTATCGTAATTTAATATTTTCTGTGCTGTTCACTGCATTGAAAGTTCAATTTCATCTCCGTTCCCTCTCACATTAAAGGCGGTTTCATTTCTGTAACTGACTTCTGATGAATAGGTGTTGAAGGAGTGGCATGGGATACTGGATCGACATCACTTGTTGCTAGATGCTTGTGAATTGAATTTTGTATCGGAAGAAGATTATATTGATTTGGGCAGGGCTGGTTTGGGAAGTTGTTTACTTGGGGGATTGCCTGATTGGCTGATCGCTTACTCAGCTCGTGTGGTATTAGATCTATTCCCTATCTTGCTGGTTTATCCTTTTCAAGATTCTCTTCTTTTGACATGTTCGTCTCATGTGAAGGTGAGGTTCATTAATTTTGAACGGACGAAGCTTCCTGAGGAGATTCTAAGGCATAATTTGGAAGAAAAAAGAAAATACTTTGCAGATATTTCTATTGACGTTGAGAAAAGTGATGCTGAGGTTCAGGTGAATGTTACTGACAACTCCCTCCTCCTCATCCACCACCCCGGGAAAAAAAAAAAAAAAAAAATCCTCTGCACACAATCCCTTTAAGCTACATAGCAAATTAAAAAAAAAAAGGCTCTCCCTTAATCCCGTTGGTGGTTGACGTCTATGCTTTGGTTTAGAGATATATACTCTAGATGGTATTCTTGTGGTTAGAATTATCTATATTCATCCTCTTTTTTTTTTTGGTGGTTTGTTTGTGCATGAAACAGGCTGAAGGAGTGTACAACCAAAGGCTTCAGAATTTGGCTCTTACCCTTGACAAGGTAGTTTTCTGTTTCTTTTTGGAATACATATCTCATTCATGAGAAAAGGAGCATATATATATATTGTTGAGTTCCAAATAATGCCAAATAGTAAAGTTCAGAGTGAGTGATCCTGATGTAATTATCTGTCCATGTGTCTGTGATATTGTATGCTAAATGAGGTCTTGGGGGTTGGATCAGAAGTTCTCTTTAGAAGTGATGCAAAATGGTCATAACTTTGATTTTGAATGTTCTACTTTCTTTTCCAGGTCAGGTATGTCATGAGATGCGTTTTCGGTGACCCCAAGAAAGCTCCACCTCCTCTTGAGAGGTTGAGTCCTGAAGCAGCAATTTCCTTTCTCTGGAAAGGAAAGGGATCACTTGTAGACGAACTCATTCGGTGCATGGGTCCGCATATGGATGAAGGCATGCTAAATGACCTCAGGTCCCAGATTCGGTCTCATGATCCATCATCTGGTTCTGATGATATCCAGAAGGAGCTTCGGAAATCTTTGATATGGTGAGCTGCATTTACTATTCTTTTATTAGCAGTTTTACCATTTGGAACATGATTACCCATGAATATGATCTGGCTCTTGTTTCAGGTTGAGGGATGAGGTTCGAAATCTTCCATGTACATATAAATGTAGGCATGATGCTGCTGCTGATTTGATTCACATTTATGCTCATACAAAGTGCTTTTTTAGAGTGCGGGTGGGTCTCATTATGTTTTTAGAATTTGAGAAACTTAGAAATTCGAGGTTGACGGGTTGTTTTGCTTGGCCTAAATGAATTTCATTTCTGCCTGCAGGAATACAAGGCGGTAACTTCCCCACCTGTTTACATTAGTCCTCTTGACCTGGGCCCGAAGTACACTGATAAATTGGGGTCGGAATTCCAAGAATATCACAAGTCATATGGTGAAAATTATTGTTTAGGGCAGCTGATTTATTGGCATAACCAAACAAATGCTGAGCCAGATTGTAGCCTAGCCAGAGCAAGTAGGGGTTGCCTGTCATTACCGGACATTGGCTCTTTTTATGCCAAGGTCCAGAAGCCATCTCGACATCAAGTTTATGGCCCAAGGACGGTCAAATTCATGTTGTCAAGGATGGTAATATTCTATGCAATTTTTTTTGGTTGTTGCATCATTATTTTCTTATTCTTCCGGCATAATAACATTAGTATGACCAACATATAAAAATGTGAGGGCAACAAAATGCAATCTGTGCAAGTCCTGGTAAGTGGAGGTTCTGCAAATCATTTCAATAAATCAAAACCATAGAGAGCTTTAAGCTGATTTTGGTGATGGCATTGTGATGGTTGATGGAGCAGTAATTTGGGGTTTTTAACACTCGGCCCAAAGATGAAGGAGGTTTAGAGGCATCCTTTTAGATTGGAGGATCAAATGTCACCAGAAGTCGCATAAAAAAAAAAAAAAAATAATCATCAATCAAGTGGTGTCCGCTTACTGGCTACATAATTCATATTTCACTATTATGCTTTATCAAGGGCTATTCAACAAGTTCATATCTTTTTCACTACAGCATCCAAATTTAACTTAGGTTTTCCCCCTCCCCCAAGCATTGCCACCAAGTGTAGTGTAATATTTCCGATCCATATATGTTGTCAGTAGCCAGTTCATTTCCTTGAGAAGTTACTTGAGCTGGTCCATTCTGTTGTTTCATCAGGAAAAGCAGCCCCAGAGACCATGGCCCAAGGACCGGATATGGTTATTTGAGAATTCGCCGAAGATTTTTGGTAGTCCAATGTTAGACTCTGTTTTGCATAATTCTCCACTGGACAAGGACGTGTTGCTCTGGTTGAAGAACAGACCTCCCATTTTCCAGGCCAAGTGGGATCGGTGAACATACTGCTATCATTTTGCGAACATCAGGTTATTTATCAATTCCATTATCTGGAATGATTCTGCAATTTTTGGTACACCTGCCCCTATAATGTGGGAGATGGTAATCATTCTGGAAGCAACATACCTGTGCCTTTTCTCCATTCTTGTGTACAGTTTTTCCTCTTGTTTTTTAGAGTTCATTTTTGTAATTTGCAATTCATAATTGGTGTAGTGCAGTGTTTTTTTTTTTTTTTTGTTTTCCATGTCTCCCTAAATTTATGGGGAAAGGTTAAAAAGGTAGGAACAGTTTCAAAGCAGCAGATCATGTTTCATCATTCTTATCGTCTTATGGCATCCAACTTTCCTCGTTTATTGACATAATTCGAAAGTCGCACTTTTTCCACCCCCACGGTTAGTAGTCTTCCAGTAGGGTAGTCCTGTTTCTCAGCAACATTTGCACAGAATGTAAAGTTTTGGTGATGAAATGATACTTTACTATTGGTGATGAAATTTGACTTTACTTTGGCTAGGTGACATGTGACTGTAAACTTGTTAGCTACACTTTCATGGGTTTGTGTAAAGCTTTGGTGATGAAATGAAACTCATATTGTTTCTTCCTTGAGCATTGTGAATAAGCTTTGGATGTGTGTTGTTTTCTATAGTTTCTCAATATGGAAAGTAGCCAAGATTCATTTCTATGGATGATTCCTTACATTGACGAACACAACAATGTGATGGCTCATCACAAATGACTTTTGGAGGGAAACGTACCCAATGCCTGAAGTTGCAAAGTACCTGAACCAGCCCGATAACCATGGGGATGAGACTGTCTGCCCTCTTAACTGAACCAATTTATCGCAGCTTGCAAACCAAGGTTGTCAATCATGTTCGGTACCAGCCGGTACGTACTGAATTTGCCTATTAACGGTACCACCCACCTATAAATATGTGCCTTCCCCAATTCCGGCCCTTACCGGTCGGTACCGATCAATCCGGACAATACCGGCCGAGATTGATTTACCCAATTCAGGTCCTTTGGTGTCCTTTTGGAGAACTTTGTGCGTCTTTTAGAGAACATTGCATTTGTTTTGCTATTGTTATTCACTTGGAACACTTGTTTGTTAGTTTGAAGTCCGTTTTATGATATTTGTTGTATAATTATAGTTAATTTTCCTTAATTTTATGAAGAACGGGATGATACAAGGAAAAATTTTGATTTATATATATATAGGTAATACCGCTAAGTCCAAAAATGGTACTGGTACCAGCATTTTATTGTACCAGTAAGAAAACCGGTACCTTGTCCGGTATGGGATTCAGAACCTTTTTCCAAACACAAATCAAAACAAGCAGATCAGAACCCAGCAATCACAAAACCAAGCTCGAGGAAAGCAGAACCGCGTCACCCATGGCTGTGTTGGAACAGAGGAGTGGTGGTGGCGAAGGAGGGAGCAGCTGAGATTGGGGGGGAATAGAGCTAATTTCACTCTCAAACAAATATCTATTTAGTCTAAAAACCCCAATATAATTCCCAATGAGTCACGTAAAAGAAAAATTGTATGCGTGAGGGTATAACCCAGTTTTCTTACAAAATTAGCCTGATAAAAGACAATCTAGAGGGCAGGTTTGTTCATTCCAGTTGCAAACCCCTAAAGACAGTACCCAAACTCTCTCTCTCTCTCTCTCTCTCTAAATTGTTTATTTTGTCTCCTCTCTCTCTCCAACCTCCGCCAAGATTTTCCCCATTGACCCCGACCACATATCACAGATGGAGCCGAAGCTGAAGCCGACGACATTGACGGTGTATCAGACCTCGTTGGTGCTCTGAAACAACTTTACAATCCACTCGCAGTGTCCTGCCTAACGAGGATTGACGGAAAACGAAGCGCCATTTACAAAAGGAACAGTAGAAGGGAAGGGCATTAAGCATTTGACGTTGGGATTTCGATGGTTAGGAACTTGGAATGATCGAGGGAATGAGGCCGCCAAAATTCTCTCACCTCATTCAAAATCCCTACATTCTCTCCCCACCCCAGAACAAACCCTTTAGTCTCTCCTCCATCATCCACAACCCTAGCCAAAGCCAGACCATCTCCGACTCAGCCTAGGCTCGAATAACGCCGCTATTTGAACCGGAGCCACTTCCTCTACATTCTCTTTTTGTCATTGAGAAGACTGTAACGTATTTGAGAGTGGTGGTGGAAGCGACCGTGGTTATGATGCGGTGAATTATATGAAAGAATCAGAATTGAGAAAATTCTCAATTCAGATAATATGGACATAGGGCACTAGCACCACCGACGAAAAGTGCATATCCCAATTAAGTTGGCACAAACATCTCATCCGATCTGGCAACATCCTAAATGGTTGAGAAGGAAACAAGCAAAAACACCATCAAAACCAAAATCTAGCGCAAAAAAAACCACAAACTGCCATGAGCAGCAACCAAAATCAGCCCCTTTCCATACAAAATATCTGCCTGCCTCGACGATTAAAGACGCAACACAAACTCTTTCGTTAACTCTTCATTCTCCTCCCAATTTCCAGCAGCAACCCCTTCAAAAACAATAGATCATATATTAGATGGATTTCCATGAAGATGTCCTCGCTTTCAATAGCTCCACAAAAACAACCCAACCTGTATATTCCGTTGCAGAAAATGTAAATCCTACCCAATCAAACACTCCAAAGAAGGCCAAATGTTCACAAATTGCTTTTTAGCTCAATCAGACCACACATTTGACATTATACAAAACATTTACTCTAGATAGAAAAACATTCCATACCACAAAGGCCTGTATGGAAGTTTGTTGGACCACCTCCTTCCATTTTCTCTTTATCACTAATCCCATGCTAGGCCTTTCAAAAAAACATGGCCCCAAATCAAGCATGAACTACACAAAAGTCCCTAAGCTTCCATTCTTACAAATTTGCTAATTTGCCAAGAAAATTTTTAACCAGCATTCATGTCCCGTATCTTCATAACACATGACTTAATATATAGTACAAAGTATTTTCTTAAAAGCATATCCTTGCTATATATCAGCATAACATGTCAAACTAACTATACAGTACAAACAAAACGTTGTAAATATTTTTTGCATCATTCCCATCAGCTAGTAGTAAAAATCTACACACAATAGAAGATCGACGAGACCATATTTCGCAATGGACAAGTAACTTTTTTGAATGCCACTAAAATAGAAATTGGTATATAATAGAAATAACTAGGCACAAAACATAAGCCTAAAAAAAAGGAAAAAGAATGCCGAGAATATTCTCAAGCATTATGCGCATGACAACGGCGATAGAGTGCTGAGAATTTTCACAAGTGGCATCCAGGCCATGTGTGTGCATAGCACTTGAGAGCTACTATAGAATGCTGCGAAAATTCTCAACTAGTAATCTTGCCATATATATTTGCATAAAACATGAGACCAACTATCTGAGTACTGAGAATGTTCTCATAAACAACTATCCACTAATATTAAGTGGCAACCATTCACATTGACTAGTTTAACGGAACAACACTTCTAATCAAATTTGGACAAAAAAGAAGACTTAGTCCTTCTCCACTTTTGTTCGTCACTTCGTCTTTTCTAAATACTTGTCAATTCGCGTTATATTTTTTAGATCATTATTCGTCTCAACAAGGGGGAATGACTGTTAATTCAATAGAGATAGGATTAGAGAGAAATGAATCACGCATGTATGTACACATATATGTATGGTTTAAAATAGGGGCTCATGAACGGATCAAAACAATAAAAAGACGCTGAACGAATTTCACAAAATACACATATACACGTGACCTGCTCATCTAGATGGACAAGATTGAATAACCAATTGAGAATCGAATCAGAAAAGATTAAACACATCGCCGGCAAACAGAGTATAAGATTCCTGAACCTCTTCCGCTGCAGAAAAGAACGGATCCTTCTCCCACCGATCAAAATGTCGCTATAAAATCAATTTTTTTTTCACCACAACTAAAAAAATCTGGAGCGGAATTGTGCTATTTCAACCCTGTGATCAATTCTCCCTACCAATTCAAACATTCAATGTTTGGACAAGCTATTCTTCAAATTTCAATTATACTAGAAATGCAAGGGAACCACCAGCCAATGTTGTATGGAATTGGGCAATGTGTCTGGTAAATGTCTATGCGACGGATTCATCTAGATTGAATTTCAAGGCCACGAGGACACACAAGAATATTCGCGTTTTGCCACTAAATTTCCTTTATTGCTACGGTAAATGATGTCAACAAGATGCAAAAGGGCATTTCCTGCACAACATAGGAGTTCTATGCACAGGTCATTGTAAATACAAAATATACTGAGGTTTTCCTGCACAATATAACTGAGTGTCTGAATGTCTGATAAGGGTGTTTTTATCAATTTAGAAGAATTCATGAGACATAGCTAAGAGCAATACAAAAAGAAACATAATAGTATTACCTTTCGATGGCCGCATCATCGTATCGTATATGCTGAGGTTTTCCCGCTTCATTCCTGTTGAATCTGAAACCCTCTCAACTCTGCCAATGCTCTCACCTCGTCCCGTGGTAGTGCACCTGGATACTCGGCCGCAAAATCAACACGGTCATGGGGATACACTGCGACTGCGGCGCATCCAAATGCATTCCTCAACATTGACACCGCTGACACATCTTCTCCATTAACCACGGGGAGACATGTTTCATTCAGGAGACTAACACCGGCGAGACAGTACTCTCTCTCTAGGTTTCTTAGATTAGCAAGATGGTGATCGAGGTCAGTAACCCAATGACCGTAGATGACCAACTCTCTATGCACTCCAATTAGGTCATCCCGGTCAAATTGTTGCCCGTTCCCAGTGGTTAAAGGAAGGATGTTACCTTGGTCCATGATAGATTTGACTTCCTCCATTGTCAAGATTGCTTGACCTCCTATCAGGAAATCGGCCGGTTGCACTGGATAGATCACATGCCCGCGCCAACTACAATCTAGCCACAATCTCTGAACATAGGTGATGTCAACCTCATTGATGACCGGAATCGTGTGCTTCTTCAGTAGTTCGGCTGCATATATGAACATCCTCCTCTTCGCTTCTTTGACGTGAGCTCTTTCCCGTTCGATACGAACCCCCGCTGAGCGAAAACTTCTAAGCCTTTGGTGTGGATTTAGTCGAGGAGGGCCACCGCCGCCACGGTGAGAATTGAAGGGAGCATTGAAGTCGGCAGCAGCGGAGACGGGATCCGCCATTGCTACCCGAAACAAAGGTTCTATTCCTGGAAGAGGAGAGAGAGAGAAACGAAAAACCTTTGGTATAATCGTTTAGGACGAAAGGAGTAGAACACTCACGGTTAGGTTAGTGAATCGGTAAAGGGAAATTAATTAACTAAGGCTCCGTTTGGAAGGTAGGGAAAGAAAGGGAAAAGAAGAAAAAATAACTAAGAAGGAAATTAGAGGAAAAATTGAAAAGAAAATGGGAGAAAGTTAATATGAATTTGAATACTCTTTTTTAAGAACCAAACATAGGAAAGCTTTCCCTTCCTTTCTACCTCTTTCCCTATATTCCAAACAGAGCCTAAGTAAAAGAGGGACTGACAAGGTACATTAATAATTTTTTCGAAAATGTCCAGGAAATAGAAATGAGTAGTTCAGTTTCTCTTTCTTGAATGTTATGGGGGAAACTTGTTTTGTATCTTATGTATTTAAATTTCATAGGATGGAATCATAGTGGTCTAATTATCCATTTAAAGGATGAAATCATAAGTATTTAAATCTCATAGGATGGAATCATACTGATATTTTTTTGTGTATAGGATCCCTAACTAAAATTAAAATAAAGACAAAAATATAAGCTAACTTTCTTATCAACCAAACCAAACTCATAAATGCAAAAAAAAAAAAAGAAAAGGGATGAAGACGAAGAAGAAGAAGAAGAATAAAGACAGACTGTTTTTATTTTTTATTTAAATAAAATTCCCTTTGATCTCAAAATTAAGCTTTCTAGATATCTCAAAAAATTAGTCTTTTGTGGCTTGTACGTCATAGGTTCAATTTTGGGAAACAACCTTTGCTAACATGGAACAAAAGAATTTTAAATACGACCCAACTCCAAAGAGGCAATAATCCACACCAAAATCTTATCAAAACCACACAACTCTTCTCTCTTTGCCTCGGTGAATCGGTGATCAACACCCACCATCAAATATTTATTAATGAGTGGAAGGAATAAACCATTTTCACCCTATTATTATTAGATGGAAGGTACAAACTATTTTTCCTCACAAACAATTCAACATATGGAAGGTAGCAGAGCATTCTTCTTTGAAGATAATGTGCCAGAATAAATTAACATTACAGACCTCTCTTTTCTTGCTAATAAGTGATTTCCAATGCATAACTAGGGGTTCTCTCTCTTTTGATTGGAATCGGATCGACGATCAATGAGGTCAAACGAGCTTTGGTCACGCCGAATGATGTACCGATGCCATCTCCATGTTGATAGATGCAGTGAGCAGTCCTTGCCATGTTTAATGACATAGAAACCATTGATTTAGGGTGAGATTCTTGTGCGATTGTCTCATTAAGTTTTCTCCACGAATAATTCATCAGGCCTTTAATATGATCTCGTGCTTGTTCTTCTGTCACGTTTTGGTTGTTCATATAACATTGAATAGATTTCGCCACGTCCCCTCTCATAATCTCGTCCTGTAATAAACACAAATTTGATCAATGTCGTCAAAAAATATTCTAACCGTCAAGTATTAGAGTGCTCTATCTAAGTTTTTCATTGGCATTACTATGTGTTTAATTACCTTGGATGTTCCCAAATCATCGCTTAGTCGGGTAATAAGAGATGACCAATAAATGAGGTCAGAGCTGGCTTTGAAGCTATCAAGAGAAGTTTTGGTTAGAGGAGACCCTAGCAAGAGGAGAGCATGAGCTATGGCTGGAGGACCACCCACTGATTTGAATGCATTCTTCAAGTACTCATCTAGTGTTGGTATAAACCCACCGTAAAACCACCGCGCTTCCACCAAATACGATCCGCAAAGATTTCCCCACTGCAACATAAATAGTTTCTATTAATTAGTTGAATACAAGCTATGGAATTCTCATAAAATAAAAAAAAAGAGCTATGAAAATGGTTGGAGTCTTGTCGCTGATTTTGATGTGAATTGTTTGGCTTATCAATTTTTTGCAACGTGACAAAGGCATGCAGAGCTGTATTGGAGTTGGGAGCTGTATTTAGTGTGTTTGGTAATTCTTAATTGCCAAGTGATTTTCACTGACCCAATCCTTGTGGTTAATTGGGCTAAAATATTTAACTATTTTTCCTTAATGCAAAGGATGGGATAAATTGAACCAGCGTAGCGATTCGTCAACCCAACCTGGAAGTACGCTGACCCCACCGAATTACAATTAACTATTTTTCCTTAATGCAAGGGACTTAACATTTTGAAATAGCCCACAATGAAATATTGGACCAACTTTTTGAGACTGAGGGAGTAAATTGCCCCCTCCCCCGATCATTTGGTACCAAGGTTAGGCCTCAAGCCCGGTTGGAGAAAAGCAACCTAAGTGAGCTGCTCCAACCAATTGAGCTATCACCTCGGTGGTGCTAAATGTTAGTTTTTGGCTTCAATTTCCACATTCGTAGCATCAATGGTCCAGACCAAGGCTTCTCTGGTCCGGACCATGCAATTTTGGGCAATTTTGAGCGTTTTGCAACCTTGCAGCAGTGGTGGTCCGAACCATGGAAATTTGTGGTCCGGACCGCAGGTCCTGGTTGCTTGTTTTGGCGCAGGGAGGTGTGGTCTGGACCATGGCAATGTACAACAACCCTCTAAGTGTTTTTTTTAGGGTTTTCTTGTATAGTATTGCTTTCGCATCTGATTTTCTGTGACAAGCAAAGAGAGAGAAACTCTTTTGATTAGTGAAACACCCAATCATCTGATTGCCCGTGGAATAGGTATTCATTGCCGAACCACGTAAAATCTCTGTGTTCTTTCTCATTGTTGTCTCTCTCCCTCTCTTCTCTGGTTTGTTCGATTACATATCATAAATCGCATCCGTTTTCTGTGTTTGTTAACACTTCCGCACAACACTAAAGGATTTAACTTCTTGTTCTTACCTGTTCCTTAATGTAGGATACCACATTCAAGCCGTGGTCTCTCAGAACATCGTAAGCAATTTCATTTCCAAAGTTGAACATGGCCAAATAACATATTTTCATGTACTCTGGTAGATCATCTGTGGCCTCAATGTTCCACCTAGCATGATTCAAGAAACAAGACCCATATCAATTGTTTTGAAAGTTCACTATGAAAAAGAAAAAGAAAAAGAAAACCTCGTGAGAAGTCGTATACCGATTCACTGCATCAGTAAAGCATTCAAGCTCGTCGAGAGATCCATATATGTCGTACATGTCATCTATTGCTGATAGTATGCACACAAACTTGGTGAGCCCTATCCTGCAATTGGAGAATTCGGGCTCGAAAATGATTCCCATTGCCCACAAATAGTTCTCCATTAATCGGTCCCTAGAAAAGCCAAGCTTTTTTGTCAAGCCCAAGTTCATCCACCACCTAAAAAATTCAAATCACAAGCTCTTTATTTGCCACATTAATCATTCAAACCATATACAATTGCGCGAGTTTTGGGTCATCTGGGGTTTTTTCGAAATTTGTTTCCTTTCTAATTCATCTCGGCAAGAGAATCAAGAAAGTTAAACGATATGGACCAATTTACAAAAGGGTAATAAAAACCATTAAAAAGACAAATCGTACAGCTTACTTTGCTAGTTCTTGTACTTCTCTCTGGTGCACTGATTGCACCAGGTTGTAATCCAACTTAGCCAATTCGAGCAAAAACGGGTGTTTCGCGCTGTCCCATTTGTAGAGATCGATGAAGTTTCGTGCTTCTAACCTCGGCATTCTCCAACGTATGGGACATTCCAGTGACTGTTGAACTTGCTGTGCTAATTTGGTCTTCATTTTCCCAATCCATGATTTCAAATGCTCGACGCAGAAATCTTTGGCGGCTTCTAAGTCAGTTTCGCATTGCATTCCATAGTGTGAAGCTTCGAACAAGCTCAAAAGGCCTTCTGCATCTTTGGTTAAGCCCTCCTTGAAATTCCCATCTCTGTTTTTGAATTTGTCGAACACCTCTGTTTTTTCTCCTCAACCATTAGAAAGTTTTAATAGGACATATTGCCAAACATTGGTCTGTGTTAGCATAATATTAAGGCTTCGTTCTTCAGTAGATTTTTGTTTCATAAAATCTCACATTTTATGACATTCCAATCTCAACACATAAAATGCAAAAGTGATTTTATGAAATTTTCATAAAATCCTCCTAAAATCTATAGGAAAGCCACTACATTTTATCAGTTGGGAAAACAACTTCATTTTATCACTCCTCCATAAAATATTCATTTTATGAGATTTTCATAAAATGTACCTAAAATCTATTGGAGAACAAGGCCTAAGTAGGAAAATGCTCTTTAACCAGTAATAGTGCATTTTTACTGCTAAGAAAACACTTTTATCATCCGCCCATTGAGCTAACAATAGAAGAACTGTATTAAGAAATATTATGTTATCATGTTATCAAGATTTGTTATTGTGTTTTCAGCTTAGTCCCGGTTATAATATTCACATTTCCCAATCAATATAGGTTTCCTTGTTATGCATATTTTCCTAATTTGGTTAGGTTTCTTATTCACAAAGTCATGTAGCCTATATAAAGACATGCTAGGATTATGTTTTATACACTTCAATAAAAGCTATCTTCTCAATTTTCTAATAGAAAAAGTCAATGGAAAATATTTTTGTTATACCTCCACCGACGAAATTATTTACTAGAGGCGGCTTCTCTCAAGTTTGGCACAAAAGTTTGGCCATTTCTCACCGTGTTTTTAATTTACTTTAATGATCAGACTCGCTAATATTGTAGAGTTTGTTAAGTAGAATATTCACCTAAAATATCTTGTTGCCGAAATAATACCTTATCGAAACACATTTATCTTGCGGGAAATTTCAAACCGGTCCCGTTTTTAGTTTTTTGTCACATTTAAGTGCTTTAATATGTTTCACCTCCATTAAACCCCTGCAGGTCAGCACGTGTGTCTTAGCGGATGTCTTTTTCGTGTAAATAGTACTAATACTTTATTACTTTTGGAACGCCAAGAACAACAAGGCATTCGGATGTGATAAACGTTGCCGTCCAATTATCTTGTCCGATCTGATGAACATATTCACAACCTTGTGTTGTTTTACTGAAACCAAACAGTGTCATAATTACCCTACTTGCAAAGTGTCATAGTGACCCTACTTTCTCTCTCTTCTCCGTCCTCCTCTCTCTCTCTCTCCTTTTTTCTTTTAAAATTTTAAATGTCTATAATTTTTATTTTACATGTCTATTTTTAATAAATTTTTTTTTTAGAACCTACTCAACGACATCTATCAAACAAGACCCATATTGAATATGAAATTATGTGTATAAAAAAAAAAAATTTGGGTGTGGACTCCTCTTTTTGGAGGCTGTGAATTCTTTAATTCGGAGAGTGAGTTTGTGTAGATGATGTGTGAAATCTGCATTTGAGGTGTGTGAATTCTTTTATTTTTGGAGAGTATGAATTGTTCAGAAATGCAGTGGATTCTTTCTTTTTAGAGAGGTGCGTATTCTGCATTTAACATGTATGAATTCTTTAATTTTTTGGAGTACGTGAATTCTTCATATGAAGGTGTGAATTGTGTTTTTTTAAGGGCATAAGTTGTGTAGATGATGTATAAATTCTGCATTTAATGTGAGTGATTTTTTTTTTGGGAGGGTGTGAATTCTATATTTTGAGGGGTGTGAATTATTTCAATTTTGGGCTGTGAAATTGTATATTTTTCTAAATTAGTCCTGTGAATTATTCATTATGGAGGGTGTGAATTGTGTGATAAGAAGTGTAAATAATATTTTTATTGTGTACATATTTTCATATTCAATATGGGTCTTATTTTAAAGATCTCGTTGAGTAGGTTTCAAATATATAATTTTTATAAAAAATAAATATGTATAACAAAAATTATTTAATTTTGAAATTTAAAATAAAATAGAGAGAGAGGGGTTTGAGTGCATGGAGTTGGCTACAAGAACAGGATTCACGCAAGACCCAATAAATGCGTCAGGAAATGGGAAAGATGGAGACTGCAATAATTTACTCCACTACATGTAATTTAATGTGTCAGAGTTGATGGCGATGCACGGTTTTAGGCGGGTTTCCAGAGGAGAGAGGGAGAATAGAGAAAATGGGAAAGAAACAAAAAAGTTATATTATGGCTCTTATGACACGCGTGTGAAAAAGAGTCTAAATGAAAGAAAATGATCCGGAGCTTAGATGAGAATACCATCCCAAAAGATGGCCGGCCTCGAAGAACGCTTTTATCTTGAGGGGATGAGTTCTTGAATTGAAATTCAGTGTGCCTAACTTATTTATTTTCCTAATATCGATAGGTAGCTGATCAATGAAATTTTGTTTCGTGATTGTTATCCTCAATGATGATATCTGACCATTGAGGTAGACTCTTAATGGAGTTGGAAATGGGCAAACTGCACCCCCTTGCAAACTTGAGAGAAGCCCCATCGGTGGGTTGATTTGGAGATATAATGTTGTCTGCCTTTAAAAAGGAAAAGAAACATCTTTCAAATTATGGGAAAAAATGTTTTGGACGCAGGGACAAAAATTCACAGAGACAATAGAGGTGTTTGCAGCCATTCGATTTGTGTGAGTCTCATGTATATCGTGAATCAAATGGCTCGTGTACATTTATGTTAGGACATCTATCTCCGTACACTGCTTCCAAACATGTGCTTGTGTATGATTTTGCTTCATTCAGTGTTGCAACTAAACATGAGTAAACAAGTATATAAATCGTTTTGTTTTATTTTTTTTTTGGCTACCACAACAATCTCATGCTTAATTTTTACTCTGTATCAATGAAAAACAATTAAGAAATGAAACTAAAAAAAACCACCTCTTTTTACTGTTTTTACTATATTAAATTAAAATGATTAGAACTATAAGAAGCTATTATACTAACAATATCAATATATAATACTCAAAATTACCTATTATATAAATAAAAGAATTCAAATGTTCTGGTGGCCCCTGCCCGGCCCCAGAAATAGATTGAACCCGAGAGACAAGAGTGAGGTTTTTTTTTTTTTTTTTCTAATTTGTTTTTTATTTGATTAATACAAATCGTAATTTTCCTCCTCAATTGTATGTATGTGATTCCTGAGAGCACGACACCGAATTTATACAATTTCTATGCTCAACAATCTTCTCAATCATTGGAGCTTGGCGTGAGGTCTAGATTGTTTGACTCATGTGGACCAGATGTAACCTTTGTAATAATTTAACATACATTATGGACATGACGTTTAGCAAAAGCAATAGCGTACCTGAGCCAATGGGATAACCATTATCTCTTAGAAGTCGAAATTGCAATGCAGTCGAGGAAAGATTGTCACTAGAGTCAAAGTGAACAAGACCAATAAGACTGTCCTTAATCTCTTCCTCAAAATGGTAAGCCACTCCTAACCGTTGGATTGAATCAATAATCTTTAACAGGACTGAAGGGTCTCTAGTTGTTTTGAGCAGCCTTCTTGCTTCTTGCTTCAAATTATCTAACTTTGTTCCATGAAACTCATACTGCAAAATGCAAATGCCACGGACTCAAGAATGGGTTAAGCTTATTGAGACAAAAAAATAAAAAACGCAAATGCAGAGAGAGAGAGAGAGAGAGAGAGAGCATAGATTTACCGAATAAGACGTGGTCAACGACTCGATAAACTTGGGGTCCCGAACACTAGGATGGTAATTAGCAGACCGTCGTTCATTCGCTTGGAACTCGTTAATTTTCGCAAGTAAAGTGAATCGTTGGACTGGTTGGAACAGTTTGATTTTGGGAGAAAATATGAGACCAGCATATGAGGGATGGGGAAATGAAAGAACAAACTCCATTGAGAAGAGCTAGCTAGCTCCAAAATGTGATGAAACACGTTGCATGATTAATTAATATATAGTGTCTTCTTCTCCAGCATGCCGGCCCACATATCTTTATTGATCAATTATCAGTAATAGTATCAGCTGTTGACGATTGCTCAAAAGCTAAAATTTCTACACTAAATAGTTAATAGATTGCAGGTGGTTGTCAAAATTTGTCGTACTTGAGGGGGACCCACCATGTGAACAATGTGTAACATGACATGTGCTTGGCTAGGAAATCGAGACCAGGGTCTTAGGATTTACTCCCTCTTAAGATTTGAGGTTCGAAGTCTCTCATGTGTTGCCGACTCTTTTGGGGTTAATTCATACAAAATCAAAGCTCCACCTTTAATTGTGTTTTCCACTAGTGGGCGGTGGAATTGTACCACATTTTTAGCCGATGTGCGCGTAAGTTGACGAGAACATCTGAGTTATGAAAAAATTATTCGAGGGAGCTACACCTAATACCACACTTAGTGCATCATACTCGATCGAAGTGTTTTTCGCACTTTCCACGTGAATAATGGCAATCCACAAAAGGAATTTTTTAAGTATGCATTACACGTAATCTTGAAAAGAAATATACAATGCAATGAAACATTTAAATATATGGGGCATCCTTGTGGGCGTTTCTGTATCGTTCCAATTTTAGCGGATGTCTCTGAAGGGACCCTAGTGAGTGCTTCAGTTTGGAGAAAATGTTTCTGCTTGGCTACCCTTGTATACCCTCTCCGTTTTAAATTATTGGGCTCTTTTTTTTTTATTTTGGTATATTTCAAAATGCATGTCCATTTAAAAAGTCAAACAAACAAATTTTGGGATTACTCTTGTTTTGCCTTTTCTTTTCTACCTTCCGATTACTTCAATTTTGCGACAACATTAAAAAGGAAACCGCATTGAGATTATCAACTAAATTTTTTAGGAGAAAATTTTGGCTGGAGGCAACCAAACCAATTTAGGTTATCCACCTAATCAATTTCGGTCAAATTTAAATTCATACCAAATTTTTAGGAGTAACTTTCTCTCTCAATTTTTAACACTCATATGACGTCTAATTTTTAGGTGAATATCTTGCGGCAACTCACCAACATTTGTAGGTTATTGAGATGCTCTCTCAAATTCTTTTCCAGTTTCATTGGCAACAACTAATTTACATTTATGGCATCAACACATTCATGGTAGCAACTAATTCAACATGTTGAATCATGTACTCCCTCTGTCTCAAATTGGATGTCCATTTTTGAAACCCGTGCCATTTTCAATCGTTTATATATTTCAATATGAATCTCTAAAAATATTTAATATGGATCTTGTTTAATAGTTCTCGACTAGTTTTATAATACAAAATGTTCATAATTACGAAAAACATTATAAATTGTTAGTTGCCACGCTTCACACTTTCGGTAGGCATGGTCTGCATGATGGACCTCCATTTATGGAAGGATGGGAGAAGCAGCAGCATGGAGGGTCCTGCAAAAAGGTTTACAAGACAGTTGAAATTTCGTTTCAAATTAAATGTAAGGATGGGAGAAGCAGCAGCAAGTGTCTCAATTTTTATCTTCAGTTTGCACCTCAAATCAACTTTTACCTCCATTTTTCATAATTATCCTTCATTTTTACCTATTAACTCTATATCCATTTACTTTGCAAAAAGGCAAAACAATAATTGTACAAACTTTTACCCATTAATTTTTTAAAATACACACTTATAAAGGGACAACCCAAAATGGAATTCTCTATTTTTATTTGGGGATAGATGAAGCATATACCAAACTTGTAAAAGATACTCCCTCCGTCCCTTTTTAAGTGCGTACCTTGGGAATACGTGCAATTTCAAACCCTTAAAAAACATATTTCCCTATATAATTTTTTAATTTTCTTTATACCAAATTAAAGTGCTCATTGAGTACTTTAATTTGGTGCAAAAAAAATTTTAAAATATTATACGAAAGTACATTTTTTAATGTCCACAAAAATACACGTTTCCTAAAGTACTCACTTAAAAAGGGACGGAGGGAGTACAATTTTAAAAAAAAAAAAACACTATTTTGAATTAGTTTTATATTATATTAGTCAAACCAAATTGAGAAAACACATTGTATTTAAATTAACAAAAATTAATTTTTTTAAACAAACCAAATAATTTAGTCCAACCTCTCTCATATTTCCGCCTAAAGGCACCTCAACTTATTTGATGCCACACTTGAGTTTTTCTTTTTTTGACATTCGTTATTCCTAATCTATTACAGATGCCCACATGTGAGTTGAATGGGGCTGGCACCGTCTATCCACCCTCAAAAGCCTTCAATGCACAAACAGCTTTGTCTTCTACCTTTCTATTCTCAATCTAAAACCCTAGCCTTCCGAGTCCCCCCTCCATCCCTCTCCAACCCTACTATTTCTATGGTTCCAAAAAGACTCCCAATTAGAGATTCTCCATACTCTTTAGCAATCATGTAAAATAGCTGGTTTATTTTTCAAAAAATCGTACCCGGGACAAAAGCAAGCAATCGTTATGTAAATATCTAGATCATAAGGTCATAATATATAACTTAAACATCTTGTGTTGATCAGATTACTGAAACTATCTAGCCCGTAATGCTATAGATAATCACTGAAACATCTTATGTTGATCAGGGCACTGAACCAAAACATAGCAGTAGGACCGTACAGTTTAGTGTGATGCAATTATCTTGTGGTGCTGCAAACTGCTAAGGTAAACAGCCCAACCACTCTCAGCTAGTCGGTAGTTCTTCCTAAGCTTCATTCCTGGATGGAGAGTATCGACAATCAAGTGTATAACAAGAACATTGCCGGAGGAGTGTTGCTGTAATCTTTCACAACAAGATTTCCTGATTTCACAATTTGTGCAAACTGGATCGTGTGCAGAGCTTGACGATTGGGTAGACCGTATGACACTATTGGTGCCAGAGAGAGAGATACGAATTGAATTATATTCCCAAGTCAATGAGGTTCAAGACACCAGCCAGCAGTTGTACTGCATTTTCAGTCTATATAAACAGAGCCTTGGTGGAATAGGGAGTAAGAATTTGGAAGATAACGAACCACATGGGACTTTTTAGCTGAACGAAGGTTTATACGGGAAAGGGTCAATGCAAGGAAGCTGAACTGATAAGGGGCAGCCAGCCCCAAGGGTCATAGTTCAATAAGCGGTCTGAGGGGTCATTGAGTACTGGGATGCGTTGGACAACCCATGGGCATTCAAGCAGGAGCATTGCGAGTGGGAATAGTCAATGGTACCTCCTCCAACAGGAGAGTTTGACGGTGCTGTTGTTTCTAGTAGGAAACGAGGGGGTGTTGGGGGTAGTGGTGAGGGACGACGATGGTTGGTTTGCGGCGACTTGGTTAGGTTTGATTGTGGAGGCGGGTAGTACGGTTATGGTAGAAGCTTTGGCTCTCTGCGAGGCTATGGATCTTGCTTCTAAGCAGGGTTACAGGACTGTCATCCTTGAGGGACATGCCAAGGTGCTGGTGGACATGGTTAATGGTGCTATACAGGTGAATCATGAAGTGGAGGTGATAGTTCACGACATTAAAATGCTTCGAGAAGGGCAGACTCCAAATTCGGTTAAATTTCCTTCCCCCAGCTGGCTGATACTGCGTACTGCTGTTGGCACCATCATCAATTCTCATACTCTAAGTATTTATTAATAGATGAACGCTATAAACTAGTTTCAGCACATTATTATTAGGTGAAAGGCACAACATACGAAAGGTATCAAAGCATTCTTCTCTATACATATGACGTAAAAGGCAAAACGTTTATAATCATTCTGCTCTATAAGTAATATGCTAGACAGAAAAAGGTAGATCATTATTTTCCAGAAAATATATAGTTTTACATATTGTGGGGTTTTTTTACTTTTATCTTGGGAGGCATGAGTAGTACTCAATCATAAAGTGATTTAGGATTAAAGAAACAAGAAAAAACAGCACAGAAGATATATGAGAAAAAGATACTGAAGTATGACTCTAACCGGGAGTGGTGGTGCAAATAAGCCAACCCTTCTGCCATGTCACTGCAAATATTCACCCTCTGAATCAAACTGAAGTCCGAAGACAGGGAAGAAGAAGCCAAATCAGTCCCCTAGTGTTGCTTGTGAATCGGTATGTCAGATGGAAGAAGGATAGAAATATTCAAATCCATCCTTCACAAACACAGAATGGGAATGGAAGAAAATCACAAACTTCTACCTTTCCATTTAAGTTTTGTTAACAATATAACCTCTGTACTCCGACCAAGAAATCTAACAATGGATGTTTTCCAATCTAATTATAACATAGTTTGAAGAGAAACACAAGCACATAGCACTATAAGCTATGATGCAAACTGCAACCATATAAGGTATCTTGCCAGATTGGGGAAAAAAAAATACCAGTTATCTTATAACCAAAAATCAATCGAGGTATCTTTTAACTGAGAATCAATCAACCAATCTCTGTTTCTCTCTCACTCAAAAGTTGATGGGCATTACAGTTAACATTGGCATTAGATTCCTTTTCTAAAATCTCTTGACTCCCAACCCTAGTAGTTGTCCTCTGGTCTCCTAAACAACATATAAATAATAGTCACACAAAGTAATCATGTTCCAATTGTTTTTTTTTTTTACTTCACATTTAAGAAAATAAATAATTAAATAAGGAGAGGAAAAGACGGGTAACAAGCTGGTCTGGCCTATACTGATAACACAGGTTTCTTAAAGAATAAAGGCAACCATTCGTGATATTAAAAACAAACACCAAAGAAAGTTTCGGGACATGCAGGACCAGCCGTTTTCCAATTGAGGGTGATGCCAAAGTACATCTCATTGACCAATGACAGCTTTTTGGCATAAGTAAACACGAACAAGAACACAATAGATGTGTGAATCAATTAACATCAAGATCTATGTTACATGATCCTTCATTTTGGCTGAAGCACCCATGTATCCACTTTGGACACTCAGATCCTCTAATTGCATGATATTTACCACACAAAAAAATGGATACCAAATTAGCTAGAAAAGCGATATTTCTACATTTTCACATGGACATGAAGTAGAAAAAACACATTTAAAATATATAACCTGCTCTAGTCATGCAATATATACTACAAACAGGTGTTCAGTGTCCCCATACCCGTACCCTGTTGTGGGACACATATCCCAGTATCCTAACATTTAAGTCCACGAAGATCTGACGCTTGGACATACATCCGCACCCGATACTCATCCCGAGTCCATGTAACATAGATCCAGATATTTGGTAGACCTTCAGAGCACAAAACATGTAAATTGGTTATGCTGCTTATGGAGGACAGCCAGTGGTAGAGAATATAACAGAGGATCCAGTTTGCTTTCTCTATTTGTATCGCGTTCACGTGGTTTCCTAAATGCTGAGAACAAATCCTCTCTTTCTGGAGATCTCCCCACCCTCCCTCCCTCCCTCCCTCCCTCCCTACATATCTAGTGGGTGGTCAAATGCATTTCTATATATCCATAGCCAAATCTCTGGCACATTGTGGAAAACATAAGAGCAATGTCTGTCAGAGTAACTTGTTGGTGCTATAGAAGTGGCGGAAAGAGCAGAGAAAATTTTACCTGCAGCCTAAGTAAGATGGTGACAAAGTGGAGTGTTCTATTATGACAGGCATCGGAGCCTTGTTTCCCAGCTGATGGAGGGTACAGCCGTACAGGACAGCGAAAGCAAAAGGTTTATGTTGAAGAAGCGAAATCGGGCTGGTGGAAGTGAAACCCATACTGTTCCTACCTATTGCCAACCCGCTACTACACCGACATACCGATTCACAAGCTTGTTTTGACAGTTATTGACGACTATATTGGGTGTTGCTTTCGTATATAGGCTGTTTTACATCTCATAGCCCCTACAAACTTCAGGTAGATGACGAGGCAAATCAAACAACTCAAAACAGGATTTTATTTCAGACATGCAATCATTCTCAACAATTTGAAATCACTACAATTGCTAAAAGGTCATTTAATCTAAACACAAATACATTAAGCTATCAGAAACAACTTTTTAAACCAAAATAACATCAAAAAAACTTTAATGTTGTGTGGAATTTCAACTCAAGCCACCCAAAAACGTCTACACACTATAACATCACAAAACACATTTGCAGGCACAATTAATCTGCTAAATCATTCAGATAACTCTTAAGCAGAAATTAAATTTACCAGTTTGAAGTGAAATAACCAGCACCAAACAAAGAAAAAGAGCACCATAAATATAATTGAACAAAAGACCTACTGAAGTCACAAATTTCAGACATCTTAGAACAAGCCTAGGAAGAACCCACCTTTTCTCTATCCAGAATCCCCAGTTCTTCAGTTGATTGACATGACTTCCGTTCAAGGGCCCTCCTGCCATCGTTTCAGTGACTCATAGGGCTTCCCTCAGCTCAGTCTTTTACACTGCATTTAATTAAAGGGAAAACAAGGCAGAGAATTCACACATACACTCTTCTCGACTTTGAACAATGGTTGCCTTTAATACCCTTCATTGCCGCAGCAACAGTAGATCCGCAAGGAGGGGACGAATCAGCCGCAAGAACAGTGCATTACTGAGGGAGCTGGTAAAAAGTTCAAAATTAAAGGATTTGTCTCCTCATACGTCAAGTCGTGACTCCCTCTGGGTTTCGTTCAGTCCCAAGGCTTTACCTTCTAAACGAACCAGATGCCATTTCGATGTAAATTACAAAACTATCCTACGCGGCAAGCCACTTCACGAAATAACAAAACTACCCTAGGTGGCAAGCCACCACCATTTTCCTTTATATACAAGTGTGTAGAAATGCCTGATACCCTTCTAGTCACCAGCATCCATTAATGGACTCTGATTTCGTGAGTAACTCTGTACGCAACTATATAGCTAGGTGGTGTAAAGAGGAACAGGAAGTAGAACTTTCAAAGCATTCCTACAGATGTAAATTTTAAGGCTAAATAGCAGTAAGGATTAGCTTCATTAACTGTATGAATAAAACCTGCAACAAAAGAAACAGGGTGAAGATAACAAAGACTAAAGCCAATGCAGCTCCACTTCTTTTTCCTGGTTAAACCATAACTTCATGAGATAAAGTTAAGTAGAGATGAGATGCCACAAGCAAAAATAAAAGAAAGAAGTAAATATTCCAAAAGGATAATGAGGTATCAGAAGAAAGTGATGCATTTAGGTCGCAATTTAGTGTATGAATGCAAGTTGTGCCAAATCACCCTCTAATTTGGCTTAAAAGCAGCCAAGAATACAGGAACACCGCAACCATCTAAACCCCGATGCAGAACACAGTTCCACTGCTAGGATTTCGGTAACATGTGCATTGTGAGGCAATGCGTAGTTCAGAGAAAGCTATCAAATAGTAATAGCCATCACTTGAGACAACATGTTAATAAATCAACCATTTTCAGGAAAGATTTGTTTTCAGCTTTCACAAACAGAGCCAACCTTTCAGGATTTATACCAAAAAACATAGCGACAATGCATCAAAGAGATTCGAACTTGGCCGATTGAGCACCCTCCAATCAAAGCTCAAAGAGAAAGAGGGCATCAATAGTCATCGCTATCAAAGCACACGCTAAAGTAACACCTCTGTGCTGCAGGAAGAATCAATTTCTAGTCTCCATAGTATCACCAAATTGAAAACAAAATCAAGGCAACATAGTTCTTTAGTTATCTATCAAAGCACATATTGAAAGGACCGTAACGAAACTTTACAGCAATACTAGTATCAAATCATGAATCTAGACAACAAGAATTAGAAGTATCACAACCATGGTCCAAACACAGTATTTTGAACTGCAACGATGATAGCAATATTAAGATAAACGGAAATAAACATGTTCATCCAACACAATTTCAAGCCTATTAAACTGCAACGGTGACAGTAATATTAAGATAAACGGAAATAAACATATTCATCCAACACAATTTCAAGGCTATTGGTATAAAAGTTGCTACTCAGAACCACAAAGGTAGTAGTAACTTTAACCAAAATTCCAAAAGCCATGTGGATTTAACCCCAAAAAATCCCACTCGAAACCATTTTCATCAAAAGCATTACACTCCACCAGCAATAACCTCCCACATAACTCTAGTCCTCTGAAGCCTTCATTGCATCCAACACCAGCTTTGTCTGGTCCTTGATCAATTCCACCCGCCTCAGATATAAAGCAGCCTCATCCAAACACAAATTCTTCCATTTTTTCTCCAACTCCTTCGCTTTCACGGTCCCAATCACACTCATATTTCCCATCATAAAACTCTTCACAGGCTCCTTCATTGACATTTCGATCTCCATCGCCAGCGACTGTTTTAAGTACGGGTGCATAGACAAAAAATCTTCCACTTTATCAACCTCTTCATCCTTCATTTCTCGTTTCAAACCCTCCACCAATACAACCCCTTTCCCATTTTCTTTTGGTGAAGCTAAAGAATCGTTGACCTTAACATTCTTTCTTGCTCTCTTACTCCCACTCTTCCCATTTCCATTCTCATTCCCATCAATTTCATTACTCTCCTTTTCACCACCACTCCCCCATATCTTCTTCGAAAGCCCAAAGCACTTGTGCTCATGTGGTTTCGAAAAAACCGGGTCCTCCCCTTTCTCCCCTTTCCCAGCATTGTTTTCGAACTTCTTCTTCAGCCTCCTAACCTTATCCATCAACTGATTCTTCGAAACTTCAACACTAAGCAATTTTTTGATATATTCATGAAACTCACTTGCATCCGAAGAGGGGTCAATACCTTTCTTAGACTGGAATTCAATCATACCCTTCAGTAACACGACCTCAGCATCCTCACTCCACAAACGATTAACTGCACCACCACCGGACTTCTTCTCCTCCTCTGCAACCTTGGTCTTCTTTTTGTTAGATTCATTGACATCCTTTTTAGACTCCAAGGGGCGTTTTGCAACGGGTTTGGAGGTTGGTTTCTTGGACTTGGGTGAACCGTTCATTGGCTTGGAAGCAATGGGCTTGATGGTGAAATCAGAGGCGTTGGGCGATGGTTGGGTTTGGCCCGAGTGGGTATCTGAATCGGATCCTGAGTCGGAGTCCGATGACGGCTTGGGTTGTGGGTTTTTTGTCGTTGTTGAGGTGGGTTTCGGAGTGTCATTCTTTACCTGTTCTTCTTCTTCTTCATCTTCAGATTCTTGTTCTGGTTCAGATTCTGCAGGTTCTTTGGGTTGTTCTTGATTTTGGTGTTCTTCTTCTTCGTCGGTGAGTTCTTCATCTTCTTCTGTTGAGGATGAAGCGGAAGGAGGTTCTTCTAGAGGAAGTCGCTTCGGAGGAACCTTTGGAGCCATCTAGTATGTTTAGAGAGAGAGAGAGGAGAGAGGGTGGCTGTGAAGGGGTAGGGTTTTGGGCCAGAGGAGAAGGCAGTATATAAAGAAGGGGGAGGGTTTTTAGGGTTTCTAGAGAGAGATTTGCCGTACGGCCAATTGACTCACAAGTGACACGATTGTGTGCACGATAGCGTGGCTCGATGTTTCTCACCGAGAATGCGAGTGGAAGTGGTGTCGTTTGAGATTCTATATCGGTCCGAGAATACGAGTCACGTTGTAAATTACTAGTAACTAGTGCACGTCCCTGAAGGTATGGCTTGAGCAATTAACATAAATATATGTACCTATTTTTTATGGTCTTTTGAATTTTGGAGATGAAGAAGGAGGAGAGGTAGTGAGAGAGAATGTGATTTAAATTTCGAAAAGGGGAGAGAGAGTGATTTGAAATTTTGATGTGGTGGGTCGGTGGAGGAAAATGGTAGAGAGAGGGAGTGAGTTGGTAGAGAGAGATGGATAAAATGTGATATGATGACTGAGATAAAAAAAAATATGATTGAGACAAAAACCGCTCTCTGTTGTAATATAGATATAGATTTAGTAATAACGTAATATTGAATACTCCTACTTTGAGGACAAATTTAGAATTGTACTTCTTTAATTCCAATTTGTTTGCTCACTACAGTTGTGTGTGTCTTTTAAAAATTCTTATAGTTTTCAATCTATAATGTATTTTATATGCAATATGGATCTTATTTGATTGATCTCAATTAGTTCTATAAAAAGAATTTTTTAAAAACACTACAAATAAAAAGTTATAACATTTTAAAATGGCAAGGATCTTCGTAGTTTTTTGAACCAGATATTTCAAATTATAGCGATACTCGATTACCATAGTTTTTTGGTATAGGTGATATTGTTAGTGAGCTCTAAAAGTGTCGATTCCGACATAAATGTGTCAGAAAAATGCTTACGAAGGATTTTGATCACAATTTTTCAAATTTTGGATTCCTCTTATCGAAATGAACCAATAATTCACCAAAAATTATGTAAAACTAAGAAATGTGATTTTTTTTAATAATTATAAAAAAGGTATTCCAAATAGATTATTTAGACCAAGCTACCCTTGAGAACATTGGTAATTATGTTGATGCATGTAAGGATTTTGGTTTTTATGCATCACTGATATGCTCCATCCGTCTCTTTTTGGATATGTTGTTTTATAAATCCAATTTATTAAAACAAAAAAAATCATTATTACACCTTTCATATCAACTTTCACCTTTCTTTTACGCCTCTCACATCAATTTTTACTTTCAGTTTTCAATATTATCCTCCATTTTTACAATTAATTTTTTGAAAGGACAAAATAATAATTGTACAAACTTTTACCTATTAAACTTTTAAAAAACAAATTTGTTAAGGGACATCTCAAAATAAAATACTCCCACTTTTATTTGGGGACGGAAGGAATACTAGTTTTGGTTTGAGATTAGGATCTTGGACGTTGGATCCAGTTTCCATGAGGGCTGGTTGGGCATCAATGGCTTTTGATGAGGTACAGCTTCTCTCCAATCCCTAAAAAGGACTGGGCCCCACCTGTTGGGCTCTAAACAGGGCCAGATTGAACCGTCCAGTCCCTTTAATGGGACCGGATAGTATCCTTACCCCTTTTGATGATTGAAGCATGCTAATCGGACAAGGACAGTTCTCTTGGATGGCATCTTCAGCAGTCATGGTGGAAGTTCGGTTGTGTTTGGAAGTTTGAACGCGGTGCTTGAAAAGAAAAAAAGACGGGATACGAGGTCCTTTGGTGTGCTCATCCGGCCGTCTATCTCGATAATAAACGCTCGAATTTTAATTCAAACAATGGATGACTGAAATCATTTGGAGTTTGAATTAAATCCGAACCATCGGTGCCAAGATGGATTGCTGGATGAGGCTCATTACAACCCGAGAGGTGCTTTGCACCCCACCTTGACATTGACTACCTTGGGCCCCACCCCACCCTCTCCCCAAATTGCCCCCCCCCCCCTCCGGCCCTTCTTTTTCTTTTTTCTTTTTTTTTTTCTTTTTTGGTTTTTTATTTCTGCCCCTTTTTTTTTTCTTTTTTGGTTTTTTATTTCTGGCCCTTTTTTTTTTTCTTTTTTTTCTTAAGCAAAGCTAAAAAATTAAAGTTGGCCAACCCAAGTTGTTGTTTGTCAGGTGGTAGAACTGAAATTTTTTAAGGCTTTTTTCTCTTTTAAGTTTTAGCTAGATTGAAAACACATCAAACGTTATCAATTCTTATTGGGCCAATTAGTGGCAGCTCTAAAAAATTTAGTTAGATTGTTCATAAAACTACTTCAATTCTACCACCTGATCAACAAATAATTTTTATGGGTCGGTTAGTAGCGGCTCTAGAAAACACATAAGTAGAACTAAGATTCAAAGGTTTTTTCTCTTTTAGGTTTTAGCTAGGTTCAAAACATATTATACGTTATCATTTTCTTTTGAAAATATAAAGTTAGAGTAATAAATAAAGGCGAGATCTTAAAACTATGAAAGCACACGAGTGGAGTGTGCAAATCACTTCTTTAAAAGCACAGCGTAATATTTTTTATATTGATCTTTCAGCCTTTCGAAATTAATTGAGACGTGCATGAATTGACTCGAACACCTTGACTCATACAAAATAAAAAGAAAAGGGTCATGAAATATTCGCAAGCAAGTCCTCAATCATAGAAGTAACTCTTAGACTTTTATCAAACCTCCTATGGGTACGCACACTTGCGTACGCCAAATGCATGCAACTCGTCTTAACCGTTCATATCAGAAAATAATGGTTTGGATTTTAAATAAACTATTCGCACGAATACTTATGTAAAATCCGGAACGTTGAAAGTGCTTTTAGACGGTTAAGGTGCACCGTCCGTGTATTTGGCGTTCACGAGAGTGTGCCTACTCATTGCATTTTGGACTTTTATATATCCCGAATTAAGGCAATGATGTATCCATTCTGTACGTAGTTTTTTTTCTCCAATTAAAATTTGGGACGGCAATAAAATTTGAAAAAAAAAAAAAAAGGAATTTCGGACGGCAGGAGGGGGGGGGGGGGGGGGGGGGGGAGGGGGGGGGTGGGGGGCAAATGGGGAAAGGGGGGTGGGGCCGGGGGGAGGGGCGCGGGGTGTCAGGGGGGGCGGGGGGACGCAAAGCAATTGGCTTACAACCCTGTTGTGAGTTACGTCACCACATGGCCCCCGCTTCCAAAAAGAAGTGTCTTCTTCCAATATGGGGACCTATAGTGAGGGAACTCACTACAAAGAGTGTAGTGAGTCCCATCCTTGTAGTGAGTCCCATCAGACCGTCCATCTCGACACTGACAGTTCGGATTTAATCCAAACTCCAAATGATCCAACTATCCATTGTTTAGATTCAAATCCGAGCGTTCATTATTGAGATGGCCAGCTAGATGGACTGACTACATTCCTGTAGTGAGCCTCTCACTATAAGGCCCCTAGTTCTGTCTTTTTCCTCTTTAGGTTTCTTGTCTCCTTTATTTTGCAATCAAGAATGATCAATACAAAATCACTACGGTCAAACATTTTGTTTATCTACTAAATTTTCGTCATCATGATCACTGATCTCTTCTCAAGATCTTGAGATGCCATGAAACAGAGTAACCTGATTTAAAAACCATAGATTTCAGGTTTTCAAAGGTCGATCGGGAGGCATAAAACTTGAAAGGGAGTGTGAAGAAACCATAATGCATGTCGGATACAAGATTCTGCTTTCACGCTTTATTCTCGTGGCTCACAATTATTCCAGTGTGCAAGCAAAATATGTGGGGGAACATGCGTAATCCATCAAACTGAATAACAATTAGAACGGCCGATTGAACGTCTCTGGAAAATTCAGCAAAACATGTTTCCAACAGCTTTCAGCAAACAGAATTTTTGGAGTTTGAACAGAGGTACGAAATCAAAACCATGATAAGCAGAGAGCCCTAGGAAAAGTAGAGCATTACTGATCACAACAACAGAACTTCTAAGTTTTATTGAGAGGCATACTTCAAGTTGCGCTGTTCCAGTGACCTTTACTTCAAGCGTGTTGAGGTGCACTGTGCGTAAGTCACTGGATGTCCAACTTCGGAGCACATCCGTTGCTCGTCAAGTTCCAATTCTTCTGTGCTTTCAGGAACTGAAGGCTTAGGCGAGGTCCCGGGGAGTATGCTTCCTCAGGATACTGTTCATCACTTGATAGATTCCTGTAAAACATAAAATAAGTGAACTTGATCAGATGAAATGAAATGTTCGAGAAAATCCTTAGCAAAAGGAAGCAAGTGATAGACCTCAAGCAAATGTCCTGACTTTTGAACGCTTGAGGTTGAAGAAACATCAAAAGGAGCTTGCACAGAGTATAATCCAACCAAAATACCACAATCAATATGGAAGAAGAGAGTTTTCCCACAAGTATACTGAACTAATCAAAGTTTAACAGTACCATTGTATGTTCGAATTTGCAGACTTATCAGTGTTTGGAACATGTTCCCGTGCATCAAATGAAGTTGTCTGCAATATAGTACCAAGTAATAGAAGCTTTTTAGGGCGGAAAGAAAGACAATAATTTTAGACAGATAATAAGACCAAGAAATATACCAAAAAATACTGAACCCCGAAAAAAAGAGAGCGTGCAAACTGCTTAATTTTCCTCGTTTGGATTTCCTTTCTGTAGCTAAAACCGACTAAAAGGAATGCAAGTCTTTGCTGAGTACTATTATCAAGGGCTCATATCTGTGCTCCGTTTTGGTTAGCTTCGAATCTTAAAGTCTAGCATACATTTCGGTTAACCGCGAAACTTAAAGTCTAAATAATCCCAAGGTTCCTGATAGGGGTTGTTAAAACTTTCATTATAGTTTGCTGAATAAGAGTACATATATCACTTAAATGTTTCCGTGTCCATTGGTTCATTTTTGTATGTTCCAACTTCCAACTTGCTTTGGTGAACATTAGGATTTCTTTATCTAATATTGCCATGTACTGGTTTCGAGGAAAATATTTTATTGCCATATGGTTTGAGGAAAATGGGTAAAAATTTTGTTCCTCGGTTCGGTTGACTTTTCTCCTTCATTTTGTCTGCAATCTGGTATCAACCTACCTATTTGTAAGCAAAAGATTAATCTCTTGCTAACAAAATCACAAGATTTGGTACATAAAAGGAAGATAGTTAATAATCTTTACAGGGGAAAGCACAAGATTTGGAGGGCATGCCTACTACACCCTCTCAATGAGGAGTTTCATTTCATTTAGATGCTTTGGAAAAATAAACCAAATGGTTTATTTTTTTGCCTTTATTAAAAAAAAATTAGCATTTGTTAATTTTCCGTCAATATTTTTTTGTGGATTATTGGTTGGTTTCGATGAGAGGAATCTTAAGAGTAAAAAATTATTAAGTAAACTAAAATTTCTATGAACAAAGACAAATCCAATAATCCATACAAATTTGGATTATTTTTGTCTTTAGTGAACTTTTTAAATATTTTCATAATTTTTTTTTCACTTTTTAGATTTCTCTGGTCGTCACGAACCAATAATCCAAAAAATTGACGCAAAACTAACAAATGTAAAAAAAAATTTGAATAAGGAGAGAGAGTGAGAGATTATTTTGCACTCACTTTCGACTGTTCTACACGTTCTATCGCATTCTCAAGGAATTGTTGGTACACTCCAGCTTCAAAGAGAGATTCAATATTCTCCACATTTGGATTGTAATATCTATCATCAGAAATTCAAGAATAATGACAGTAGGTTAAAAAAACATCGACCATTATATTGTCAGGAATTCAGAACTTCATAGACATCATAACTTTGCATGTAAAATTTTCTAATAGGTTAGAAGGAAATAAATATCCAAGACAATAATTACCTCATCTTTTCCTGAGTCTCCCGTTGCTGCCCATTGAGTTTGTAAAGTGTACTCTCCAAAAGCCTAGTTAAAGTCATACATAGATGAAATAGGTGGTCAGTAACGAGCTCATTTCGAAGGCTGGCTTGGGTTTTTACTTTTTTACCTCCATCCAGGGGAGTAGGGGAGATCTATCAGCAGTGTTTTTAACCTGGACCTAAACTGAAGCGGATGATGGAATGGTTTCAACCACAAGGTAAAAGTTCTCATGAGGTATGGCGCCGGCTGTGCCTCTTTTGAGAAAGTCCAATCTGGTTATGTTATCTATTCATGCAACTAATCTATGTTACTGAGTTTCTGATCTTCTACAACAACAAAAAAGAAATCACTTCTTTATGGTCGCAGTTTTAACCCCTTGTATGAGTCGGTATGACACAGGCAGTCTGGTCAAGTTTAGTAAACAGCAACAAAAAAGAAATCACTTCTTTATGGTCGCAGTTTTAACCCCTTGTATGAGTCGGTATGACACAGGCAGTCTGGTCAAGTTTAGTAAACAGCCACCTTTCTGATCTGAGCTCCAGTTCCAGTAAAGCAAACGTGCTTAAAAAAGGCTATCTACACAAACAGATCTTCTCTTACCTCTATTCTGTACTTGTCAACCAATCACGAGCAACCAAGTTGTTGTCATAAGACAAAAACAAAATTCTCATCAGCAGAAAGATAAATACATATGAAATTTTTGAAAACACAAGTTTTCTAGCCCGTTCATTTCCCTGCTTATTCATTGATGTATTGAGAGAGAGAGAGAGACTTGGCCATCTTTTCCAGCATTTCTCCTTCTTGCTTCAATTGCTTGAGCCTTCTGGATAAATACTGCAATTATGAATTGATACTTGGTTACCTAAATACACCTGCATGAAGGGCATGTGCATACTACGAGAGAAAAGAGTTAATATTACCTCTTCATCCAATATAGGTCTGCATATTCGGACAAGTATCAAGGTTGGGAAAAAGAAAGAGTGAAATATAACTCATGTCAGCACACAACTTAGGATACATCTAAACTAATGCAAAATTTAAATACCGTAAACGAAACATACCCCCCTTTCAGTTCGCCAGGCCGGCTAATAAATCGCAAAAAGATATCCTCAATCCTGTCAAAGATAGAAAAGTTGTAAGAACATATACAGAAGAAAATGAAACGGAGTACAATTATAAAATATAATATAAGTATCCCTTCCAAATCAACCTTCCATTGCTTGTGAAGCTAGTCAGTCGACCAGTCGGAGAAAACATTAAAAGGCCAACATCAGTATCACATAACACTGAAAGTTCACTAGCCTTCTTAACAATGACATCTTTGCGCTTCGAATATATAACTTGACGGGAGGTTTGATTGTCAGTTCTCCTCACAGGGAGCGTGTTCCAACCCATGGACGTGGTAAATGGGAAATCTGGGAGGAAGGTTATAAGAAGAGGCTGGCTAGTGACCGCGAGGAGAACATATCTTGAGTTGGGGGGAGAGAAGTGAATGCATCATCTGCTTTTGACCACAGATTAAGGGAATATCATTATCACCAATCACCACTTGTCCAAAATTAATTAATGGCAGATTTGCTAAGACCAGTTAGGATAAGATGCTGAGAGAAAATCTGCTCAATCTCTGGATAAGTAGTACATAATCCTAAAGTAGGTATGTAAAATGTGAAGCATCTTAAGTTGGATTCTTGGCAGAAATTTAACAGTTTGGTCAAATATCTCATTAAATGATTAAGATCTCAGTTGAAGTGGGATCGCAGGCTTTTCTGATTGTGGAGAATGGACAATGGGAACTGGAAACAAGAATGTCAGTGCATTGTAGTAATCTGGTGGTTATCTGATACAACACTTTTGACTTCTTGGCATGGGATTATGGAGTTCCTGGAAGTTGTATAATACCAACCAAATTAATTCAACAACAAAAGAAACTAACAATGACTTCATGTCCTCCCCTCTCGTCAATTGAGGGGATAATTGATTGAGACTACTTGATAAGGAACATGCATAGATATCTTTCTAACAACTAGGAAAAATTCATCTGAGATCTGAGTTCAGATGCTCATACAAATTATGGCCTAATGGGATCAGCAGACATTACCCAACTCTTTAAGCAAAACTGAAATGTGTTCTTATTTGTCTTAGGTTTCTATTTAAGATGTATACAGAAATCCATAATTGTCAATCAGTGAATTGAATTGAGCATCGAAATAGTCCTTTTTCGTATGGTGAATCGCTCTGATTCAATCATGATTTCTGGAACTCGTTTAAATATATCACTACATTTGGAACAAAGAATATCTAAAAGTAATTATTCTAGGCATATTTCCCTAAAAGAAGGAAGAAGCAACAGTTTTGATCCAACCCAATCACAATCTCCCTTCTAGCATGTTTCTCCTCTTTTAACAATGGGAATGAAAAGAAAACCAGGAGATTCTTCTTGTTATTTTTTTCTTTTTATCGGCAACAAAAGTTCATTAAAGAATCTGGACAAAGGTTACATCGAGAAGAGAAAACAAGATCCAACCAAAAGGGGAACACTTTGAGGGCAAAGCCCAAACACCCATGAGCCTAAAGTGTCCAGATAATACAATGAAAGTACACCCAAAGGCCTACAAAGCCCAAATCAAACATTAAAGCCCAAAGTGCCTAGCCCAAACAGGTGGGCTAAGCCCAACCCCAAGAAAACCCTAAACCTAACCCTCAACCAAAGTGCAAATCATCCACCACCACGCCATCATAGCTCCTGATAGCCACCACCACCACAAGACCACCAAACCACCACCAGTCAACCCAAGTGGGGGTGGAGCCGACGACCAAACAAACTACATTGTCTCAAAAGCTCCCCAAGCCGTTAAGCAATAACCACGGCACCCATCAACAACCGTAGTGGGAGACCACGACGGTAACCACCCCCACCGACACATCACCTTGCCGTTAAGCCGAAGCTGGAGATCCCATTAGAAAACCAGCCGGAGATGCACTAGGAGGAGGAGACCGAGCAGCCATGGCAAGGAAGAGCGACAGACCTACTAAGGGGAAGGGTCAGGGGGTCAAAAGAAAAACAGACTAGAGAAGGAGAGAGACAGTAAAAAGAAACTTCACCAAGAGCCGCCCTTGTCACCGACCGAGAATCCCACGTAGGGTCGCTTATCAACTAGTAAAGCGACCCAAGAACACCTGGATGTCAAGAACCATGACGCCGATGTTGCCCGCCGCTCCGATGCTGCCGTCCATCTGCACGCTTTGCTGCCGATCAGTTTTTGAAAAGAAGAAGAAGAAGAAGAAGAAGAGATGATAAAATGGTATATGGTGGGAGCACAAATGGAAAGAGAGAAGGATAGAAAAAGAGAAGAGGGAGGGGGGAGGAGGAGGCGCGGAGGTGCGCCTCCCGTGCCAGAGGAACTCTAGCCGCCGAGCGAGAAGAGAGGAAGGTGGAGAGGTTTTCTAGGGGGAGAGAGGCGGATTACTCTTACGAGATTCTTCTCGTTATAGTCCTATGATGGAATTCCCTTTCAATTTTTAGCATGGAAACTTGAGCATCATAGACGGTCACTTAGATTTGGATTCAAGTGGCTCCTCGGTTTTATCTGATATTGTAAAAGTAGTGTTAATTAATAAATACTATTTGCTTGCTGGTTGCTGGTTAGTATGGTTGTCATGCATTGTATTTATACCAAGACACTAGAGAAGGGGTTAAAAGAGTTCCTTTAAAATAGATAACGTATCCCTTTAAAATAGATAACATATCCTCATCTCAAAAGCAGAAAAAGAGGAGATCCATCCACAGAAAAATGGTTCCTTCGGGAGAGATTCTTTTTCTTAAATTTCTTTGAATAAGTTCATGATCTATCAAGAAATAAAAGGTTTTGCCACCATACAATGGGGAAAAAAAAGTTTTGGCATTGGACGGAACAATCCCACTTAGAGCTGAACATTTGACAGGCTAAGATCGTGGGAAGAGAGAATATGGATTGCATCACCCGGAGAGAATTCCAAGTGGAGCATATTGAAGCGTATGAATAAAGAAGTATGAGAAGTTACAAGCATAGCAAGAAACTATTCCCGTCCCACTACATAAACAGACCAAAAAGAGATCAAAACAAAGAGACCATCCGTTATCACGAGTGTAATATCACTTCCGCGATGAGGCAATTGACATTGATAGCTATTTGAAAGGGATAACAATAATTTTTCAGGATCATAGATACAGATTTACAATGGTGTTTTGAGAACGGATATTTGGATTGGCTCAACTATGGAAAAATGCAACTCATGCTTCCAAGGGTACATACAAGCCTAACGCTCAAGGCTTCTTAAATCAATAATTTACAAACTTGAGGTTGTCACTCTCTATTGAAGGGAAGTGCAGCATTCCACTGCTTCGCCTAGCAACACGATAAGGAAGTGCCTTGATCTCAACATTTGACAAGCAATACGACCATTCAGAAATCCACAACGTTTGAATTATCCTGATGCCTACGTATTAAAATGACCCAATAGTAAAACCTATTTAATCTATTGAAGTTGCCCCTCTCTCTACCTTTTGTGACCTAGGGTTTCCCTCTTTTGTGGCGACGGCGGAAGGGGGGGGAGGCCTAGTCGCTGGATCTCAGAGGTCCCCCCTGGTGACAGGGTGATCTCCCTCCTCAGTGGGGGTTTCACATCTCCTTTTGTGAGATGTTTTCTTCAATTTTCATTTTCTTCCTTTCAGCCACAACCTCAAGGTCCCCAACCTCCACAGCTTCGCCTCTCCTTGCCATTTCCCTTTCAAGACTCTCATCCCTTGAGGTTTCTGGTTTGATTGTGTATGACATTAGAGGGTGTTGTGATGGTTTTATGATTCCGCTCTTTCTCGGCTATGATTTCTTCAAATCTGTACTCATGTGCGGCAGTGACCGACAACTCAAGCTATTCTTGGTGTGACTCATTTGGCTAGGCATGATTTGTTTGGCTGTTGTTTGGATTTCAGTGACTTGGTGTGACTCAGTTTTACTCAGCAACTGGGTGATTCAGTTCTTGGATTGGGTGTTTTTTGTGATTCGTTTTTTTTATACTGCAGTAGTTGGATTTCAACCGTGCTTAGCATTTTTGGTTAGAAGCCTACCAAACTTTGGTTAATCACTAAGCCTGAACTAGTTTTAGGTCTGCCTTTGGTAGTATGTGCAAATAGAGCAGGATGCTTGTGTCTAGGTTGTACGGCCGTGATTTTCCATTATAATTCTCATGTTTTTATCTTGGTTTTTCCAATGTACTTTGTTGAAATCCTGTAAGTACCACATGGCAACTTTGATATGAGATTCCACGCAGAGGCGGATGTATTAAGGGAACAGTGTGGGCACACGCCCACACTGCAATTTTTATTTGTTTTTTGAAAATCTGACTTTTAGCTTTAGAATATAAATTAAAGTGACTTTTTGTTATCTATTGGTTTACTTGCTTTTAGTTTTGACATTAAATTTACCGGTTACAAATGCTACAATTGAAAGGGCATTTTCAATTATGAAATTAAGTGAAGAATAAATAGCTCAACCGAATGGGGATCAATAGAGGAATATAGAGAAACGCATGTCTGAAAGCATTGATAATGAAATTATCATGCAAAGCTTTGAAAACATGAAAACTCGTCGTGGTCTATTGTAAAGCCTAACTCTAGCAACTTTTATTCATGACTATGATTAGTTTTGTTTGTATTTTTTATGGAAAGGTTATTAACTGTAATGTGGAATTATATATATACATATGTTACTTGTTGCTAGTGTTTTTAATAAAGTAAGTTCATATTGGTGTATCACTTTGTTGCAGAATTTTTTTTAGTCATGTTTTCGTGGTGCCCCCATTAGTCCTCATTCCTGGCTATGCCACTGTTCCCACGGCCAAAAAAAAAAAAAAAAACCTACAGAAGTTCAAATAAGAAAAGTATTGATGCCAATATGAAGACAAAGATAGTAGTAAGAAAGAACGAATCGCGAGAGACTTTTGCGAGAGAATTGAAGAGAGATTAGGAGGTATTGTATTTCCCTTGTCAACTTGATCAGCCGATCAGGTAACCTAAAATTAATTATGCCATATGTAGGCATGAAAAGGATAGTGAAAATGGTGCAAACCAAACAAATATCACATTACGAACTATATTTCTCCAGCTATAACAAAATAGCAACTTAAATTATGGAAATTCAAAGCGAATTGACCATCTAAGATAAAACTGGGATCTAGGTGAGCAAAATCACGTTGCAATACACAGAATTGTAAACAAGTTTTAACCCGCGCGCAGCAAACAAAAGCATAAATCGGAGTTTTTTTAGCGTAACTTGAGAGCACAAGAATGCAAAAGGGTTTTTACCTGCAAAAACGATGAGATCATTGTGTGAAGAAGCCCACACATTCTGAGAGGCTCTTCGCCCAACATTTACTGGGCAAGTAGTCCATCTACAAAAATTGATGTCTTCAAGGAATTTGTTTACCTCCTCCTCGGTTAGTAGCTGGTTCTCCATTTCTTTCTGCTCTTGAACACACTCCTTGTTTGGTTTGCGAGAAATGAGGAGGAAAAAAAATTACAAAACCAATTTTCTTTTTCCTTTTTTTTTGGGTGGTGTTTTGAAAGGTGAGAGCAACTCGTGGCTAGCTCATGCAATAGAGCTTTTAGGTGCCTCACACTGCATCTCAAGATCGAGTTTTATCGCTCTTTCCCATGTAATAGATTAGGAATGATGAATGAAAAAAAAATGGTGAAAAAAGATATTATTAGAAGTTATTTTTTAAAAAGAAATTTAATTTGACATTCTAATGACATTCTGATGTCATCGCTAATTATGTTTACAAATTGAAATTGTATGTTCAAATCATTATGTCCTTATTGTATATCAAGAAGTTCGAGAGCGTGTTCCACTAAGACAGTTTTTAGAATAAATTGGGTTTTCACAATTTTTTATGCGATGTATTGTGAGAGAATGACCTGTCTTGATTTTTGGAAAAAAAACTATTTTTTTGTTAGTGGAACAACCCCTAAATGGGTTTTTAGGCTGACAATAAAGCAACAAAGAAACAAAAAAAAAACAATACTCCAATGTATTTTTTTTTCCACTTTTTATACACTTTTCACATAATTTAATGTATTTTTTAAGCTTTAATGTCAGTTTAATAGGTTGATTTTAGAAAATTTCCCGCTAAATGGCCATCATGCAGGGAACCAATGAAGTATGCGAACGATTGCCCACAACTTCAGATTGCAACAAAAAATAAAACAAGCGGGCTTATTGGTGATGCCAAAGCTTTGAAGCTCCCCCAGATTCCTTTCAACTCCCTAGCTCTCAGTCGTCTGCTACAGTCCAACTTCTCAACTGCCCATTCTTTGACTCACACATTCATGAACGCCATTCTCTCTCCCAATTTCCTCAAACATCCCAACACAAACCACCTCAACAAACTCCCAATACTACTACTATCCCCCAGATACGCCACCACTCCCTCCGCCACCCAGTTCACATACACAACTATCAACCAACCACTCACCTCCATACAATGTGGATCACTATTACAGTCTCTCACCAACACAAAATCCCTCAAAATCGGCCAAAAACTCCACGCCCACATGATCTCTTGCAATACTCTTCGAAACAACACCTATCTAGATACCAAACTCGCCGCCTTCTACGCGAATTGCGGCCGAATGATCGAAGCCCAGCTGATTTTTGACCAAATTGTGTTGAAAAATGTGTTCTTGTGGAACTCCATGATCAGGGGCTATGCTTGTAATGGTCATTCAATGAAGTCTCTTGTTCTGTACCGTGAAATGATGAGTTTTGGGCAAAAGCCGGATAATTTTACGTACCCATTTGTTCTGAAGGCTTGTGGTGATTTGGGTGTTGTTGAAATTGGGAGGAGGGTTCATTGTGAGGTTGTTGTTTGTGGGTTTGAGGCAGATGTTTATGTGGGTAATTGTCTTTTAGCTATGTACTCAAAGTTTGGGAAAATGGACATGGTGAAGATGGTGTTTGATAGAATGCTTGAGAGAGATTTGACTTCTTGGAACACGATGATTTCGGGTTATGTGAGGAATGGCGAGCCGGAGGAGGCTTTTTCGATATATGAAATGATGGGGAGAACTGGCTTAGTTGCAGATTGTGCTACTTTGCTTGGTATACTCTCTGCCTGCACGGACCTGTTTGCATTGGAACTGGGCAAAGCAATCCATGGTTATGTTGTACGTAATAATTTACTGCGCATTAACTGTTTTCTGATAAACTCTCTTATTGAATTATATTGTAGTTGTAATTGTATGGTGGCTGCAAGGCAATGTTTCAAGGAGGTGACATGGAAAGATACTGTGTCGTGGAATTCGTTGGTTTCTGGTTATTCAAAGAATGCAGATGCTTTGGAAAGTCTGAGACTTTTTTGTCAAATGATTTTGGACGGAGTGGACCCTGATCAAGTTACTCTCATGGCTGTGCTTGGAGCTTGTGATCAAATCACAGCCTTGCAGTTCAGCATGTCTGTTCACTCATATATTATCAAAAAAGGGTTTAGGTCACATTCTATGGTGGGAACTGCCCTTATAGACGCATATTCGAAGTGTGGATATTTAGCATGTTCACGTCAGGTTTTTGATGAGATGACTGAAAAAACTTTGGTTTCTTGGAGTGCTATGGTTTCAGGATACGGAATCCATGGGATGGGAAGAGAGGCCCTCTCTATTTTTCATAATATGGTAGTTAATGGTATCGCTCCAGATGAGGGTGCTTTTACCACTGTTTTAACAGCATGTAGTCATGCAGGATTAGTTAATGAAGGTAAAGATATATTTCATAGCTTGAAGAAAAGGTATAACGTGCAGCCTAGACTTGCTCATTTTTCCTGTTTGGTAGACCTTCTTGGCCGAGCAGGAAATTTAGATGAAGCCTACGACTTTATCAAAGCAATGGAAATTAGGCCCACAAGTGATATGTGGGCTTCTCTCCTTTCCGCTTGTCGGCTCCATAAAAATGTTGAGCTAGCTGAACTTTCAGCCCAGAGAGTTTTTGAAATGAACCCAAAAGGAGTGGGCAGCTACATATGTCTTTCAAATTTATATGCCTCTGAGAAAAGATGGGATGATGTGGAAAAGGTGAGAGCCTTGGTAAGACAAAAGGGACTGAGGAAACCACCAGGCTTCAGCTTTACAGAGTTGGGTAAGGTTGTTCATAGGTTCTTAGTTGGAGATAAGTCACATGAACAGAAAGATGCTATATATGCCAAGCTAAATGAGTTGAGCCAGCGACTCAAAGAGGTTGGACATAAGCCTGACACAAGTTCAGTACTATATGATGTTGAAGGGGAGGTGAAGGAAAAGATGCTTTGGGATCATAGTGAGAGATTGGCCATTGCATTTGCTCTAATTAATACGGGCCCAGGGACAGTAATTAGGATCACCAAGAACCTTCGAGTATGTGCAGATTGCCACACTGTGTCAAAACTTATTTCTAAGCTCATGTGCCGGGAGATTGTTATGCGGGATATCCGGAGGTTCCACCATTTTAAAGATGGTATATGTTCTTGTGGTGATTATTGGTGAGTAAAGACTTGGCTGAAGTGATATGTGCAGTCGAGCTAAAAGTCGAAAGACAAGACTATTTTATTCACGAAGCACGTATCAGAATTCATTAATTCATACAGAAAAAGGATGCAGAAGGTGATTCTTTAGCATCATTATTCTGGCAACTTTATTTGACTGTATGAAACTTGCATTTCTTTCTCATCTAGCCACGGTCGGTCTTATTTATGCAGGTGATCTTGCCTATGAAGCTGTCAGAGGGAATCAACAGGTGCACCACCAACATTGATATCTGTTTCTTTGTTTCATATCATGGAGAAGGCCTCATTTCTTCAGTTTCTTTAAGAAGATCCACAATTTGGGGTTTTTGCCGGTCCAATGGATCTGCACAAGTGTTGCACTTTCTTGGATCTGGAGTTGGACAGTAATTATACTGAGGTAAGTCAGCTTTTACCATTTGGAACTTTTAGAGGTGTCGCCTAATTTACTCGCGCTTTATTCACGAATGTTCTAAATATTCTGAAGCTTTTCCTTTCAAATGGGTAATCTGATTAGCAAACCATGTCACGCCATACATCCTGAATTTTGGCGGGCTCTCTCTTTGATCCCTTTTGGCCTTCCATTTAAATGACTGGGTGATAAGCTGGAGGATCATATCCTGAAAGTGGTTTTCACCTGCACTATTCTCCCTCCAGCCTCCATAAATGACCTAGAAATGCAACACATCAAGCACTCATTTTGTTTCTATGATGTTATATACTCGACATAGTTTTTGTTGCACAGACGGAAAATTGTAAAAGTTATGTTCTCTTTCTTGTTCTATATTTCATTCAATGGCATTATCCTGTGTAGATGTTGCCTGTTCCATGGACATATAATAGGGTGGTGGTGAGGAGTGGTTAGGTGTTGGTTAGCCTGTCATTGAGCTAAGATATTAGTAATGGGAGATTGGCAGAATTGCTTGGTTTCTTTGAACAACCACATCATTTGCGAGGGAAAATATAATGAATGCCTGCTTTCCCTCCCTGCTCCCCAACAATAGTTACCTGTTGTGACATGCTCTGTTGTTGATAGACTGCGTAGCATGACTATTGTAGGAAGCAGGTGTTTTGGAAATCATTTGTTCTATGAATTCTTACCTCACTTCTGTTCGCCATGCTAAGAGAGTCAGTTTGTCTGACTCCAACTGCGAGGTACTCCTTGTTCCCCGGTACCAGCTGGAATAGTGGAAAACATGTCACGGTCTGATTCTTTAATATCTGAGTATCTACTTGCGAAGCTGAATGTTCCTAGCGTCTCCTGTGTTGTCACCACTATGGAACTGACATTGTTGCTTGAATTTTTAGGGGGAGAGGGATGGTAGTCGGTGGAAGAGAGGGAGAGAGAGAAGACTCTGGTGATGCATTGTATATAATCCAGCCAAGAGTGCTTCTGCTGCTGCTGAGAGTTAGAGATCAAGGTTAAGCGGTTAAAGATTCGGCTCAAACGCAAACCTGGACGGTTCCCTTCCACACCTGAGCTTCGATCATCGTATTTGGAGCCTAGAACAAAGCTCTTAGCGAAGTTGTTTTGCTTGTTTTGATTGAGTAGGGAGAAATCTCAGTTTAAAGCTCCCATTTTGTTGTGTAACCTCCGTTTTTTTTTTTTTTTTTCGTCCTTTCATATTATGGGAGAAGATGTATTATATCTGACATTGACGAGGGTGGCTCATCCATTTTCATTTAACATGGCTCTGTCGACTCTTGTCAAAAAGCTGTAATGATAGTTTCCTTTGAATGATTTACTTTTAGTTAGTATATATTAATCTTACAAGTTAGAAGAACAATTTTCTGAGCGTTTCGTTTGAGCGAGTTGGCGAATTGTATAAAATCAACATATTGCATTTTTTGATAACTCAAGTGTCTGAGCCAGCTTACGCACACCTTGACTAATCCAGTGGGCTGAATCCCACAGCCCACATGAAAGGAGCCCAATTAAAGCTGGAGCAAAGCTACATAAAGATAGGCCCCGAAGGAATTAATAGCAGCTGAGAGGCAACCAACATACTGCATTGGCATCTCAAGAGGGTTTAAGTTACTCTTTGGGATCTTCGATGAACTCCGCAGGCTGCATAGAACTATACCTTTATGTTAGTATCAGATCCTTTTCTTCACTTTGTTTTTTTCTCTAAGTTGTATTTGGATCAATAATTTGTGGAAGAAAATGCAGAAGCCCAAGGATATACAATCATTCATAATGGTTATATCCTCCATTTGAAAAGATCAATTTTCAAAAGATCAATTTATTCTAATCTCAAATACAATTCAACAGAAGTATATTGATGGAAATTTGAGCTAATATATCCAGATTTTGAATTTATATTAACCTATAGGGCGCTATCTCAAAATGGCTTTCTCATTATTGCCCTAACTGGTTACTCCTTTCGTCCCTTTTTTATTTTGCCCTTTTGAGAAGATAGTGTGTAAAGAATTAATGGGTAAAAGTGGAGGATAATTTTGAAAAATTGAGTTAAAATTTGATGTAAAAGGTATAAAATGGATGTGAAAGGTGTAATAATGATGTCTCTTTAATATAGTAAGTTGAATTTACGAAGCAATACACTTAAAAAGAAATAGAGGAAGTATGATTATTTTTTCGATCCCTAGGCTCACTGAACGGTTGGATTCGTGTCGTTGATCATTGAAATGGTTTATACAGGTTCGGTTAGAGATTTGATATATCCATTGTAAAATGCCACTCTTTTTATGAAACTCTTTTAGTTAAACATATTTATTGTTTCCAATTTCTCATCTATCCTACTACCATACCTTGTCATTATCAAACTTTTCAGGATTTGATCAGGATATAAATTTGGTTAAATTCTATGGACACCCCCTTATCTATTTTAATTTTCCATGAACACCCCCTAACCTTTAAAAACGTCCACACACTCCCCTTCATCTATGAATGTTATACAGCTTGACCCCTTCTGTCAAAGCACCTTTAAGTATCTAGGAAAAAGTTATAATTTGGACAAAAAAATACCTCTTCTTGCTCTCCCGAACCTTTAGCTTTGGATGCTGAGGTGATGCACCCGTTAGGGGGATGTTGATATCCCAAGGACCAAGGAGAGTAGGCTGGTGACTTGAGTATTGGATCATTTTTCTCTGTTCTTATTCTTTTCTTTGAGACTACAACATTCAAAATCCATGATAGTAGATTCAATAATTTTTGTCTAGCTAGAAGAACAAAAAAGTGTTAGAAGAACCAAAAAGTGTTGTGTTGTCTTGATGATCTTTAGACAATACTCCTACAATTGATGGTTGCCATAAACGAGATAAAGGAGTAGCCATTCGACCTCCTAATCACTACAGTTTCTCCTAATTGTCCAGTAAACACTGACCTTATGCTGATGTAGTCACAAGTATCACTCAGAACCTAGGCAAGAGGTTTCGTCCTGGATTCATCATTTTTTTTTTTGTCTAAACCAGTCGAAGTGGAACACGTTTGTCGCCGATTCGGAAACAAGTTCGCTGCCGCTGCCGCACCCAATTGCCGCCAACATTACAGGCCAAAAATCACAGAGGGAGGGGATTTTTGAAATTCCCCAGATCCGAAACCCTAAATCGCATATCGAGACACCCATAAATCCAAATGATGTCAAAAAACTGATCCACACGAACAATTAGCAAAAAAATCCTACCTTTCTCCACTCAGAAGAGCTATCAACGACTTTCTTGAAAAATCGGGTTGTGGGTTTCAATCCATTTGAGGAATCTACGAGGGCGGCATACGAGACAGACGAGTGTTTGATTGAATACATTGTGGGGAACTTAGGGGAAGAAGAAGATGAAACTTCATACTTGCAGAAAAGAGAGCAGACCATTCGATGTGAGTCTAGAGGTGTGTTTTGACTTAGAAAAATCTTACAAGGGTAAACTTGTCATTTTCTTACTTTCGTTAACGGAGTAAGGGTTTTTTTCAATTTCTAATAGATGAGGGGGTGTGTATGGACGTTTTTAAAGGTTAGGGGGTGTCTGTGGAATTTAACCAATTTTAACCCTATTTTACCAAAAAAATCAATGAACACCTGCCGCAATTAACCATGTCGAATCTTAAATTGAAAGATGGGACCCGTAATGTAGAGGTATTTTGTAATACCCTTGACCCATAAGTGTGTTTTATGGCCTAATCGTGTGACGTGTTTTAATTAATCATGTAAATTAGTGGGTTAATTAGTCTAGTTAAATTTTGTGTTTGATTGTGTACATGCATTTTAAGTTACAACTTGTAGTATGTGGGGTTTGGGTACATGAGTGCATGGGGTTACAACCACATAGGATAATTTCCTAGTAGCATAGTAAAACACCCGAGTGTTCTACGTTTCTCCATCCCCACCTATCCCACCGCTTACCGGAAAAAAAAGAAAAAGAAGAAGAGGAAACAGAGATAGTTAGAGAAAGGCATAAGAGAAAAGAAGAGAAACAAGGGAGAAGAAGGAAAGGGAAGCTTGGGGGTTAGCTTTACTTGGATTGAATTAAGGGTTCTACTAGGTAATTCTAATTCTCCTTAATTTGAATTCATGTTTAAATTCTTCAATTGCATGTTTTACATGGAGGTTGCATTAGATTGAGTTGTGAAAGTGGATTTTTGGAAGTTGGGTTGGGTTTTAGTTCCTCTAAAGTTGTGGTAGAATCATGTGTTTGGAGGTAGTTTTGATGCATAAATAGGTTGTGTTTGTAGTAGTTTTTGATATGTGGGTGTGTGGGTATGAATTGCCCATGTTTTGAGTTGTATTTGACGTGATTTGAAGGTGGAACAGACCTAGAATTGAGGAAGAATACGAACTGAAATTTTCAGAAATTCCCACCTAATACTGGTAGTGAGTTTTTGCTAATACCGGTATCAAACTCGCCACTCTTTTTCTAATACCGGTTTCCACTTTTTCAGCTACTTGTATCTAATTAAAATTTGTCATCTGTTCAGCTACTACCGCTATCTATGTGCATTTTCAGCAATTTTTGTCTAGGCTTTGCATTGACTTTGCACACTTCTAGGATTTCATTAGGGGCATGTCTATACTCTTTTAGTATCATCTGATCATGTTTTCATCGTTCAATTGTTTTAGGGTATCCAAGTAGACACGTGGACCGAGGTGAGTGATTAACACCCAAGTCATACGATTTTAAACATGTTTTGTTTTCAAATGTGAAATCTATGCGTTATTTACGTGATTTGCTCAGTAATGAGAACTCCATGGACTTGAAATGAAAGGTGGACACTTTTATTATCTATTAATGGCATTCCTTACGTTCCAGCTTGCTAGGGGAGAGTGCTAAAAGGCTAGCAAGATGTGTTTGTGTATGTTGTGGGATAATGCGATAGACGTTTAGCTTATCCGCACTGGGGACGCCTGGTGATACAACGAATTGTGGTGGGATGTGCATTATAAATTATATTGTGAAATGTGAATTCCTTTTGGAATATGTGAAGTTTGAATTGGACTATTTTAAAGGCAATTTTTTTTATATAGCCCATGAGAAACGTGTGGCCTGTGTAATAATCACTCATTTGAGCTTCAGCTTATGTAAATGTTTTTCCCACCTTTCAGACAATGAGGAGTAGGGTGCCGTGGCATTATCTGTGTGAGGTCGAGGCTCGTGGGCATGCTGTAGATAGGATGTAGATAGGGTGTTGCGCTTGACTATACTTTTGACTTGTAAATAGTTGTAGTGGTTTGTAAAACTTGTAACATAAGCATAGCTCTGGGATGTACTCTGGGTTAAGATCTTGGTGTAAAGACACGTGATGGCTTTGAAATGTTAATACAAGTTTGATTTCCGCTGCTTAATCTTGTGAGTTCCTTTTTGGTCATTATCAAATGTTTAATTCTATGTTGTGGCCTGAGTAATGATTTCACTGACACTTTGTTATGATAAAGCCTATAGGGACGGGTCTGGGTCGTGACATATTTCTCCATCATTAGAACCATAGTTCTTTCTTGTTATATTTATAAAGAACAATGGTATGAATACAACTTTAAAATAAAAATCTAGGCACAATTACATCTGGAATCGTCCGATGTACATGGATCGGATCCCCACATTCATCCAATGGATCCGAACATAATTCATCCAATGGTTTCGAACATAATTGTGTCGGGAATTGTGTTTTAGAATTTGTGTGTAGACCTTATGTTGGGTGCTTGTGATCGGCCCTGGTGGTTATATCCAAGCCGTCCAAAAGTGTTTTGGATGGTCCAAATTTTTCCATCGAAGAGTTTCCATGGGAAAATCTGGACCATTGATTGCCGAGATCCACGGATCCGGGGGGCCTGTAGTAAGTGAGCTCACTACATGCGTGTAGTGTACTCTCTCGGCCGTCTGATCTGAGATCAACGGTCTGGATCGTCTTACACTTTAAAAAGCACTTTTACATTTATTTCAACTCCAAGTTATGCGAACCATTGATCTCGGATCGGACGGCCGAGAGAGCTCACTACACACATGTAGTGAGCTCACTCACTACAGGATCTCCGGTTCCCGAGATCCACGGCTCGGATGCGATCACCGGGGCCAATTACCATCACCCCGGGTCTATTTTAATGTACTATTTAACGCGATGGTGCTCGTAAGAAGCCCACATGCGCGCTCAATGAGAAAGCAATAGGTGGTTTCTATAAAGAGAAACGATAGCTGGAACCCTGTCCTCTTTTTCTCTCTTTGGAAAGTGTGTTTTATGAATATTTTCTTCTTTTCTTTGAGGTGATCCACAGAGATTTCTTGCTATAATTATTGACTGAATAAGTCCCAGATTTCAATGCCCTTAAAAGATTTTATTAATTTGAATTGATATTACAACAACTTAACTGGGTAATATTAAAGAGTAGATTCTTGATGAAGTTCAATAAAATCCCCACCTTCATTTTTCATCATTGCATAATGGCTGAGCTAGATTGGGATTTGTGGGCTGTGGTTAGAAGTTGCAACACTCCTCCTGCCGCCGTCTCCGTCGCCACCGCCACCGAGCCTATCGCCTTGCACGAAGAACCCGTTACTCTCTCCCCTTCGCCGGTTTTTAAACAAAATGAAAACGCTTCCGGGAGAAGCTCATACAATGGGTTTGAGGAATTACATGAAGTTTACGAAACTTTCATTGCAAACTCCCAATCCAACACATCTTTTGTTTCACAATGTGATGGATTCACTCACCAACTAGAACAACCACCACCGTCACCATTACCACAACCACAACACGCCGAACCTATTGGCGATCCCATAGACCAATGTGGGCAGGAGAGGAAGAGGAGTCACCGGACATCGGTGGTGGAAGTGGAGGCCGAAAATCTCGTGGAGGTGGATCCGTGGAGCTGGCGTAAATACGGTAGGAAGCCTATCAAGACCTCACCGTTTCCGAGAAACTACTACAAGTGTAGTAGCGACGGAAACAAATGTCCGGCGAAGAAATATGTGGAGAAGAGTAAGATAGATCCGGAGAAGGTCATTGTGTCCTACAGTGGTGAGCATAATCACTCTCCTCCACGTAAGCTCATTCGGACACCTTGAGTTATTATAAAAATATGCACTTTCTAATGGTCAGAATCTACATTCTACTCCACCACCATTGTCGGACCTTTTAGACTAACCGGAAAAGTATGAAGTAAATTTGGTTCTTTTTCCTGCTTTGATTTGATATTTTGTATAGGAAACAATCCAATTTGTTGGAAAAAATAGGATATTGTTCGATTATTTTGGTGCGCCTAAATATGAACATTTCAATTTATGTTTTTATGTTTTAAACAACCGGAATAAGATTTTCAATACACTACTTTTATACCTCACGATTGCAACACAATTAACCCCTCGATTGTAGTTTGGCTCAAGTGCGATTTATTTCCCTATCGCTAAAGCACATGCTAATGCCCTGCTTTTGGCTAAAGTGCATAGTCAATTTTGTTTGTAATTTTTACTTTAAAATGACCTTAATAACCTCGCCACCCTCTTATTTTTCCTGTCTTATTTCTGACTATATGGCTTGAGAAGGAAGAAGATCGACAATTGTTCTTTGTTCATCTACAAGATTCATCTAAGAAAAGAAAAATTATTGGATGGTCGTCTGGTAGCTAGTATCCCAACACCTTTCAACATCTCACATTTTTTGGGGTCGATGTACGTACGCACGTAGTAACCCAACACCTCTTAACAACAAATTCCTGTGAGGATTATGGGCATAATTAATGTAAAAAATGCAAATACTGTCAAAAGAACTGTAATCCCTAGTACATAGTTTTACATACTTATTGTCCTTCTTGGACACAACCTTTTACATCTTTACCATCACCTAATGGGGAGTTAGCATTTTGATTCCGAGTACATCAATAAAAAATAACGGAGAGCGAATTGCCAAGATAAAGATATATTATTGAGTGATCATGGAGCAGGACTATGTGGTACCTAATAATTTTAACAGTTACACAATTAGCTAAGAGTTAGTAAGTTACTGTGTGTGTGCGTGTTATTGTCCGTTTAATGTATAAGTTTTACATGATTGTGTAATTAAAAAAAAAAAAAAAACGAGTTTCACTTGATTGTGTAGAACTTAGACTCCGTTTGGATGATGAACTAGAATTTTGATAAAAATTGTAAATAAGATGTCATATTTTCATGTTATTTACTTTGGAACTAACCAAGATAAGAATGTAATGCTTAATGACATAATCAACCAGAAATCACATACTCGACCAAGTTTTATCTAGTGCCTCCCTTACACCATGATAATCTTTAATTCTTTACCCAATCTATAGGATAATGAATCGTAGAGTTCAATAAATTTCCATAATAAACGTTTCAGAAAACAAAATTTTCTCCAAGTAATTCAAACACTGAAATGCATTAAATTACTACTAATAAAACAAAATTTTAAGTCTTCTCGAGATTTCAATCCTCCAAACAAAACCTCAGAGCATCACCAATGCCACTGGCTTTGGTGTTTAGTATTTTAGTTGTGTGCACAAGGAATTAGATAAAATACATTTTAGGTGCTCAAATTCCTGTTTTAATTTGTGTGCTAACAATACAAAAAGTCAAAAATATAAAAAGTAAAATCCAAAAAGTACAAAAAGAAGGCTACAGGCAATAATGGATTGCATTTACAAGAAGAAGTAAATGCCCAATTTTCTTTCTGAAAACTGGGCTTCGCCATTCAAACAAAAGCCAGTAGAAAAGGCATCGTTAGACCCTAGTTATGGATTGCATTTTATATTGGGTAAATTTCACTAACCTATCCTGAGATTTTTGACAACAACAAACATCTCCCCTCACGTTTCTGGAATTGCACTGACCTCCCCTGTAAGCCTTGTCGGGTAACTTCTGTTAACGAAAAACATGAATTTACATTTTTATCCTTCCATTGACCTTCCCTAAGGTTTCTAAACTGGGTAAATTTCACTTTCCTCCCTGAGGTTTCTGACAATTACAGGAACCTCCCTTAATGTTTCTGAAATTCCACTGACCTCCCATACTTTTGAAAATAAATGTCAGATTCTCCCCTCTCGTCAATTTGCATCTAACGGGGTTAAGTTTCATGCTGAAATTACTTTGTTACCCCTAACTTGCTTTTTATTTTAAATCTTAAAATGTTTATAACTTTTGTTTTATATATTCATTTTCTATGAAATTTTTATATTTAAAATCTACTCGAAAAGATCTATAAAATGAGATCCATACTCAATGTGAAATTTTGTAAAAATAAAATCTTAATTTTTAAATGTGAATTATAATGTTATATAATTTAATTTTTTCAATGTGTAACACAAAATTTTAAACCTCAAAATTTTGGCAACTTTTTTTTTTCATATTAATTTTTCATAAAATTCATGTAAAATTTAAATTCTAATTTTTGAATGTGACAGTAGACCAGGGCAGTTAGCCCAGTTGGTCGTGTAGCCCCTTCATAGGGGTGAAGTTCTGGATTCGACTCCTATGGGGAAGAGATCAAACCTTGGGGTTTACTAACATCTAACAGCTAACTCTACTAATGTATATCGAATGGCAAAAAAAAAAAGTGACAGTATAATCAAAATTTGCATTGAAAATTTGAAATTTTATTGGGATAAAGTCACCAATAAGTAGAAAAATGGACTTGCAAATTTACCACGTTCATTTAATTAAGAATGTATTTGAAAAAAACAATTGTTAAACAAGAAGATTTTATGATGTTTCGTACAATTTTTGCATAAAATTTTGACTTACACATTGAAAAAAAAAATTAAATTGCGTAACATTATAATTAAAATTCACATTGAAAAAAATAAGATTTTTTTTAATACATAATTTCACATTCAATATGGATCTCATTTTGTAGATCTCTTCGAGTAGATTTTAAATATATAAATTTCATAAAAAATAAATATATAATATAAAAGTTATAAACATTTTAAGATTTAAAATAAAAAGAGGAGAGAGAGAGAGAGAGAGAGAGAGAGAGAGAGAGAGAGAGAGAGAGAGAAGCATGACATCAGCATTTTCCGTCACCTTTCTAACGGAATGTGACATTTATTTTCAATAGTAGGGAAGATCAATGGAATTTCTAAAACAGTAAGGGAGGTCCCTGTAATTGTCAAAAACCTCAAGGGAGGTAAGTGAAATTTATACCTCGCCTCTGCACTTTATACATTTATTTATGTATGTGTCTACACACACGCGTACATATCTATTTGTCTTTAAATTATAGAACTCCATTCCTAGAATTTAGTTTATGTACCCTAATAGTTTAGATATTGGTATAGATTTATCACATGCATTTTTTGAACTTTGTAAAAATAAAATAAAATTCTATACATGCATATTTGAAACTACATGTACATAATATGTTTTTTTTTTTTTTTTGGGAGAGTACTTGTACAGAGATATGTAAAATGCTAATTCTTTAAAAACCCAAAATTATTATTTTTAGTCCCCATGATTTTTTTTCCTGCACCCATTGACTAGCCTAATGGCAATTTTGAATAAATTTTCGAGAGTTGAAAATAAATAAACAAATAATGCCTACTGGATCGTATTCTCCTTCAGATATGCTCAACTGCAGCTGTTTGATGGTGTTTCTTTGCTGAATATTGGCTTGGTTTGCTTTAGGGTGGTTTGTCTTGGTTTATTTTTTGATCAGATTCCTGCATTTCATTGGGTTTTACTCTTATGAGATTGTAAATGGGATTCTATATCCCTTTGGGGTGTTTTTTTTCCCCGTTATTGGAGCTTGTTTGATCACTTACCAACCTTGCTTCTTTTAGGGCTCGAGTGGCATATGATTGTCGAGGGTGTTGCGCTCCAACTTCGTTGGATGCTTCTCTTTCGTTGTCATGCCTTTTCTCTTGTCCTTTTAATCGCTTGTATCCATTACACTTGATTAATAAAGTTTTTTGCCGTTCAAAAAAAAAAAAAAAAAACTTAACTCTTTTTAACTTTTTTTTTTCCTTCATACTCTCCCATCGTGATATTTGCGCCGTTTTATAATTACGGTTATCACTGCGAATTCAAAATAAATTTACATGGACCCAATAAATTGCAACACAAATAGTTTATTATCTTCTCGTTAAAAAAATGAGTGAGAGAATGACTTATCATTCTTTATTATCACCCTTCCTACAAACACAACACTAGCCACTTATAAAAAAAAAATTTAAAAAAAACATGGTACTTCCTTTTGGTTATGTATTCTTAAAATAAAAACTAAATGTGTATATGCATTTTAATTTTATTGACAAAAGTTTGTGGGAGAGATTTATGATATATTTGTTGTGATTTGGGCATTTATGACCTTTAAATTGAGTATGAAAGAGTGTTAATGTTTACCAATCATTCTAAAAGGGTAAAATGGGTAGGAAAATAGATTTAGGTAGTGATGTCACCAGTTTCCATTGAGTTAGTAATGGCGAACTAACTGATAGGGGTGCTCACGGTCCGGATCGGTCCGGATTGGTATGAATCCAATCCTAATCCGCGAGTCACGGTTTTTTGAAAATACAATCCGTGTCCGATCCAAAAGTCTCACGGTTCGGTTCCAATCCGAACCGTGAGTTACGGATCGGTTCCGGATTAATCCGCGAATTTTCAACTTATTCGGAAAAAACAACAAACAAAGGCAATAAGGCACTAGCAAGTAGCAAATGCACTAAGTAGAAAGTTTAAAGTTGGAAATCCCAATAAAAAAACAACAAAGGCAGTTAGGCAAATAGTTATAGAACTGAACAAACAAAAGCACAAACTTATATTACCACAAAAGATAGCAGATAGTTACTTCTGGTTCACTCACAAAGACAATAGCAGATAGTTACTTCCAGTTTACTCACAAATAGAGAGTATATATATAGTAACACTTATAATACTTTACCCCCCCTAGATTTTATAGAGATAACAATATTCGCACCATAACTCCTACAACAGTACAACCAAACCGTAAGTCTGCTAAATTAACAATATTTATATAACTATAATTATAAAAGTGATAAAATTATATATAATAAAAATCTCACGGTCCGGATCGGTTAATCCACGGTTTCAAAATCAAAATCCGTGTCCGATCCAAAAGTCACAGTTTTTTTATTTTTTGAATCCGTGTCCGGACCATTAATCCACGGTTAAAATCCAAAAGGTACGGATCGGTTCGGTCTGGACCGGATTCACGGTTCACCGGTTTTTTTGAGCAGCCCTACTAACTGATGGGGGAAGTACAACTGGCAACCAACTAGAGAGGAGGACAGTGCAATTTTTGAAACGTGAGGGGAAGTATTTGTATTTGTCAGAAACATCTGGGAGGTAAGTGAAATTTACCCTTTTATGTTTTGATTGTGAATTGGAGTGTTTGGAAAATGTGTGTGCAAAAAACATTTTGAAACTGAGTAGTGTTTGAGAGTATAATAATTAAAATAAATTATGAATTGGTGTTCTACTATGTTGCCCTTTTTATTTGTTATGGTATTATAATATGTTTATGAAAAATCATTTTTAAATTCATAATTAATTTTAGATATATTAATTAAAATTAATTAGAATATAATTTTGTAATTGCACTCCGTAAATTTGGATCCTTATTTGAAAGTCTCTATTTTTTCCTACCTAGGAAGTCTCAAATATTAATTAAAATTTTTTACTAGTAATACTATTTTGTGATGGACATAGAAAATATAATCATGATGGCTTTAAATTGAGGGCACTTCACAAAATATCTAATAAAGACAGGGGTAATATAGTCTTTTTATCCATTGAAAAAACCAAGAATGGAAAATGAGAATGCCAAAGTACCTCTGGGGTTGATTATCAAATTGTGCCTACACTGGGTGGTTTTGAAAATGCATTTTGTGTAAATGCATTTTACAAATAGGCTGCCAAACAACCATAATGTAAAATGCAAAATCCAGACTGCCAAACGGCACCTTAATGGACGAGAAATGTTAGTTCTGACATTTTAAAGAATTTTTGTAAACTTATTTTAATTATATAACGCAATTTGAACTATCCACGGAGTACTTATGCATACAATAATGGAAAATGCTAACCTCCACCCGTAGAGCGGAGGATAATTTTTATAAAGTGTATTCGAAAAAAGTGTGTTCATATCTGTGAAAATATATTAATATCTGTGAAATGTGTATTGACATCTGAACTTGTTTGTCATTACATACTCCATATTATCCCTTGCCTAATAGGCGGAGGTTAACAAGATCCTAAAATAATTTAGTAGTGTCTTGTGCAAGATCCACTTTTATCTTGACTCACATTTTGACATGAAAATAATATATTGTATAAACTGACGAGGCGTAAACCATTGTCATTTGTGGGTCCCATTGCATCTTGTAGAGCTCATATACATAGAGTAGTGTTTTCATATAAAAAAATCAATCTAATTAAGCATCGATAGGAATACCAAAAAAGCAAATTCTATTAGCATCCCATCTTTTGCTAAATGCCTCCCACTAAAAACTAAAAGCACAACTTTCTAAAAGAAACCCAGAAAGTGCTAAACACAACCCCGAGAAAAATTCAAACTTTCCCAACTTGCCCCTCCTCTCCCTCCACCGCACCACCACCTCTCACCACCTTACACCACCTCCCACCACCTTGCACCACCACCGCTCCATCTAAAGAAAACATTACTGATCTCGTAAGAAGGAAATCTCCCAGTGGGAGATGGAGAGTGCAAAAATCACAAAATAAAGACAAAAAACATTACTGCTCATTCTAAAGAAAACATTACCGATCTCTCTTGGCGATTCACCGTTGTCTTCTTCATTGGCTCCCTGATTCTCTTACTACTTTCCTCTCGTTCCAATTCTGAAATCCGAACTACCATTATTCTAAAAGTTTGAATTTCCTATACCTATTCGGATTCTAAAATCTGAAACAGCAAAACTCATTCAAAATTGAATATTCGAAGGCATCGAGAGCAAGATGGCGGGCAATTGGAGGTGGGAGGTGTGATGGTGGTTACAGAGGGATTTTTAGAGGTTGGTGGTTAGGAGAAAGAAGGAAGAACAAGGGATAATATAGTCTTTATACTTAAGGATATTTTTGTATTTAAAGTGGTCAAAAATTGGTGGGAGGCATTCAGCAAAAAATGGGATGCCAATAGAATTTGCCTACCAAAAATTGAATAGTTCAAACTATAGAAATGAGTGCATGTTAAGGCCCATAATGGGCGGCGTAAACCCTATAATTTCAGCCCAATCCCTTTATACTTAATCCTTAAGTTTATGCCTCATCAGCTTATAACTTATTAATCTCTTTTAATAACAAACATTTAAACACAGATACTTAGGGCATCCTTATTTGGCTCCCCATTTTAACTTTTGAGTTAAAATAGGGAGCCAAACCCCCCAAAACCCCCAATATCAGCCTCTCTATACTCCCTTTTCAAATTATTTTTGCTACAATACCGCACCAAATTTGGTGCAGTACTGTTCACGCACTAGTTAGTTTTTTTTAATTTCCGGTTGGCTCCCCTGCGTCAGCAACAAGAGAGAGGGAGAGGGGAAAAAGGCTGGGGGGGTTCATGACACGTGGCCACTACTTCACCCTTTTGGACCGTAACATCTCCCCAGGGAGATTAAGGAGTTTTTTTTTTTTTTTATAGATTTGAGGGGAATAGTTTAATATAGTAAAGTTAAAATAGAGAGTTTGATTTTGTGAGTTTTTGATAATATGACTTGCTAATTTATAAAAAGTATTTTTAAAATTAAATTCGGTGATAATTTTGGTGCTCCAGATAAAAATGCTCTGAAAAAGGCCATTAGAGATGCTCGAATGTGTGGATAGTGGAAACTCCAACGTGACTATGCCATTGATTTACTGAAGCCCAAAGTGCACGAGTCCACATCCTGTTGTCCTAACAGAGTACCAGATGGCAGCTAAAACATTACTACCAGTCAGGCACGACTCCCCATTTATACCTTGGCTTTTACTCGACCTGTTCAGTAATAACCACCCTGACTTGACCATTAATTTGACCTTCCTACGATTTTTCCAAAACTGCCCCGACTTCGTGGAAAAATTATTGGGCGGTCTCGGGATACCGCATTGGTGCCCTGCACCATTGTATCACACATTTTTTCAGAGCCCAGTACTATGTCTATGAGACTCATGAAAATAAGTTGTAAATGGAAGAGTTGGAACATCATTTGACGACGGTCATCGTAGACCTCGAAAAAAGTACTGGACTTGGTGATTTTGTGGTATGCGTCCTTGGTTTATTATCACATGTGGCCTTTATGTTTCAAAATTTTAGGCCACATCAAACACATACAATTTTCAAACGAAAAAATAAAATAATTTGATGAGTATTTTTTATATATTTTTTGCACCAAATAAATATCCCAATGAACTCTTTTAATTGGTACCATGAAATTTGAAAAATTACACACGAGAATTTTTCAATTTTTTATTCGAAATTGTAATTGTTTTGTTGTTGGGAACTATATTTTTGGGAGTGAGAAAGTAAATTTGAAGGCAACTTCTCAATCAAATTTTACTTCTATGATTATGGATGGCAATTGGGGCAGGTCGGAGACGAATCTATAATTCCACATCATCACCCAATTCCTTATCGATGTGGGAGAGCAATAGGGAGCTGGCAAAGTCAAGAATTATCGGGTCCATGTTCACCGGTATAATTGCTTAAAACAAGAAAACAAAATATTTATGAATGATAGGAGTTAAATTAATAAAATAAACAAAAAATAAAAAATAAAATAAAATAGTGATTTAATTTCTGTTATCTTGCTCTTAATTTTGTTTAAACAAATGACATATTTAGATATATAAGTACAAAATTATTACTATAATTATGATAGAATTCTAGTCAAACGGGCAGGCAACACAAATATCATCCCCACTCCATTTCCTTGTCGAATAAGGGATACCCACTCAGATCAGGACGGAGAAGTTGAAGGCGAGACAAACACTATCCTAACTCAGGTCTCCTTTGGAAAAAAAGTTCAAACCGGTTTTTTGGTTTATTCGTTTTATCCTTATTCAAAAAAATTTACATTTGCTAGTTTTGCGTCAAATTTTTGTAGATTATTGATTTGTCTCAATGAGGGAAATCTAAAAAGTATTCAATTGTGGTCAAAATTAATTTTTTTTAAAAAAACTCCAAAATTAAGCCAATAAACTAGTTTATTTTTGGCTTTATTAAAAAAAAGAGATAATTAAATAATCATCCGTTTTTTGGACACTATTTAGATTTTCATCCCTCTTATTTTACGGAGTTATGTTTTCATCCTTTTTCATTGTGAAATATCTTTTCTACCCTTTTACTATGATATCAACATATACAGGATTATATTTTTTTCTAATTTTGTGGGACTCAATAAAATCCTAATTTTGTCGGATTCAACAAGTTCCTAATTTTGTGGGATTTAATAACTTCCTAATTTAGTGGGATTTAACCATTTTTAAATTTAATGAGATTCAATCACATCCATTAAGGGAGATAACAAAAGAAATTTCAAATTAAAAAATTTGCTACTAATTTGTCGTGAAATTATAGATAAGCAAGCAAAAAAAATTAAATTCGCACCAGCAAATATGGTAAAAATGGCATACATGAGCCAAACACCAAGTTTATGGTAAAAATAAATACCACCACAGTAAAGATGGAGAAATTTTGAATAAATATGGTAAAAATGGCAAATGTAACCAATGACCGAGTAATGTGGTGAACTTATAACTAATAAAAAAATATGGTAAATATAATATTCTTTTAGAACACAAATCATGGTAAAAAAAATATTACATGTCACGGTTTTAATAATTAATCACTTATAAACATGGCATCTAAAATTTAAAACATATTTCATGGTAAATGTGAATACCATCTGAATAGATTTCATGGTAAATTGTAATACCAGGAATACCCTCCAATGGTCTAAAATTCCAACCACATTTTATGGTTAAAAAAATATGGTCACACCAGAAATATGGTAAAAAAAAAAAAAATGCACACCAGGAAGCATGATACAAATTTAACAAATCATCTACGAACCATTATCAATTAGATCCATCCCTCTAAAACATGGTAAATTCAAGTCAAATTTGTATGTATATGAATTATGGTAAAATAAAATCAATCTCTATAAATTTGTATATGAAGCATGGTAAAAACGTTTGTGTATGAATTATGGTAAAATAAAACTAATCTCTATAAATTTGTTCAAGAATCATGGAAAAAGGTGAACTCTATAATCACATATTTATGGTTAAAAATGAATATAGAAGCCTCCATATATATATATATATATATATATATATATATATATATATATATATATATATATATATATATATAGAGAGAGAGAGAGAGAGAGAGAGAGAGAGAGAGAGAGAGAGAGAGAGGAAAATAATCAACAACATCAAAATAACTACAAGTAGAGAAGCTGTGCGCAATGCCAAAAAAACTTGCGATGAACAATTTAAATCACATATCAAGATCTAAATCCATAAGTATGAAAATCTGTTAGATTACCATGTTGGTGCTTAATTTATTACAAATTGAACTCTTTTCAAATCTTTTGACCAGAGATAGAAATATGCTTCCGTCAACAAACAGAGGGTGATTTTTTGTTATCCAAGCCCGTCAAAGATTATAAACAAAGGAAGGACCTCATAAAAAAAGAGAAGCCAAAAGCAACAAATAGAGAAGATGAAGATCTTGAAAAACTAAAATCATTGAATAAAACAAAAAAGGTGAGCTGGACAGAGACGGTGATGGAAGATGATGTTGGTCGAAGGCGATGAATGATGGTGGTGGCTGGGGATTTGTAGGACTGATGCAAAGGGGAGGGTGAAAGATTTATGGATGATGGTGGCATTTATGGATGACTATTGATTTAGGATTTTTGGTGTTAGATTAGGGATTGAGTGAAGGAGCAAGATATAAGGGATTGGGTTTTATCCCTAGATTTCGTAATTGTAGTGGAGGATCTCCTAATTTTGAAATTGGTCCACTTTTCACTGCCTCCTATATGCAACATTTAATTTAGTCCTCAATCCGCCAATATGTTACATATATAAAATAAAGGGCAATTTAGGGATTATTTGAATCTCGGGATGGAAACATAACTCTTAAAAATGCTCAGGATGATTTTTTAATTTCAAGTGAATAAAAGGATGATTATTTAAGTACCCCCCTAAAAAAATATTTTTGACCATAATTTTATATATTTTGGATTCTTCTCATCAAGATAGGGATGACGATTTCCTCCAACGCCTTCGACACCGATCCAATCCCTGCTCCGAATAGATCGGTATTTTGAAGATCTGTTCAGGGATCGGGTATGAAATGGAGATTGTTTTTGAAAAATTTTCGCGGATTGGGTAGGTGGCAGGGACAGATGTATCCCCGCCTTGAATCCGATTCGATCAGTTCTAAATCCTCAGTTTTATTTGTATATGTTTTTTAATACTCCCTCCGTCCCTTTTTAAATGTGTTATTTCATAAATTCAACTTATTAAAGAAACATCATCATTACACCTTTTACATCAATTTTTCCCTCCATTTTACACTTTTCACATCAACTTTTACCTCTACTTTCTAAAATTATCCTCCACTTTTACTCATTAACTCTTCAGCCACTAACTTTTCAAAGGGCAAAATGATAATTATACAAACTTTTACCAATTAACTTTTCAAACCACACACTTATTTAGGGACAACATAAAATAGAAAGTTAAACACTTAAAAAGGGACGGAGGGAGTATATATATATATATATATATATATATATATATATATATATATATATATATATATATATATATATATATATAAATGAAAATGAGACACTGAGGGATCTCTCACGGATCAAACCCTTTCGGGTATTTTTTTTGGCAATTTCTCGCATAGGCCCTTAAAAACACATTTTAAACATATTGAGTGGGTCTGATCATTAAAATTTGGCCTGAAAATTTGAAAATGGGGGTGGTCCACACCAAAATTTTCTTAAGGGATCCTTTATAAGCTACGGTGCTGGATTTTTCGTTCGAGATCGAATTTCGACGATCTGAACTGTTAGATGTGTTTAAAATGCATTTGTAAGGTCGAACGCGAGGATTCGTCAAAAAAAAAAAAAAAAATACTCGAGGATGTGTTAAATGGGGCTTGAAGCCCTTCCGGGTATTTTTTTTTTGGCGATTCCTCACGGTGACCCCTTAAAAACACGTATTAGACATATTGAACGGTTTGGATCGTCGAGATTCGACCCCAATCCATGAGGCCCTCATGGAATTTTAATGAGGGAGTCCTCATTAGATTGTCCTCCTATACTCTTTGCACCGTGCTATACACCCTTCGGTCTTCCAATTGTGTTTTGGACGGCCTGGATGTGTTTTGATTTTTTACCGGTAAAAATAAATCAAAATTAAATTAAAATTGCCGAATACATCCAAGCCGTCCGAAACATGATCGGATGGCCGAGGGATGCATAGCAAGATGCAAAGCACCCGGGTGCACAACAGGTTCACATCAGGTTCTCTCTCTCGCTCTCTTTTTCGATCTTTCAATCTCTCATCTCCCTTTGTTCTTGTATGTTGTTTTTTTGAGAATGAGGAAGAATTTCATAAGCAAAAGCTCACAGAACAAACATAGAGCAAAGGAGTACAATCATAAACACAAAACATAGAGACTTCAACACTAAAGCAAACAAAAAACATCAAAAAAACATCGACACTAAACAAACAAGATTTGACTAGCATAAGTAATAATGGAAGGCTGATGAGAAGCCCCATCACTGCTAAAAGATCCAGAGCATGTTTTGCAAGGAGATGTGCTCGTTGGACCACCTGACGCTCAACTTTAGCAATTTGACAAAAAGGCAACTTTGTGATTTTAGCTTCTCTGTTTTACTTTGTATGTTGTTTTAGTGAACCCTAAATGGAGATGAGATCCCCACTCGTTATATTCCCCTGCTCGTCAAGGTAAGCACTCTGCCACTGCCAAGTGTTCTTGTATATCGAGTATGAATGCAGCACTGAGCACTTTCACTACGTATGTTATTTTAGGCTTTAAAGCTTTCAGTTGGTACTGGAGTATAGCCCAGAGTTTATGCTATCTTGGAATTATTGTGGCTTCCTTTGTTTTTTTTAGTTTCTGCTTTTTTTATTGTTATTTTGTCATTCGATTTTCCTCAAATCCCCGTTCTGAGTATGCAAGGACAAAATAATCCCCATTAGGGATTGGGGCGGGGGAGGGGTTTGGGGATCGGGAACATGGATGGTAGTCTCTAGGCCCGACCCGTTCCATTGCCATTCTTACGTTGTGACAAATCAATAGTTCACGAAAACTTGATGTAAAATTAACAAATGTAATTGTTTTTAATAAAGAAAAAACTAATTGCCTTTTTTTCCCCCAAAGCAGACCTCCATTCCGAGAGATGCACCGGAGTCATGTCACTTTCATTATTCGGCTAATTTACATCGACATCAATTGATTTTGAGGTAGCAACTCTATCGGCTAGTATGTTAACTACCCAGTAGTGGCCAGCCGTGACTCCCACTTCAACTTGCTCCTCCTTACTAGCAAGAAGGATGAGGAAAATAGGAAAGAGAAAGAAGAAGTTGATCCCTCCTTAAAATCCACCCAAACCCAAACCCAAACCCAAACCCACCTCGTATCCTCATTCCAAAGTACCCCTCACCACTTCGTCATTATCATAACCCCACAAAACAGACCAAAAAGGAAAAGAAAAAGGAAGAAAAAATGTGCTATGTGGGCAAAGCAACCAAGATCTTCATCTTTATAGTGGCAGCACTGGTGGTTACTGGGCTTGTCTTGGGATTCGGACTCTTCCAGTCCGCCATTCACAAGTCTCACAAATGCTCAGGCGACTCTTGCAACCAATCACCCGTGGTTTTGCCCAATCCCACCACCCCTTCTGCACCTACCTCCGCCACTCTCACTCCTAACCCAAATCCCAGCTCCAACCCCTACCCACCTCCACCTACTCCGCCAAACCCAGATCCCGGCTCAACCGCTACTCCGCCGCCTCTTGTTTTTCCACCGCCTCCGCCACCGGTAGTTGTTACGGCTGCTCCGCCGCCCAATTTCAGTCCTCCGAGCCCAGTGGTGACTCCAGGTCCAGCGCAAGCACAGTTGCCTTGACAGGTAGCTAGTCAATCTTATTTCAACTTTTTTTAATAATTAGGCCAATGAGACACCTTGCACATCTCGACTAATTCGGAGACCTAAATTCAAGAGACGGAGAATCTTGCGATGGCCCACAAAAATTGAATTCGAAACTGAGACCGAGGGAGCAAACTGCTAGGTCTTGGGCTTTGATCACCGGGCCAACTCATCTTGTTAACGTTTTTTCAATTGTTTTGTAGTTCTTTGTAATTGGAGTATATCTTTTCTTTTTCCCCCTCTGTCTATTTGGAATTTCGAACAATTCTTTGATGGGTATTGTATACACAGTTTGGATGGTGGTGTTCATGTTCATCAATTGGGGATATTCCTTTGCGTCGTTGCTTTTTATGTCGGACCAAAGAGTCAATTTATTTGACCCAATTGTCTCCTGAAAAAAAATAACAGAGCGATTCCCGGTGAATGTGCAATCTCTCTCTCTCTCTCTCTCTCTCTATGCGGTAGAAGATGATGATGGGTTTGCCTGTTCTTATTTTTTTTTTAAGGACTGAGAGCAGTACAGTTGCCTCATATTTTTTCTCCAGAAACAAACAAGTTTGACAGCTATGCATACATCGAAGGAATCAAATGCAAAGGGCATAAAACTGTAGGTGTTTGCTGTTCCTTAGAGGGCCCTTTGAGGGAAAAAATTTTGGGTGCTGGGCGGGCACCATGAGTCCGTGCCCGAGCTTCCAATCTGACTGTCTAAAATACTTTTGAATGGTTAAGATTTATTTTTCTCTCTCTCTCTCTCTCTCTTTCGGACCATCCAAAAGTATTTTGGAAGGCCGAGAGGTGCTCGGGCACTCACACGTGGTACTCGCCCGGCACCCAAAATTTGCTCCCTCTGAGGGCCCAAATTTTGGAGCAATGATACGTACCCAACCCACAATACCCTGAAAATACCCAACCCACACACACCGGATGTGCAGTGTGTGTGGAGCCCACACAATGTTGTGTGTGGATTGGGTATTTTCGGGGTATTGTGGGTTGGGTACTTAGCTTTTTTGCCAAATTTTGGGCTAGGAATCCTGTATCCAGAAACACAATGGCATTCTATTGCCACAGTAGATTTAAATGTTATCGAAGCTGTGCTTGTTTAATTGCTGACTGAAAATAGAAAAACTGAGAGCATCTCGATTGGAAGTGTTAAGGAAATTGGTTCTGGTAGGGACAATGATGAGGTTGATTCCTTTGATTAATCGGTCCATAGAACAGGATATTGAATTACTGTATTAAAGAACGTAGTGTTCAGAAAATGATGTAATGAGTTAACTGCTAACGACTAGTATGCAACAATTTTGGGAGCTTCAACGGAAAGGAACAAGGTATCTTGTAGTGTGGCGCTACAGTACAAGATCTCCGGATCCCATAGGAAATGTTGGTAGGAGATTGAATCCGACCAAGCTCCTAACAAAGCGTGATGAAGCTTGAATAATCCTGGCCACTACTAAGAGAGACATTTGGCCGTGCCGTTGATCTAAGAGAGCTCGTATACGGTAGGTTTGTTAGTTGTGGGCAATGGTTGGCGACACAAAAATGAATCCACGTGGGATTTGTCGTAGGAAAAGATTCACTATGCCAAGTTCATTTGTCGTAGGAAAAAATAGTGATAAAAAAAAAACAAAAAATCCTTTCATTGAATACATGAATTCCTGCAACAAATCAATTCAATTCGTGATTACGTATCATATTTGTCTTGCCGAAATGATTTAAGAATAGATTGGGGTTATTTACCGGGACACCCCCTGTAAGTTAACATTTTTCACGAAACACCCCCTGCAAGAAAAAAACCTACGACGAGACCCCCTCTGATCATGTCGTGCCGAGTCAAAATTATACTTATAAAAACTTAGAATTAACTACTACTCAGAAGAATAGTGGGTAAGTCCGAGTGTCGATCCACGGAGACAGATTGGCTGAGTTACAATAGATTCGATTAATTTCTAGATTAATTAAAAGAGATTGGTTTGATGGTTTTGACTTTAGAAATAATAAACTAAAGACAGCAAAACAATAATTAAATTGAGCGAACAACGATGGAGAGAAGATCTAGGGTTTCGAATCCACCCTGACCACGTAATAAAACTATGCATAGGTTAAGGCTACTATTCGAATCACAATTGTCAAGAAAATATTTGTGATTGTTAAAAGGCATAAACTATCCCACGGCACGGACCGTCTCACTGGTATGGTGTCACGCCACCCAACGGCACGATCCATCTCACGAGCATAGTCTATCTCAGAACTCCAAGTACAACATTGAAAACAATTGCATAACTTGTATTCAAAAACCGCGGATATGAATACAAAACAGATTGAAAGTCGTAAACTCCTTACGTACAATTGAAAACGAAAGAGTTCTAATTATGCAATCGATCCGAATTAATAAAACCAAACCCTACACATAAATAAGTTACTTGGAGCAAGGCTTCATCTTCTCCCTAGATGGGTGTTTAGCCGGACATTGTCGGCTGCCAAAACCGAGCCGCAGCCTCTATTATTCCGTTCGTGATGCTCTCTCCTCTGTTTCTGAATACCCTAATCTGATTGCATGCTCTCCTTTTTATAGCTCAAGGCCCCCGATTCACTTCCCAATCAGAACTCTTCTCATCGGGCCCACTGAATAAATTGCACGTAGACTTTCCTCCCACATTGGCAATTGCCTAACTTGGGTCACAACCCAATTCTTTGCTCCTGACACTTAGTTGGCCCCACAGCAAAATCCCATCCTTTGAATTATAAATCAAAATCCCATTCCATAATTTGCACACAAGGCCAAACCAACGAACATTACCAATTCTTGGCAATTTTATTTCCTGGTAAGAATAGGGAATTAATTTGACCACGACTTCACTTCGATCTCATGTAAAATTGGACCTTTTGCGCATTTTTATATCAAAGCATCCAAATATCTGTCACGTATAAACAAAGTATCAATCTCCAAGTAACAATAGGTAAACGGGCTTAACAAGAGTAAATTAGGGGGCGTAAATGTTCACATTTACGCACCTATCACCCTCTAACTACTAAAACCTCTTGACCTCTAACTCTGTTAACGGAAGGAGGTAAAAGACGTATTTGCCCCTTTATATAAACCAAAACTTAGCTCCAAATCCCAGCATAACAGTACGAACCCACCACCCTCTATCTCTCTCTCTCTCTCTCTCTCTCTCTCTCTCTCACTATAAACATAAAATACAAACCCTATTTTCAATCACAAATTAATCCAATCCAACCCATCACCAAGGATATCATGCTTTGGACGTGCGCAAGTAGATCTACTTCCGTTCCCACACGCCTCCCTTTGGCCCCGCGTGTGGCTTCAATAGTGTTCTCGAAGTCTATCAGGCAACGTGCAAAGCTTAACCATGGAGCTCTTATCATTCTCAACCTGATGTGGAGATCTACTTCTGTCCCCACGTGCCTCCCTTTCTGCATCCTATTTCTTTGGATTAGCTTCTGATATTATGTAAGGGAGATCTTGACCACTTTCTGTTCGTATTCTCTCTCCTCTAGGTTTCATTATTGGGATGATTTTAAAACCTTAAATATGATTGCAATGTATTATCAGCAGTTTCAGAGATTAATAGATGTTGCTACCAGTTCAAGATTGAGGAAATACTGATTAATGTTTTACAGAGGTTTCTCTCCTTTAGGTTTCTTTGGATTGAGATCAATAGGTGTAATTTGATTAATGTTTTACAGAGGGAGAGAGGAGAGGATTTTACAGGAGGGTTTTGAGAGAGAGAGAGAGAGAGAGAGAGAGAGAGAGAGAGAGAGGGGTTTCACGTAAATGGGGGGAAATGGGGAGAATGGGGGAAAATGAGGGGAAAAATGGGTGGGGGCATATTTGGTAGACTTTGTCATATTTTTACCCAAAATATAACCCGGGGGGGGGGGGGGGGGGGGGGGGTGGTTCTCTCGTTGTATGTTTTTTCCTTGCAGGGGGTGTTTGGTGAAAAACGTTAACTTACAAAGGGTGTCCCGGTAAATAACCTGATAGGTTGCCGCAAAAAACTTCTATTCAGGAATCTCTGACTTTGTAAAGTCAGAACCTCACCTTCCTTGATTGAATTTTGATGATCTGAACCGTCCAATATGTTTAGCATGTGTTTTCAAGTGTCCTGGAGAGAAATCATAAAAAAAGTGATCGGAAAGAGCTTCATCCGAGCAGTTTTTCATAAACTATATCTACGGTTTGTATGAAAAACTCTTCAATGCAGCCCTTCTCGGTCATTTTTTTTATGATTCCTCGAGGGGACTCTTAAAAACATGTTAATTTTAAAGCACATTAACACCACGTTTGGTTTGGTCTTTGAGAATCGGTTCCCACTTTTTTCCTTGGGCCCCCCTTGTGGCAGCCCATTATTTTCTCATTCGTCTCCATTATAGGATATATTACTATAGTGCGTAATTTGTGCGAGATGTGTCCGTGAGGTCCACTTTGAAGACCCACACAAATAATCTGTGCCGTTCATTAATTTTTAAAATAATTTTTGGAGTCACTCCTAAAAAACCAGCTCATTCAGAAAATTATAAGTGGTTGATCCGTCTTCTAATTATTTAGTCACAATTTAGGATCCTAAATTTTGTCAGAAGTTTGAAATAAAGTTAGACAACTAGATCAAGTACTTAAAGTTATACGATTGACCCGATTTTTTTTTTTTTTTTGATGACTCAAAGAATAATTTTAAAACTAAAGGACGGCTTGAATCATTTATGTGGGTCTTTGAAGTGGACTTTACGGACCCATCTCGAACAAAGTGTGCACTAGAGTAATATATCCTAGAATGAAGATGAATGAAAAAACAAAGTGCTTATTATAGAGGGGGCCTATGGAAAAAGTGGGAAACCGGTTCTCAAGGACCAAACCGAACATGGCCTAAACAGCTTGGATCATCAACATTCAGTTGGGAAATTTGAGAATGAGAGAGATCCTGTCTTTGTTAAAGTCAAAATTCCCTAAGGAAGTGGATCCTAGATTGTCAGGCAAAGAGAAAATCAACTTAGACAATAGACAATCATGTGATCACCAATAGACAATCAACTTAATTTCTTATTAGAAACGGAGGCACACGCGATACGTGTGCAAGTCGAACTTTGATTAAAAAAAAAAAACTTATGGGGTACCCACGATATGAAAAAATATAGAAAAGTTCGACTTGCATCCATCGCGTATGCCCTGGCCTCTAATTAGTAAGGAAATGCCATTAAAATCGATCTAGAAAAATATTAAAAAGTTAGACTTACATCCATCGTGTATGCCCCAGCCTCTAATCAGTAAGGAAATGCCATTAAAATTGAACAATTTTGTACGTACATGTTTCGTAGTCAACAAAACACTAAATCATCATCTATGAATTCAGTTGTACCCATAAAGCATAGTAAGCAACGCAATGCCAGGCAAAGTCCCAATAAGGCAATAATCAGCCTTTCATTCTACTACATGGCAACCCTATAACAACCCCCATACAAATGAACATGTCAAAAAGGATTGTTGTCTTGATTTTTTTTTTTAGTAATGCAGAGTGTCAATCGAGGGGAATCAACCTTGTGAAAAACATGAGATTTTACAAAGAAAGAAACGTGAAACAAAAAAATATGACCTTTGTAAAGTATGACCAATTTTTAAAAATATGATTTTTTATTGAATAATATGGTTGTTTGAGTTAGAGGAAAATTGGAAGAGAATTTTCTTTTGCTGACACTTACATAATTAATGTCCAACAAATCTCTACTTTGTTCAAAATTTTCATTTTTAATTGTAGAAAGTCATTTGCTTCAAATGCAAATTAAACAACGCCAAACTATTGAAATAACAAAATCAAAAAAGTTGCATCACAATACTTGATTTCGAGTGACACAATGCACAATGAAGAGCAAACACAAACAAAAAAAACTAACATGTTTGTACAGTTGTCTCAATTTTTGGGAAGGTTGCCCTAATCGAACCTATTTCTTGGATCAAAACTTCTTCCCCATTTCATTCTTTGATTCTCTCTGTCCCATTTCATCAAAAGCAGAGGATACCCATGAAATGGACGCCAGTAGAAAGAGAGAAAGTTTGAAGTTACTATACCATATCATGATTCATTGAAGATAAAAAGGAAAAAAAAAAGGTCGTATAAATTTTAGAGGTATCAATCACATCTAGGATTTCCTCTATAATTTTGATTCTTCACTCATGCATGTTTCGGTAACCTTTTCCACAAAAAACTAAAGCAGTTGCAGATGAGAAAGGGGAAAAAATAATCGCAGCAGTTTGTGGGTGGTAATTGTAGTATTTGGTTTTCCATTAATGCCCTTACAGTTACTAAGTGCACCAGAATTTGGAGCCTCAAAAGATTTTTTCTTTTGACCAATCTGTTCTTTTTGGAAAAGATTTTTCTACCGTTAATAAACGAAAAGAACGTGTTTTAATTAGTGCAAAAGAGCCGTTACAGAATTGTTTAAAACGTGCGCAAAATTAGTTTTTGGTAAATTGATTCAATCACAGCAAAATGATTGATTCTGCTTTCCGAAGAAATTAATTTCTTCTTGCCTATAAAAGGGGTTATTCTCCAGCCATTTTATACACACCGAAAAGAACGTGTTTTAATTAGTGCAAAAGGGCCGTTACAGAATTGTTTAAAACGTGCGCAAAATTAGTTTTTGGTAAATTGATTCAATCACAGCAAAATGATTGATTCTGCTTTCCGAAAAAAATTATTTTCTTCTTGCCTATAAAGGGGCTATTCTCCAGCCATTTTATACACACCGAAAAAAACATTTCATTACAGAATTCAGAGAGCAAGAAAAGGTCAATTGTGTTTTGCATTTCCGGTCTTTTTCCGTGCATAGAAGACCGAGACAGAGGCTGTATTCTGGGTTGTTTTATCCCGGAGACGGCGTGGCTGGTACTGCTTGCACAATGAGGGCGGAGCCGCAAAACGTCTTAAAGAGAGCGACCTAATCCGTGACTCAACCCAAAACAACAATCAATTTCTTGTGGTATTTCTGTTCAATTACAAATTCTGAGGGAAACAGTTCCATATTTTTACAGTATTTCCAACAGATGAACTTTATAGGATGAACAATTCGAATTGCCTTAATAGGATTGGAACGAGAGCTCATTTTTGAACAACAACAAGATTGTTGTCCGTCGAGTCCCAACACTTACTGCATGTTCATCCTTGTGCATCATCCAAATTACTAAGAAGTTTGTCTGCTTGCAGCAAACACCTGTAGTTGGGTATGAACGGTCCATTTGGATAGCGTATTAGTTTTGGAGGAATGAAATATTAAGGGGGATTAAATAGAAGGGGAGATTAAATAAGAATGGGAACCCTACATTGATGTGACATATAAGAAAGGGGGATTACATAGTCCATGGTTAGGATAAAGGATCGGGGGGGGGGGGGGGGGGGGGGGAGGGGATTAAGGATGGCAATTTCCCCATATCCAATGGATATCCGCCCCGCCCCACACATATAGAGGCGGGGTTTATCCAAAAAATTCCCCAATAGGAGCGGGTATGGTGGGATTTAAAAAATACCCGCTCAGATATGGATTGGGTATGGTTTTGTTATCCCCACCCTTAAATCCCCGCACCCGGTTAGAGCATCTCCAACACTGCTAGGCAGAGTAGAGAGCCAAAAGTACTGAAAAAGTACAAATTCTATTTTGCCTATTCACTTTTTTACACCACCATTCCAACACAACTCTCTACTCTGGCTATTCATCCAAACTAACAAAACTGATTTTTGCCTCCAACTAATTTATTGCACCTAGAATTGAAGATTGAAAACCACTAGATCATTTTCCCCCAAACCCACTACTTCTTCCCACCCAGAAAAAGGATAACGAAACCCAAAAATTTGGGGTGAAATTGCTACTGTAAATTCTAAATTGCTCGAAATCCTCCCCAGATTGAGTTCATATTTGACATTCATGTACTACTGTAAAATTAAAGAAAGAAAACTTCAAACCTATAACGATTAAAATCGAAATTAACGGGAAAAAACGATAGTTACAGATCCGCAAGAGAGAGAGCAAGGAGGACCGTACCAATCGCAAAGCTCCATGAGTCAAATAATCTGGGTTTCTTCGTCCACGAAGGAGAGTTGGGGTTCTTCAAAATCTGGGTTTCAAAATCTGGGTTTCTTCGCAAAGCTTCAAAATCTGGGTTTCTTCACAAAATCTGGGGTTCTTCGCGCGCGAAGGAGTGGAGAAGCGAGGGGCAGCAACTCGCTAGTAGTAGCCAGCGGAAGAGGAGGAGGCTGAAGTACCGAGTGGAGTAACGAGGCTCTTGGAGGGGTGAAACCTGGTTTTGGATTGCCGAAGTAGCCAAGAGAGGCTGAGTAGAGAGTGCGTTGGAGTTGCTCTTATATATACTATATAAATTATACATATGGATATAAGTAAAAAAGAATCTTGAGTATTATTTACTTATAGAAGTAATTACTTGTAGAGCAAATCATGTCAATTACTATTGTGGACGCACCTCCGGAAGGGATGTCGATTCGGAGTCGCCACTCGGGTTTTAGCGGATTGTCCCTGAGGAACCGAACTCGATTGACTCGTGCCTCATTCAATGGATAAGGATTACTGGCCCGTCATCACCATACTATCTTAGGTTCGGGGGCTCAGTTACGAGAGGGGAAGGGTTTTACGGCAACCCCCTCGCCCGGTTCAAAGACCGATCTCTACTTGACTTTTGTGGGATAGCGGGAAATGTTTATGATTCAACTTTGAACAAATACGGGGAATGGGGATGGGAACCAAATAACAACATCATGACAAAGGATTACCGTGTATGCTTGTGCATTGTGAACTACATGAATGATGATGATATGCAAACAAAAACATCAAACAGCAAGGGATAATATAAGGATATACAGAATGGTGGCAAAATGATCAACAGCAATACCACAAGTCAACATAAAACAAAGCCAATCTGATCCCTCTGTTAAGAGCTTGAGCGCTCAAATAGAGGGATTGAGCGCTTAACCTTTTCTCAACTCAAACATGCTTATGATACTTCTGATGATTCTGGTTTGGAGAAAATATGCTCTGATCCCCATTGTTTATTAAAAAAAACATCATTTCACTCACTGGACAGAATGGCATAATCACATGATCATGGGTTTAAACTAATTTATGAACCAAAAGGAGCCGAACAGTACAAAAGGAATAAAGACTCTTTGTTTTGAAACTTTGCAGAACACTCAAGGTGCCGAGAACAGGCTGAACTAAGAAAATGATTTGAATGGCCCAGAAGGCAGTTTGAGCGCTCAAAGGTATGCATTGAGCGCTCAAGCAATCTCCTGGATTTGAGTGTTTTTGCAACATACTGCCCTCAACTGGACCACAAACTAGTTCAACATGATATATGACGATACATAATGTATTGAAATTCCTCCAACATGAATAAAATAAACTTGAGGTGTCCACGTGAGTAGAGAATAAACGTAAGACTACCCATAAGCATGATTAGAATGAGAGAGGGAGAGGAGATCAGGTTGGCCTAGCCAAACATCAACACACACACACTTCGAGATTAGGTTGGCTTAACCAAATATCAACACACACACACTTCGAGATTAGGTTGGCTTAACCAAACATCAACACACGCACACATGCATACACCTCACAAACTGAAAACAGAACACAGAACTGAAAGGTAAACAAGATTCAACTTCAAAACTGAGCAAGGTTTGAGCGCTCGTAGTGATGGCTTTGAGCGCTCAAGCCCCCTCCCAAGGTTGTGAGCTTCTGTGATTTCTGATCATTCATTGATGTTGATATGAACTTAAAACCTTCTGATCATAATTGGATGAGTGAAATACACTGTTTTATTCATGAAATAAGGTGATCAATGAATTGGTGATGATGAAAGATCACTTTTTATGGCTTTTGGGTTCATTGATCGATGATCAAAAACATGATAAACTGATTTAAAACTTATTGAACCAACCAATAGCCATAAAAATGACATTTTCCAGATGAAACATGATTAGAAGCCACAAAAGCATAAACAAGGCTCAAATGGTTTGAGCGCTCTAGCCTTAGCCTTGAGCGCTCAAGCTATCTGAGACTGAGGTTTTTCAAAGATCATTTTCTTACATATTTAAGACCTCGTGAGTCCATTAGAGGTATAGAGGACCTCCATGAATACACGGGTCTCCCTCAGGAGTACCAACCCGTAACTCTTCACATGGATTTCTACCTTTTGGTTTTGATTTGAGCTTGAACTTGGGATTTGATGAATGATTGGGTTATGGCTGTGTTTGTATGATCAATGTGGGTTGTTTTGATCAGATTATGATGAGTGTGGAGTGGCTTGAGTTGATTTGGAGTAGATGGTGATATATTCTAGTGAGAGAGGGAGTTTGATGGTCAAGGATGGGTTTGATGGATGAAGAAGATTGAAGTGGGAGTGATGGGTTGATGGTTGCTGGAAATGTAGAGTTCTAAGAGAGTGAGAGATGGCTCAGAATATATGAGTGTGTCTAACCCCTCTAAATGCTGTAGAAGGAAGGTTTTTATAGGGTGAAATGGGGGTGAAGTGCATTGATTTGAAGTGGAGGGTCTAATGAAGCAATTGAGGCCTACCCTGGGGTCTATCAATTGCATGCGAGCAACAGAAAAACGGCTGGGTGGCAGCTATTCAGTTGGAATCTCATCATTAGATGCTCTGCCACCGACAGGATGGACAGAGGTTGAGCGCTCAAACAGGGGGTTTGAGCGCTCAAGCCCCCTTTGAGCATTATGGGTGGTTCTGGTTTGTTTTGGTATTTTGAAGGGTATTTTGGTCACTTGGGTTGGTTTAGGTTATTTGGGGGTGGTTTGGAGTGGTTTGAGGTGATTTAGGTTATTTGGGGGAAGCCCAAGCTCTTTTCTTAACCTTAAGGTGTTCACGTTTGGTCTATTTCATCATCGGGAATGCTTGAAAAGAATCTCGGGTCAAAATCGGGGTGTCTACAACTTTCTATTATAAACTACATAATATAATAGGAATATCATTACATATTCTAGTTCCTAAAATGATGTTCTTGCTATATTTTGCTCTTTCATTTTATTTTTTAAAATTTATTGGTTTATCGCTTTATGAAACTTACAAATTGATGTTTGCTTGGATTGGTTTTTGATTATACTGCTGTTATTTTTGCTACATTAGTGGTTAAAATAAGATAATTTGAAGTTTTTTACTTTATATTTTTGTTGGTTTGAATTATCGAGCTTGCACTTTAGTTACATTATTGACTTCTCATATATATTGGTTTGGATAAGGGTATATTTGGGGAAACCTTGATATCCAACGGGATGTGGGTTTGGTGCTTTATTAAATATTCCCTGTGGGGATTGGAGCGGGGATGGTAAAAGACGCCCCAATTGGGGATGAGAGATAGAATAGGGTCCCCCGATCTATGCCCTACCCATTGCCATCCCTAGGGGGAATAGGGAGGGTAGATGAAATAAAAATTTGTCAAAAGACTATTTTGCCCTTGGTAATGCATATCTTAGATTATGCATTCAAATAATTATATAAATTAATATCGAAAATCATTAATTTGATATACTTTTCAACAATAAAGTTATAATACTTCATTGTAATATTATTTTATAAACTAAAAAAATAAAAAATAAAAATATTTTTTTCTTTATGTTATACCAATTGTGATTTTGTTATACTTTTCATTATTTCAAAATATGGTTTTGATAAAAAAGAAATGGTCAGAATTGAACTTGGGCGCCCTAATTGAACTTGGGTACCCAGGTTCCCTCCAGTTTCGAAAATTTTGAATTTTTTTATTAAATAAAGACTTTGTTCCCCGTTTGGCTATATCATCAGCATGGACTACTAGGATGTAGTTGTGGGGATCCCTCAGTGGACCAAGTTGATGGCTTATAGCCAATTTTACCTTTTAAAATGCTTGGATTTGAATGCACTTTTGGACTTGAAGCTTTAAACTAGGGGTTTTTAGTGATGTCGGTGGGAATGGAGGGATGGATTAAGATGGATATGCATGGTTTTGATGGGACAATAGGGCTTAGACATTATTTTAGAATCTTTGATGGGTTTTTTTGAAGAAATTTGGGAGAATTTTGGTTGTGGTATGTGAAAGAGAGGGTAGCAGCTTGGAGTAGGCAGATGAATGTTGTATATAGGAGAGAGTGGCTGATGAGAGAGGGAGAGTGAAAGGATATGGATGGCTAGCCAAATGGAGGGAGAAAATGAGGCATTTATAGGTCTAGGTGAGTAGAATAGGGCAAGGGGGAGCGTCTGGGAGCAGAGGACCGTCTGGGGGCAGTAAAAAATCAAATAGCCATCATCAAATTTGTCTGCAAGATGCCAAATGAATGTCAGGAGAACTTAGGCACCCAAGTTGAATTTGGGCGCCTAGATTGAACTGGGCGCTGAAGTTGAACTTGGGGGCCTAAGTTTGACTGCACAACAGACAAAACTTCGCAAGGCTGCCCCGGGTGCTACCAAACTTCATTTTGAGCGTGGTCTGAAGCATTAGAAAGCTTATTGAGTCTACTTTCTAACCCAATTGGTTTGGACCAAAAATAATTTGTACATCAAAATCTATGACCATTTTTTACTCGGAAGGTGAGGAAAACAAGTCACATCTCCCTCATTTTGAAATGGAATAAGACATCTTATATATCGAAAAAGAGGGTTTTGAATGTACTAGTAGATGGTGTAGGCTTAGGTTTGTTTTGAGTTTTGAGAACAAAGAGTATTATTCGAAGCTTTCGAGGCATGTTTTGGTCCATGTCATAATTGGGAAGCCTACCGGCCACAACTTAAGGGTATTTTGAGGGTCCAAATTGGGGTGTCTACAGGTGGATTGATTCGTATCGATTACTTAGTCATTCGAATTTGGGTGGAACCGTTTGGAAGGAAATTTTCCATTTTCTTGAATGTTTAAGAAACTCAAAGAATCTCCATTGATTGGTTGAATGGGGAGAGAAGTGTAGAGCAATTTTGGTTTTGTTGATTTTTTAATAAAAACTACAATTTGGTTTTCAATTGGGAAACAGAGATAAAAGATGAGATTGGTGCTCTGTCATGCCCTACTTTTGGCTATCAATTTGTTCAATCACCAAGTCTTGGCCGATCAGATCTTCCCAACTCATGCAAGTAACAATTTTGAATCTTATGTTTGTTTTCATAGAGAGAGAGGGAGAGAGAGATGTTTCAGGCTTTCAATAAATAATGAAGGGCATAAATGTCTTTCATCCCATTTTTTTTAACGGAGTTAGAGCTTTACCTTTTCAATAATTGAGGGGGCCTCGTCGTAGGTTAAATTAGTTTAGGGAGTGTCTTAAGTAAAAGAGGTATATTTGAGGGAGTGTCTAGGTGAATTACCCTATTTGAAATGTTTCTTACTAGTTTGACTTAGGGGTGTAACCGGTTCGGTTCGGTCCGGTTCAGAGGGGTATTTGACTGAACCGAGCAAAACCGGTTCGGAGGAACTACAGAACCGAAACCGAGTTTTTGGGATCGGTTCGGTTCCGGTTCGGTTCGTCCCGGTTCGGAAGTCGGTTCGGTTTGGTTGGGGAAGAGAGAGAGAGAGAGAGAGAGAGAGAGAGAGAGAGAGAGAGATGAACAGATCCAAAAACGAACAGATCTACAGATTTTTGAATACACAGCCAATTTGTATACAAACAAACAACGATCTAATCTGTAATACCCGTCCCGAGTATTTAATGTTTAGTTCATATTTTTTTTAAATGAATTGGAGGAGATTGGGGTTAAATGGTTATACGTTAGAAGTACGAGGATTTGAGTGTGTTTGAGTATGCTTAAATATCATTGATTGGGAGTAGTTTTGGAGATGTGGGGGTGGCTACACCCAATAATTTTGCTAGTGGGTGGGATATTTGGTCTTTCCTTTTCCTTATCTGATTACAATCAGAGAAGAGAGAGGGAGACGTAGGAGAGAGGCAGAAGAAGAAGAAGGAGAAGAAGAAGAAGAAGAAGAAGGAAAAGAAGGGGAAAAATTGGGGAAAACTTAATTCAAGGTAAGGGTTTTGATTCTTGATCTTAATTTGTTAATCTTTGTAGTTTTTGGGTAGTAGAATCTGGTATTCTACAGTTGGGAGGAAGGTTTAGAGATTTCTTTTACAGAAAATTCGTGATCAAGATAGCTTTGGGTGTTTGGTTGTGGATGAACTTGGATCTGCCATGATTTTGAGTGAATTTTCGGATGTAGTTTCCGAACTCGTAATTTTATGAAATTTTTACAGTAGCTACCCATGGATGTCTTCGGTGTTGTGTTAAATTTTCGTGATTTTATGAGAAGCCCAGAAAATATGAAAAATGTTTTACCGAGCTGCTGTCGGGTTCGCGTCTGTGCAGACAGCACTGACACTCTTTGGAAAAATGGGCATAACTCATAGCTCGAGTATCCGTTTTGCGAACCTCTTTTTGATTTGGAAACTAGACTCGTATACCTTCGAGATTATGTAGGGCTTGTGCCTTAAATTTCTGTAGGAAATAGCAGTTTTTGATTTGAAGTTGTTGGTTGAGGAATTCTGAAAACCTGGGCAGCCTTTTGAGTTGAGTTTTTCATGAAGTTTGTTATAGCTAAGCATGGTTAATGGGTATGGGTTTTTATGGGTTTTATGTGTTGATGAGTTGGTGATGTTTTGGAGTTGGAATCGTTGGTGTAGGTGGAGTAGATGATTTATAATGAATTGTTGAGTGAAGAAGGTTCTGCAGAATTTATAATCTTGTGATTTTGTTGTGTAAATTCGATTGAGCGTATCTACATCATCTGGGCTCCAATTAGGATGAATTTTATATCGAAATCTATGTACTGGAAGTCTACTTTCTAATGGTGGTGGTCTCATAGCTTAATTTTGAACCTATAGAAAGTTGTAGCCAAAATATGACAGACTGTCTGGCTAGGTTATACGTTTGCTGTGCTGAATTTCTGAGTTTGTGCATGAACTCGACTTGGTTCTTTTGCTTATAAAAATCCATGAAAAATCAGGGATTAACTTAAGCATGTGGTAGAGTTGTTTACCAAGTCTTAGCCGATTTTGATGTATATTCTAATTATGACAGATTTTACAAGTGTGTGGATGTCCCTATTGAGTGTTGTGTTGTAGCAAACGGTTTGATTCACGGAGTTGTTGGCTGTGGATTAATTCCACAGTAGCCTTATATTTCCATATTTAAGCATTTGTGCTAATATTTAAAGATGATCATATGCTGATATGGTTTAGCTTGTGGCTAGGTGACAAGTCGGGTCATCGTGAGGTGCCGAAACCGTAAGTTTGGCATACTCCAGTCAAATCAGAGGTGAGTGTGTTTGATATATTCATGTTCAATAACATATAACTGAGTTGATGATGTATTGTTGTAAAGACGGATGTATATTATGTGATGATGACGTGTTGTTGTGAAGATGAATGTTGTTATGCTAATAGATGTTTTAGCTGCTGATGATGTGTTGTTGTGAAGACGGATGTATGTCATGTGATGATGATGTGTTGTTGTGAAGATGGATGTATATCATGCTAATAGATGTTTTAGCTGTGGATATGCATGTATGATGTGTGTGAAAGATGGTATCTGCGAAGGGGCTGTGGATTGAGTTACACAGTGACCTAGGATACATTGTATATTGTGTGTGAAAGATGGTATCTGCGAAGGGGCTGTGGATTGGGTTGCACCGCGAGTACGTTGTGTCAGCTAGCTACCGGTGACAACGAGCGGGGTGTGCTCCCACAGTGACCTAGGATACATAGGATGTGGCAGACGTGCCACTTGCATGTGATTGGTTTTATACATGTTGAAAGTTGTTGTATAGTGATGTTGTGTTTTGGACGTTGAAAGTTGTTGTATAATGATGTTGTGTTTTGGATGTTGATTTAGTTGATGTATAATGTTGTTGTGTTTTGGCATGTTGATTTGGTTATATTTTATTGAGCAAATCTATGTCTCATACACTCTGGATTTCCTTTATGGTTTTCTAGGAAGCAGGAGCTGTGGAGGGGGTCCACTACCAGTCAGCGTTGGGTTGTGTAGTTGATGTCGAGTGAATTTTGGACATGTTGTCATCAAGTACTTTTAAAGATTTGTATTAAGAGAGTGTTTTGAGCACATGTGTTGTTTAAGCTAATCTTCGAGTAGTCGGTTATTGGTGTTGAGTTAGTGATTTAACGTTGGCATTTCTATTTATTTATGTGAAGAAGTCTTCCGCTGTGTTGTTAATATAATAGTTTATTAAGTTGATGTTGAGTTTTGTGTTGGAATGCCACGTGGCTGCACTGACTCGGGCCCACCACGGGTGCCGTTTGCGGGGCGGGGCGTGACATAATCGATCCACACATACACAAACAAACAACGATCTTATCGAGTCGATGTATATAGTCACACAAACAAACCGATATATATATACAAAAAACGATCTATATATTCACACACAAACAAATCGATCTAATCGATTACAATAGGGATGTAATCATTACATACACGAATCCATCGCCGTCGTTGTCCAACACCACGGCATCGTCGTCCAACACCACAGTCTAGATCTCGCCAACGTCACTGTCGAACAACATCACGGCAGCTCCGATCTCAGAGAGAGGGAGAGAGAGAGAGGAGAGGAGAGGAGAGGAGAGGGAGGGAGGGAGGGAGAGAGAGAGAGAGAGAGAGAGAGAGAGAGAGAGAGGGGAACGGCGGTCTTTTGTCGCCGCACCTTCAGTAAAGAGAAATGAACATTTTAGCCTTTTTAGGGATGTTCCTGATGGGTTGGGGTTTATAACTTTATATAGATATAGTCATAAAGGAATCTCTACTAATGAATAAGTATTATTATTTCTCTCAACTATTACTGAACGCTCGTGTGGCCAAGTGGGAAAGTTAAACGGCTTCCACCCAAACGGAGGGGGTTCGATCCCTACTCCCCTCATTTTTTGGTATATACTATTATGTATTTTATATGTACACACATATAACCGGTTCGGTTCGGTTCGAACCGGGATTGAATCTCAAGAACCGGTTCCAAAATTTCTGGAGTCTTCCGAACCGAGAACCGGACCGGTCTCTTATAGAACCGAAAAAAAAATCCGGTTCGGCTCGGTTCGCCGGTTCGGTTCGGTTCTTCGGTTTTTTTGTTCAGCCCTAGTTTGACTTTTATTCTCCTTCAAGCGACAAAAGATCCATCACAGAGACATGGTGGCCACATTAAAGTGTAAATCACGTCTAAAAGAAAGCAAGTCATTTTTCTTGAAGTCACTAATATATTGTTGGGAAAACTTGATTTTAACCATTTTTATTTAATTATTTAAGTGGGTCCCACACGTCCACGTGGCCGGACCCACATACCGTTATGTTTGTCTTAGATAGGAGATTAAGATCGAACCTTTGGTTGGTTAAAATGAAGTTAAGGTGAATGAGAAATTGACCTTGAAAGTGCCTACATGAACTTTGGTAGAAGGGGAAAAATATGATGTCCCACATTGGTGAGGCACAACAACTTCATTGGGTATATGTATCCCAAGTTGGGCAATAAGGGTTGGCCTTTTGGATCATTACAACTTTTGTTGGGGGAGAAGGCATGGACCAAAGCCAAGCGCGCACCGCTGCCGTACACACGGACTAGGTCAGGTCGAGCCAAGTCCGTTTAATTAAAATTTAATTTTCTTTCTCCTTACCGAAACAATGTGTCTGAAATGATTTCTTTCTTTTGCCTTTCCTGTGTGTCTATTCACGAACCAGCAACAGTCATCGGATATGACTGTGCGCTTGCGACAAGGTGTGTCTGTTCGGTTCCAACAACCACATCTTTTTGTCTTGTACCTTTCTGCTCAGGTGCTTATTTATCTATAAATAGGACCCTCCTCCTCTCATGCATTTCACGTTTTCACTTTACTTCCATTCTGCACTTACTGTATATAATATATAATATTCTGAGAGTTGTGCATAGTTTTCTGGTTTGCCTACCAATCAAATTGCAGTGCTGCTTCCGACTGATGAAAGTCGGGCATTCCTGGGAGGCAAACGCCCAAGTTCTCCATTAGCACCGTAGTGGAGGGCGAATTTGCCTTAAGGACAGGGTATTTTGATACTCGCCTCGACTCGAATCGTCTTTCGCCAATTTTCGGTGTACTGAAATTGGCCCGGTACGTTTTCTGATTATTCTTATTTCTGTTTTTGTCTTCATTTCCAAATTATTTTGCAACCGAGTTTCCAAAATATATTTTTTTAGATAAATTTGGGTTTTTATCTCCTCTTTTAGTTGATTTTGACAGTTGACACTATGTTTTTTTGAAAATTTCCCTTCAATAGGCACTTCAACCGAAGGGATAGCCAACTTTATGTCGTCATATATCCAAAGGGTTTGATTCTCTCACGTCCCTTACCATCCAATTGAGGGCTTTTGTGTCTTTTGATGGAGCAATTTTTGGGTGTCGGATAGGCACCACGTGACCATGTATGAGTATTTATCTCGGCCTTCCAAAACACTAGTGGATGGTCTAAGTTCTAAAGAGAAGTGCTTTAGAAACATATGCATAAAATGAATCTATTTCAGTTAGCTCCTTCATGCCTATTATAACTAGTTATTTCGGTTTTTTATTAGTGGCTTTAACTATAACCTCCGCTCTATTGATTAGTCTGAGCAAGATACGACTTATTTGAAATTCATCTTTGAATTGAACAATTTATAAAAGGAAATCCTTATGGGGTTTTCTGCTTATTCTATAGTTACTTACCGTATCAATTGCCAATTTTCGATTATTGCGAGGAGAGAGAGAAGAAATTTGGGCCGTTCAAAAGTGTTTTGAACAGTTGGAATGGGTGCTCGAGCACATCCATGTGGTTCCTGCCCAACAACCTTCCTTTTTATGGCTCACACTAACTAGCAAAATTGGTAGTCTTTTGAGAACTTGCTCACAACATTGTTTTGTTGAAAGCTTTTTTACACAGATATGAATCATTTTTAATAGGATAAATATATTTTATTTTCAATAGATAAATAGATTTTGATCTTTGTCAAAATATTTATTAAAAGAATTTATCTTAGCATAATGTTTTTCAATATTCGATCAACGTAAATTTTTTTTTTTTTTGGTCATTTGTTAATCCTAATCTATACTATCCTTGGGGACTGAGGGAGGGGAATGGGTGCTTACGAGAATCGAACCATGCCCATGTGTATGAGAGTATAAGAGAGGCACCAACCGCACTCCACTCCACTCCACTCCACTTGCATCACCGTAAATTTTTGACAGAGACAATGTTTTGCCAACTTTAGAAAAAATAAACAATTTCGATAAGAAAATACTCCTAAGCACCAAAAAGCTGAAGGGCCACAAATGACAAGACGTAATTTAGGCGATTCGGTCCCGGAAAATGATATGGGTACCCCACATGTGCACCTTAAATGCACACTACCGTGAGTTGTCAAATGAGTAGAGGTCCAATGTGGGGTTCACCCAAAAAATGGGCCTCTCCTCATTTGTCATCTCAGGGTGGTGTGCATTTGGAATACACATGTGGTGTAACCGTAGCATTGTCGGTTCAGTCCCTTTCAGGAGAATTGAGAAGGCAATCCAAAGCCATATCCAATCAAGGTAGTTTTAGACGCAAAGGCGTTTACTTTTGCGAACATGGTGACAACACTGTTTCCATCTCAACGCTTCCATCACTTCCATTCCCTTCTCAACTATCACCCATACCCAATCTGTAACCATAAACATCTCCAACAAAAATGTATGGGAATTCGATGGAAATTGATACTTCTACAGAGAATTCGATTTGGCTCTTCGACTATGGCATCTTAATGGAAGACGACATCTCCGCCAGGGGAACCACCTGCTTCAGCTGGCCATCGCAGGATCTCAACAGTTGCTCTAATGTAAGGTGTGTGCCCCCCTAATTCCCCTTCTTGCTCTGCTACTCATGCTCAGACTTTAAGTGAGACTACTAGGACGGTGAGATTGGTTTCATGATTAGTTAGATGGGAGTAAATTAGCCCGTACAGCTGAGTTACATATAGGAAAAAAGAGAAAAGAAAATATGTGAAACTGAGACAAGTAGCTGAGATATTAAGTGGGTTTGAATTGGATTGTTAATCTTTTCCATTCAAGGAGTGTTCTGAAGTTTCATATTTTAGTATGGCTTTATGTGTCCTTTCTTTATGTGATTTAGTTACTTGTCGTTGAGTTTATAAGAGGATGCCAATTTTTCTGGATGACTTATGTGGCAATTTGGCATCTTCAAATTTGTCATCCACAAACTCTACATTCAAATTTGGACTTGTCAAAATTTTTTTGGAAGTTTTATTGTCAAAAGTTGACCTTTATACAGATTTGACAGAGCTATCTGTTGGGATTCTCCCATGTGAGGCAGAGGTGTGCGAAACGGGGGATTATTCCACGGGGCCTCCCCATGCTCCAACCACACAGGATCTCTCCCTATTTGTTTATTTTGTTTTGAGGGAGAGAGGAGTGTGAGGGTGTGTGTGTGTGCATAGAAGACGGAATGGGGAATGGTGCTGTCCCTTAGCATGGGTGCTGAGCCGATGATGGCGTTTGTGGTTGGCCATGGACAGATCATATTTGTTCGATAGCGGATGGTTTGGATTTGTCTGAACAAGATGTGGTCTGAGCCATCTATGGCCGACCACGAACGATCGTGATCGGCTAGCATCCATGCTGTCCCCGAAAGGACAACAACCCACCTTGGGTCCACAGAGAGAGAGAGAGAGAGAGAGAGAGAGAGAGAGAGAGAGAGAGAGAGAGAGAGAGAGAGAGAGAGCAGTGAGAGCTTCCTCCTTCGGGAGGGAGCTGTGCTTCAGATACTTTGTTGGAGCACGGTGTGAGCGGAGGGGTGAGGTTTGAGCGCCGGGGTACCGGTTTGTGGTCCCCGGGGAGCTAGTAGGTGCTCTGGCAGCCCTTATATACACACACACACACGCACACCATTGGAGGAGTTTTTCCTTGATTTCTCTGGTGTGTTGACTGCGTGTGTGACCCCGGACGATCCCAACAATCGAAAGTGAAATCAATTGAGGGACGTCGAATCCACAAGTTCACTTGAGGAAAGGTTGGAGGGGCTTTGGCTTCCTTTTTTGAGCATTGCGATTTGGGAGCTCCCATTGGAGTTGCTCTAAAGCATCTATTGGTGTCGCGCTATCCTTTACTGTAAAACAGTGTTAGTAGGTCATCTGAAACCCGTTACTCAGCCTTGAGAACCTAGTATCCAGTGAAAACCTAGGTAAAAGCTCATTTTAAGTAAATCACTCTAATGAGCAAACTTGGGTATAAGCTTAAATCTGAGTAATACAGGGTAGAGAAACAAAGTTGGAAACAACAACGTGATCTTGCAATATTTGAGTAAGAAAATAGAGTCCCCCTTGATTTGAGTTGAAAGTGATGCCCATTTTGACATGGATTTGATTGGAGGGGTGGACAGGATTTTGTGGTACTTCTATTATTCGATTTCCGTATTGAAGATTTTGATGATTTCGAGTTGTTTACTCTTATTGATCACATGACTTGGTGTATTTGGACAGTTCTTAGTGTCTCGCCAAGATCCAAAGATGAGTAAGTACTAAAGCTTAGAATAGATAATTGAGAAAACATCATATTAATAATGGCCTCAGCACTTGATTTTCAGGTTGAACTCGCCTTGTTGAGTGAAGTGCAAGCCCACCTGATTAATGTCTAAGCTGTGTACTGAGATATGTAATTTTCGAATGTTTATAGGCCATATCTTTCTATTAGAACAAAAATTTTGCAAGGATCTTTCTAGAATCTTTCCATTCTTTAGATATTCAGAAATTAAGCAGTATTTATTGGCTACGTAATATGCAAATCTACTTGAATGAATCTGTCCTCGTACACAAGGCACTGATATTGTGGGAGTAAATGGATAAACGAGTATTGTTTTGCAATTTTCGTAAACAGTGGGAAGATATTGGGAGAGTAATTATCCTTAGCCGTGCAGTAAAATTTTGGATGGGTTCACTTTTTCGCATTTGAGTATCTTTTAACAATGAGATATGAACAGTTTGATCAGAATGCCAAAACATCTAGTACAAGAGAGTAGTCCTATCCGGCCACAAAAAAAGGCTCAACGTTAGAATTTTTATCTGCCTTGTTGGAAGGCTTCATAAATAAGGTATCTATACAAATTATTTTTCATTTTGTTTCCATTCGTAGCATTTTGACGGTTCTCTGTTTCCAGTGTGGAAATTGATTGCTTGTTTGGAGATTCAGAAGCCCTCAAGGAAACTGGCTCTCGGAAAAGGTAAAAGTTTGTCCTGTTGGTTGACATTGTTAGGAAAAGGCGTTATAGAATTATGAAAAGGATTTATGAGCAACTGTCCATTTGGTTCCCCTCTTTCTTATTTTTTCTTTACACTCTTTAGCTTCGATAAAAGCTCCAAGTTAATAGTATAGCAAGTTATACATGGTGATGTATATATATCGTTCCCCACTTTCTGAGTATTCCTTCACTCTATTGATAAACAGCTGCTTAAAGTATCCCATGGAACTTTGAAACATCTATCTTTGAATAAAAATCCTTGGGTGCTGAAAAGGCGAGAATTTAATGATTGTTATGAGGTTCTTTAGAACTTCTTTATTTTCTGTCGTTCATCTTTTGTTTCTAGTCATATCACCCACTTGCTGAACTTACAATGTGTTGCTCAATGGTTGTGTAATTGAATTGGTTGCCTTAACTGGCTACAAAATTTTCCGGGATTGAGGATCCTTGCATGGATTTCCTGAAGATTCCTTTGAACACCATTACATAATTATAGTGTTCAATGGTCGAAAGGTTGTTTGGGTACCCAAATGACAGGTCTGTTGTTTATCCAAGTATCTGTATCATTATTGCCCTTGTCAAGCTTTGAAACAGTTTATGTAATGAAAAGAGATGGAAGAAATAAACAAAACTTCTCCATTGTATTTGGGGTCCAATCCATATGTAATGAAAAGAGATGGAAGAAATAAACAAAACTTCTCAATTGTATTCGGGGTCCAATCCATTCCCAAGAAGTTTTAGCACTAGTCAGCAGATGCTATTGTATCCATTTCTGTTTAACACCTCTCTCTCTCTCTCTCTCTCTCTCTCTCTCTCTCATGCTACGTATGAGAATGTATGAGTATCACTTTGCAGGTTGAAGTCTGAATCATGCAATGCATCTGGCTCCAAAGCATGTCGGGAGAAATCACGAAGAGATAGGCTGAATGAGAGGCATGCTATTATTCGATTTTACTCATTGGTGTTTTCTATATATTATTTCTAAACAGTGCAAATTCATTTGTACATGATTTGAAGGTTCGTGGAATTGGGTTCTGTTCTGGAGCCAGGAAGGCCCCCCAAAACAGACAAGGCTGCTATTTTAGGTGATGCTGTCCGTGTGGTGAGACAGCTGCGAAGTGAAGCCCAGAAGCTGAGGGAGTCAAATGAGAATTTGCAAGAGAAGATTAAAGAACTGAAGGTGAGTTTGGGTTTCAATCAGGTTTCTGAAAAATTACTCTTTTTCAGTCTGTCAAGGGATGAGACGGCTTCCTCTGTCCCATTTTGTTAGTCCTTTTTTGGCTGTTCCAAGATTATGAGGGAACACACTTATTTGAATGATTGAATTGAAATTTCAAAGCATTAGTTCAGGCATGACCTTGTATTTCCATTTGAATATGTTTTTAACTCTAATGAGAGTGAGCTTTAGAAATCTAGTACTTTTTTTTTGAACTTATCTAAACTGATAATTTGAGACTATCACAAAATGGAAAAGAGGTGTACAGGGACAGAGGGAGTAGTTAGAGATCACAGATTCATCAGCATGTCACTCAAGTGTTCGTGGTTATAAATAGTTGTTTGGAATTTAATGATTTGGGGTGAAATATGTGGTTGATTTCTTTATTTTGGCAATGTGCTCTTAATTTTCTACATGACCAGGCTGAGAAGAATGAGCTCCGTGTTGAGAAGCAGACAATGAAGGAAAAAATGGAGAAGCTGGAGCAGCAAGTCAAAGCCTTGACTTCACATCCAGGTCAAGGCTTCCAGCCTCATCCCTCTGCTATGCCTACTGCTTATGGTGCTCACGGGCAAACCGCTGATAACAAGTTAATGCCTTTCATCAGTTACCCTGCTGTTGCCATGTGGCAATTCATACCACCTGCTGTGCGTGACACGTCGCATGATCATGTCCTCCGTCCTCCAGTTGCTTAAGTTTGTTGATCAACGGTCGGTCCATGTTTCCTCATTTCCAAAGAATTTTCATTTGTCATATAAATTCTCATTGTTCTCAATCATGTTGATGTTGGTCTCTTGATACGCATGAACTTTATGCGGTGGATGATGATGTTTAGGAACTGAATACTCTTCTATGTCTGTGCTGATTTTCTGTAACATAAGCGAATACAGTCAATACACTATTTTTCTCTTTCTAGCAGAATTTTTTACATCTGTCCTGCCTGATTATTTCAGAACTTGGAGAAATTCACAGGGTTAAATGCTATTTCCTTTCCCTTTTAGCAAATACATCAAACATTCCATCCAAGCTACAACTAAGTTTGCAGCTGCATTACATGTTTTCCACTGTTGTGCATATATATAATAAATATCAATCAACGTAGGTAGAATTGCACCGTTCAGGAAAAATAATCTGGTTTGAATTAAGAAATTTTCATGCAATAATCTGGGAAACAAACAAGAAAGGGGAAAAGAAAATCAACTCCAAGAAATAAATCAACAGCAGTACTAAAATATTGTGAGATTGTTCCTCCCCTTCTCAGGTTTTTCATCAAAAGCTCAAAGACTCTGTAGCATCACCATGGCAAAACCGAATCCTACAGCAGACCCAATTAGTGTATTGGCTAGTGTAGCTGCTGATGAGGAAGATGGCTTGGCTGAGCGGCTTAGAGAAGGAGCAAGTGAAGGACTGCTCACAGGTAATTTATGTGGTGAAGGAGCTAGTGCCGTTGCTGGAGGTGTTGTGGCGGCAAGCGTGTCGATTTCAACTTTCATTCCTTGGCTACAATGCCCAAATGTTCCACACATGAAGTATCTCTTGCCTGGAGAAGAGAGAGGGATGATGGTGTTGCCGCCACTGTAAGTCTGAATTGAGTTGGTGCTCGTGCAGGAGTCGTAATCTGTCTTGGGCACCTCAACCACGTCGTGGTTGGACGCGTAGCTGAAAGCTGCAATTAAAGAACATTATTTTAGCGGATTTGGTAGCTCGTGATTATAGCAGGTGAACATGTAACAATGTTATTGGATCTTATTTTCAGAATCTGGTTTGTTGCCATCATATTACACTTAGCGATGTCTGCTATTTTTGTTTTCTGTTCTGAGGTTCTTGAACCCAGAAAACAACCCAGGTCTCAGGAAACACCAACAAACATATTTTCACAATTGAAAGTGAAACATAACCAATGACTATGAGCACTGTCGAACATTTTCTTCTTCTTGTTTCTGCAAAACACGAAATCCAAAAAGTGGAGGACGAAAACAAGGAAAACGAAAAAAAAAGTACCGAACTGACAAACCTTGAAAAGATTTTAATTACTTACCCAAACTGTCTCCCACAGTAAAATTTTGTGCAGCCGCCCATTGTGCGAGGTTAGTGCTGGTATCCCAGCCGCCGTTGGGACTGCCAACAGTGTAAGTTGTTGCCATGGCTGCATTGATGATCACGGCTATAACAGCCAAACCAGTTAGTGTTCTCAGCATTGCCATTGAAGTCACAATGTGGAATTCAGTGGTTGGAAAGCAGAAGCTTATTCCAGAGGGGATTGTTGTTGTTTGGGCTTATCAAGTTGGGAAATCAATTCCATTTATATAGACAGAAAGGTGTGCAAATGGCAGAGTGATTTTTCAACGGGGATAGTATTAGTTTACGTCTTTGATCGTTTTAGTTGCACTAATCATAGTAAGATATGCCGTTGACAGGTGGTTTTTCTAGAAATTAACTTTTTTTTGTTTTTTTTGTTTTGACGGTCTGGAGTGTTTAGGCCAACTTACACGCACCCTGATTAATCCCATCTCCGGTTTGGTCAAAGGCACGCCATTTACGTTGGGACTAGAGATTCGTTTTCCTTTCTAAATTTATGCCGCGTATTCCGATTCTACCCTCTTAGGTACGACTGCATACATGATCAAGTCATCAACCCTCCCCCATACCCAATATGCGGAAGCTTCCAGTACTGAGTACGCCCTTTTTTTCATTTATTTTCTATTCTACTACTAATTGCTAGTATTTGTTTTACAACTCCCAAAGACTTTCTTGAGACTTCTGGTTGGCAGGTAACTACTGTGCACTAAAGCAGAGTAAGTCCCATAGTACACAATTACACATGATTAATACAGATCACTCTATAATTGTGCAAATATGATTACATACACTATCATATGCATATATATATATATATATATATATATATATATATATATATATATATATATATATATATATATATATATATGTATATGTATCAGACAGAAAAGGTTCGAGTATTTTATGGAGTGGTTGTGGCATCCATGTGATGTGGGGAAGATGATACTATGTGACACATTTCTATCTACTGAACTGGTTATGCTCTCTATCTACGCTGGGACTAGAGATTAATTTGTTTTCCTTTCTAAATCTATGCCGTGCATTCCAACTCTACGCTCTTAGGTAAGACTGCATACATCAAGTCTTCAACTCTTCCCCATATCCCGCATAAACTGGAGTTTCACGCACTGAGTACACCCTTTTTTTTTAATTTTTATTTTCTATTGTATTACTAATTGCGACTTTCTTGAGGCTTCTGATTGCCAGGTGACTAAGGCCATGTTCCACTAACAAAAAACTAGATTTGTTTTAAATAAAAAACTACTTCATTCCACTAAAAAACCCCCACAAAAAACTAACAAAAAAACCACTTCATTCCACTAACCTAAAAAAAAACCAAACTACTATAATCATGTAAAATTACGAATCTGCCCTCCCTTCAAATTATTTTTTCCCGGCTACTATTACTGTGTCAGAGAAGAGAGAGGAGGAGAAATGGGAAAGGGTGGGCCCATGGACAGGTGGTTGCATGTGTGTGGTGGGGGAGAATATTTAATTGTTAAAGGGGAAGGGTCCACTGTTGCTGTGTCAAAAAACTAGATCATGCGCTGGGTTTTTTTTTTTTTTTTTTTTGCCGTGGCTTTCAAAAAAAAAGGGACTAACAGTTGTTTGGGTACAAGGGTAGGTTGGTAATTTGGTAACACAACTCAAAAAACCAAAAAACTAAAAAACTACTTTAGTGGAACAAGTGAGTTTATTTGAAAAACCAAAGATCAAAAAAACCAAAAAACTAAAAAACTACTTAGTGGAACACCCCATAATTACTGTGCGCTAACACCGAATATGTCCCATAATACACATGATTAACACTAATCACTCTATATTTGTGCAAATATGGTTACATACAATATCATACGCATATATATGATCAGACAGATAAGGTTGGAGTATTTCATGGAGTGGTCGTGGCATCCATGTGATGTGGGGAGGATGATACTATGTGACATTTTTCTATGAGAGGGGTTCAACTAATCCAAGTGACCAACTCACCATCTCCAAGATCTAACTCCAAATGAAGTGTATCTTTGAAGCTGTATGGAAAGTAGGTTTACCGAATGCCTAGCAAAAAAAAAAAAAAAAAAAAAGTTACCGAATCTAAGTATTTTGTTCTTTTGATCTGCGAATTGGAGTCGGGGCTTACGGATTTGCTTATTCCGAAGTCTATGGTTCAAATTTGTTTAAACCAAGGTCTTAAACAGCTCCGGGTCATGCAACGGTCACTGTCGCCGTGTAATAGTATTGATGTCTCCAACAATGCGCAACGAGAATCAGTTGTAAAATGCCGCGAATTTTTGCAAATCAATTTTGATAAAAAAATATTAAGTGTCTAAATCACCCGTAAAGGTCGAGTATCGGCCGGAAACCGGTCCAGGAATCGTAATTGGACCGACACGTAGCACGAACTGGTTGATAAGCATGCAATTTTTTTATCTAACCAGTATATCGGGTTGTGACGGTATCTGAAGGCTAAAATACCATTCATGTTATAACGGCTGATTGTTAAAATTTTGGCTCAAGTGTAACCAACTAACCATATCAATTTTTGTGGAGCTAGTCTAGGAGATTTGCCCTAATTTTAATATCGGGTCTTTTGTTAATGGACGGTAAAATTGATCTCTCAGGAGGAATTAGTCAATGGATGCATAAATTGGTCCGACACGAGAGAGAGAGAGAGAGAGAGGGAGAGAGAGAGAGAGAGAGGGAGAGAGAGAGAGAGTTTCGTTAATAGACAGCCTAATTCAAGTGTTAAAAAACTGTACAGTTGAAAGATTTTGACTATGGTATGGACCATGGTTGGTGGGGGGAGAGAGAGAGAGAGAGAGAGAGAGAGAGAGAGAGAGAGAATTCGTTATTTGGCAGCCTAATTCTGTACTAAAAATTTTGCGCAGTTAAAATATTTTGAAGATTGGTATGGTTGGGAAACCAACCTGGCGATTCCATATGATTGGAAGATGAGATCAAACGGCCATGACGTATCGAATCAAATCCTCGAAGGGATATGAAACTCTCTCTCAGTATTCATTTTGTTTAGTCTTTTTTTGACACTTATAATGTTACGATACGAAAGTATTGTGTCGTTGAAAAGTAAGAATTTAAAAGGAAAAAGATAAAATAAAAAAAACAAGTGTAATTACGTTTCCGTGCATGAGAAGTTTTTTTATAACCGGATGTTCGAGCCACCTTGTGTGCACCTCGACTAAGACCTTATATGCAGGCAAACCCCTAAATCCCTTGACAAGACCACTTTGCGAACCCCTTGGGATTGTTTCCATGATAAGTTGAAATCTCAAAATAGATCAACAAATGAGGACACACATAAGAGTATTCTATATACGAAAAGTAATCAGACTCGGACACTCTAAATTATGAACTATGTAAAAAATAAAAGAAGTAGAAATAAGTTTCATAAATGATGGTCTTGATAGATGACATTAGTAGGAGGAAAACAAGATTATGTTGTAGAATGATGAATAATTGGCCACATATTTATAGCTTAGAAGAGGTGTAGTTCCTTGTGCTATGTGCAAAGGGGGAAGTACATTGTGTTTATGTACTATCAACTTCAGTACGTTCGCAAGTACTCAACTGTGTGGTACTAATATTTCATCATACCAATTCAGTGTCCCCAAACAAGTAGAGGGTTAAGGGCCAGTCCGGTCCAGTTTGTGATTTTGTGGGCCTATCTCAGGCCCATAATAAGGATCGAAACCGTTTATTTTGTTTGAGCTCGTCAAGACCTTAACCGTGCGAAAAATGAGGTCGATTGAATACCAATTAATACCTAATTTGATCATATTTATCTTGAAAAAATACACATTTATCTTCTTGAAGCAAATGGGTTAGATCCAGTTTGCACAGTGCATTTTTTCAAGATAAAAATCTAAGGTATTTGAGCGACATAGATTTTTTATGTAGTTGAAGTTCTCGGCGAACTATCCTATGCAGGAAAAAGTGTTGCAAAGCTAGAAAGAAGGTTCTTAAGTTGTGGCAACTTTGAGGTCAAAAGTTATTTCTGAAATTCATTTTTAATCCCTGCACTTAAAATGATAAATTGATCACTTTCAATTTTGATTCTTTACCTTTGACAGAAAGGGCAACGATGCAGGTACTTTTATTGGATTGACCCGCCCTCTAAAGAAAAAAAAAATTGGAGGCAAAGAAGGAACTAGCTTTAGAAAGTGAGAATGCAGTCTAGATCTGAAGTGTGAAGACATGTAAAAAATCAATCAAGACCTAGCGAAAGCGAACAAGAGCTGAAAAAAATAAAATAAAATGACGGCAGAAAAGGCTAAAGTGGACTCCTACAAATGCAAGTGCTTGATGCTAATAGTTGCATACATCATTTTGTATTTAACAAGGAAAAATGTAATTGTTGAAAATGTGAAGTATCAGCCATGAAGTTGCACATCTACTTAATGACCACTAGATATGTAATGAATAAAGTTATGGTATTCTATGCCATTGAAGTATTTGGCAATTGACTACTCGTTGTAAGAGCTAAAAAACAGAACAAAGCCAGTTTTGCAAATGAACAAGACTGACAACATTGTACCAGGGACGGAGCGAGAAATTTCACTATGGAGGGGCGAATATATATTTCCAAAATACTGTACTTTGCAGGGTAAACCTATATAATTCATAGGAAAAAAAATTATTTCTGTATAATACTAGAGGCTTTTCTTTTTTTTTTTTTTTTTGCAGGGGGCGACCGTCTCTACTGGCCCCTTTTTGACTCCATCCCTGCATAGAACCAAAGTTTTCCCAGAAATGAAAAATATTCATAACGAAATAAAACTGACATGGAGATGCCATACCTGAAACATAGAAGCAAAGTTCTTCTCTTCTCCTTAGAAGCACTGAAACAAATTAACAAGTTCCCACAATGAAATGAAAAAAAGAAAGAAAAAAGAAGGTAATTCTGAAACAGATTCTCTACTACTTCAGGTCACAACATGGCTTCATTGGTTCACCAAAAACATACAAGTGCATAATTGCTATTACAAAAATAGACCACATTATGGTTCTGAAAAACTACCTATGGATCCCAAAACAGAATCTGAAGCAAACAGAGTTTCCAGTTAGCCTCATTTGAGATGGCCTAAATGTTAAACATCATGGGAGGGTGTTGTGCATTGCTGGTATTTCATCTTCCTCTTCCTCTTCCGCTGGTATTGTGCACTGGCGTCGGGTTTCTAGATCCTCTTGAGAGGGCATCCACATTCCACAGGGGCTTTGCATGGTGTTGTGGTCTTGTTTCTCAGATAATTTGCAAGTCATTTTCATACCTCTTTTACTGGACGCAAAAGCACCTCTGGAGATGTATTCTGTCTCGCGTCAAATATTATATCTTGGAGTTCTAAAAGGCAAAAGATTGCCACATTATTATCAGGCAAATATGAGTATATTGCATGTAGAGATCCAACTTGCGAAGCCGTTTGGCTGAGAAGAATTCTATTTGATATGGGGCACAGATAAGAAAGTGATACAACTATTTATTGTGATAGCATCAGCCATAGCAATGAATAAAAATCCAGCACTTGATGGTAGAACGAAACCCATCGAACTCTGACATCAATTTATCAGAGACATGGTATAGAAAGTGAAATCAAAGTTAGAGTTTGACAACACTAAATCAAAGTTAGAAAGTTTTTCAACACCAAGGAACAACCAGCTGATATAATGAGAAAAGCAGTAACAACAAAGTTATTCTCATAATTTCAAGAGAGCAATTCTCATAATTTCAAGAGAGCAATTCTCATAATGCGACGGTCATTTGATAATATGCACTTGTGTGTTTTGGGAAACTTATGAAGCTATGTTGTTATCTAAAGTAGTTGTGAGGGCATCTGCAGTAATGAAGTTAAGGTAAAATTAGTATGAGGAGTAGTCAGTTAACATTTTTGTGGGTTTAATTAAGTTCCAATGATATTGCTTGAGTGTAGTTTGTGTCATAAAAGTTAGTGACAGACATAAACAAGTATACATATGTATTGGTACGACTAAAGTTGCCTCAAGTGGGGCCGGCTACTTTTCACGTTTGGAAAGCTCCTTTATGGAGCAGTTGGTATTCCTTTTTTTTTTTTTTTGAGCCATTGGATGTTTGGGTCCCACTAGATCATAAATTTAACTAAACACTAACTACAACACTGGAGCACAAATACAAAAGTTACCTAACAACACCATAATATCACATATGTGGACCCCATCTTTTGTACTTTTGTGTCATATAACAACACTTTTTTGTCATAACCATTGGGGATGCCCTGAATCTGTTCCTGCATTACCCCTTTTTTTAATCCATTGTGAGAACTTGTTAATCTGTTTCACTGCTTGTAATGAGAAGAGGGAAAACCTTGATTCTATGATTACATTGTGCACTGCGGTAGTGTGATATACAACAAGAAACAATACTCCCTCAGCACCAAATTTTTTATTTTCTCATTTAAATGCACGTGTATCTTTCAATCTATGATATTTTTACAATTTTGAAAACTTTTTTTTTTTAATATAACTCATCGAGAACTATCAAATGAGATTCATTTTGCATATATAAAACTTTAGAACGGAGGAACTGCATATATAAAACTTTAGAACGGAGGAACGGAGGAAAAGAAATAGTGAAAGTGGAAAAGAAATTTAGAACGGAGGAAGTATAATTTTTTGTGAATTATAGTGCCGCTATGCAAGACAAAAATATCCTATTATATGGAAGATACATATGTTCTCTTCAGTTGCAATTTTCACTTGTGTAATGCCTCTAAATCATGAAATGGCATAGTTATTGTGACAAAACAAAATTAACCAGCAAGTTGGTGGATGCAGAGTTCAAAAAATTCATTGCAGAAGATCAAACAGAGTTCTAAATGTCACAAGTTTTCAAAGCAATTCTTTAATCGTTAATGTTAAGCCAAAACAAATGAGAAACTATCATTTTCCATTTATAATGGTAAAGATTTTCATGCAGATTCCTGTGCCGCGTTGGCAATTCTCAAGTTGGAAAGTCGCCGAAGAGATCATATCTATTCGTGCGGATTTTTGTCCCGTCCGCATGATTTTGAAGGAGAGTAGTTTGTGATCCGAGGAATCCATCAGTTTTTTTGAGGGGACGGATTAATACGATTTCAATTGTTGAATGGTGGAAGTGGCTGCATAAGCGGTAATAAATTTGATTTCCGCCATTTTAATGGCTGAATTTATCGCATTCCCTTGGCCCTTTCCAGCCACCGACCGACTCTGAATCCGACGAACGCACAGCGCCATTGTCACCAGCCTCCGTCTCTGCCGCACAGCGCCACCTCCGTCGTCTCATCTTACAGGTGAGTTGTTTTTTGGGTTTCAGGATTAAGTTTTGGATGTTTTTTGTTCAGGATTCTAGACTTCTAGTGGCATTTTGTATTATAACTATTCTTTAGTTGTGAACGATGGGCTCAATTTCTTAAACAATCAGTTTGGGTCCCCTTTAGCAATTAGTTTATTGATGTCCTCATATTCCCAAATTCTTGAAAGAAAAGTGTTTTAGGAATCACTTTCGATTCTGAGTTTTGATTTTGAATCTGTTCAGGATGTTATTCCCCTGAGTTAAGGTAGTAATTTCAAAAGAAAGTGTGAAACTAGTTCTAAATTAAAGATAGCAGTTGCTTACGCTGGAATAATGGTATTATTCTTGTTTAGTGCTCATGAACAACGGTTCCAAGAAAAAGCTAGAAAATAACAGCATAATTCGAAAGGAGATCTCTAATAACTTTAACAAAGCACTCACTTACCAAAAAAAAAAAAAAAAAAAAAAAAACTTTAACAAAGCACTAAAATTTGTTGAATAGCTGCTAATGTTGTTGATAAAGGTTTCGTTTTTCTCACGAAAAGGTAACGAGCAGGGCCGGCCCTGAGCTAAGGCTCAGTAGGCCGGTGTCTTAGGCCCCCCCAAAAATGAAAAAATAAGGCCCCCTAATATTTTTTAGCACCAAAGTTTGTAGGCCCATTTTAAGTGATGATGGTGGACGATGCTTTTGATTCTTGTAGTACAATGTATTTTTTGGGTTTTTTTTCATGTTAAATACATGCATGTAGTTTTGAAATGGTGTTTATCGACTTTATACTTAGTTCCGCTAGCATTTTTAAGGGCCTTCATTTTCAAACTTTATCTTAGGCCCCTGAAATGTCAGGGCTGGCCCTGGTAATGAGAGGGAAAAACATCTTAAGCTATGCTTATTCGAGCTCAGTGGGCATCTTTTGTCTGCCAAACATAAGAGTTATAGCTTTTTACTGAGTACTTTGTTAACTACTCCGTATATTGAAGTTAAGTTCTGACAAACTATAACATTACTCGTGTACTAATATTAACTTAGTTCCAAAGTTTAACCACCTTGATTAGGCATTGACCACAACTTTTTTTTGGATTAGGCATCAACCATGCTTTTGAAGAGATCAGATTCTGACAATTGAAAGCGCCCCTATAAATCCTCAAATTGATTAAACCCACACCAAAAACACACTTGAAGTGGAGCTCCTTGAAGTCCTCTCTCCCTCGCATGGCTACCACACCTAGCATTGTAATAGATGAGCGAAATAGGGAACTATACAATGCACTAATGAATGAAAACAAGAAAAGGGTGCTTGAACTTTGCAAGCACTTTGAAGATGGTCCATTGCATGTGGTAACCATACACGAGGACACAGTACTTCACTTAGCCACATACTCTAAGCAAGTTAACTTAGTTCTTGAATTGCTTGAAAGGGTTCCCCATGATCAACTTTACAAGTTGCGCCGTCCAAACAAGATTGGGAACACCATCCTTCACGAGGCTTCCACTTTAGACATTTTAGTCCCGGCTGCCAAGGAAATGCTGCTCAAGGCACCCGATTTGTTATATATGCGTAACACGTATGGTGAAACGCCCCTTTATCGGTCTGTTTCCTATGGGAAGATTAGGATGTTCAAGTTTCTCGATGACGAAATTAAGAAACGAAAGCAAATAACCAAGGTGGATGTAGAACCAGATCGCGAGGGCTATTATCAGATGCCGAAGAAGACCACTATACTTCACACAGCCGTTGTCATAGAGAAATTTGGTAAGTAGTAATTATTCAACTGATATTGTGTATATCAAATATCCCCCTCTTGATTGGCAGATTTGTTAGCCTTAATTCACTTTCCTTATTGAGAATATGAACAGATCTAGCCCTTTTGATCGCAAAGAGGTATGAACACCTAGTCAATGAAAAAGACAAAGATGAGATGACTGCTCTTCAACTTCTTGCATGCAATTCATCGGCCTTTGAAAGTAAGGGTGGGGGATGGGCTAAGCGTCTCAGCTACTCCAGTATGTACTTCCCCTTTCTTTGACCTTGTAATTCAAACTGATTGAATCTGGCTAACACATGTTATATAGAGTCATTTTCTAGCATGTATTGCGGCTTAAAGATTTGAAAATTGGTTGCTTTTCAGGTTTCTCAACCGAACAAGGTTCAACTGGCAGAGAAGGTATAACGCGAAATTTTACTAGTTTAGTATATATACACAGATGTGCACAAGAGACTTTTGTGACCAATCCTTCAGCAATGTTTGCCAACACACTTTGTATCCATTGTTCTTACATAAAGATTGGTTATTTTTTCAGGTGTCTCAACTGAATGCTTACCTTGCAGAGAAGGTTAAGAGGCCATATATTTTCCCTGATATAGTTCTACGGTTACTATTATTTTCAATAATTGTATATTAAACGGGACTATTATTTCTTACATACACTCGTGGAGAAGTTGCAGGCTATTGGGAAGTGCCTTTGTGGCAAGAAAAAAGGAAGCAGATCAAAAGATACGAATCGGCCTTGAGGCTTGCCAAGTTCTTAATAAAGAAAGATACATCATGGATGACTACTGAAGCCATGGAAGATCAGGATCAGACTAAGTATCATCCATATGGAGAAGGGATCTCCTCCTCTCCTGAACAGAACATAGACAACAACCGGAAACCAGTACCAAGTACTGCAAAAATTGCTGGAACACCATTGTTTTTGGCAACTAAGTTTGGATGTGTGGAGATTGTTAAAGAAATACTCTTACAGTACCCCTGGGCAGTTGATCATATTGATCGTGATGGGCGTACTATTCTTCATAGAGCAATAAAGTACCGCGAGATGAAAATATTGGAAATTGTGGAGCAAATGCGGGTTCCGATGAGGAGGCTGGTGAGAAAGGTCGACCGATATAACAACACCATTCTACATATGGTTGGAGAAAAGACACAAGATCCTGTGGTTTCTGTGGTACAAAGTCCTGCTTTCCAATTGCAAGACAACTTGCTCTTTTTTGAGGTGAGTGCTAGCCACTTGACACCTCATTTTAGACAAGTATAAGTATCAGCACTTGGAAATAATAGCTTCTATCTAGCTTGCTTTCCATCTGAAAATAGTTTCCGTAAGCTGGAATATTGTGTTTTCTTGATTTGCAGCATGTGAAGAAAATATGCCCTGACCATCTACTAAACACAATCAACAAAAACAATAGGACTGCTCAACAGCTATTTGATGAGGAAAATGAAGAACTTCGCAAAGAAGCCAAAGATTGGCTCAAGCGTACAGCGGAAAACAGTTCCATTGTCGCCATCCTCATTGCCACTGTGGCCTTTGCTGCGGCCTACACAATACCAGGTGGTCCCAGTCAAGATACTGGTCTCCCACTTCTCCTCAACAAACCGTTCTTTGTTGTTTTTACCATGACTGATGTCCTTTCCCTTACATTTGCTTTGACGTCAGTGATTATATTCCTTCGAATCCTCACATCCTCCTTTCGCTTAAAAGATTTCAAGCAGTCTCTTCCACAAATCCTAATGCTAGGTGTAACTTTTCTCATCTTATCGGTATCCATGATGATGTTTGCTTTTGCAGCGACTATAATCCTTATGATACATAACAGGGGGCAGTGGACAAAAATTGCCTTGTACACTGCTTCATTCCTCCCAGTCGCCATCTTCGCGCTCTCGTACTTCCCTATTTATTGGTCCCTTATGAAAACTTTCAATTACTCTCTTAAGAAAGTGGCCATGATCTTTCCCCATTGCAATGGTGCTTCTATTTTATCTTGGGCCAAATCATTCTTACCCCATAGGTATAGGCCAAATCAAATGGAAACTTCCATTTCTACTCGCACTCCTGAATCTGAAGCCTCTGATAATCCAGTTCAAATGGCTTAGTTCTGAGATTATAAGAGTTGTTTTTTGTATTTTCATTAATGAAGATATAGGATAAAGATTGTGTGTAAGAAATGCAGTAATGACTTTGAGCTGTATGATTATGGTGTCATTATGTATGGAACTGGAGCAAGAGTGTGTTTGTTACTTTAAATGTAATACAAGCCAGTTGTTTCACTGTCAACGGAAACTATTTGTTCCAATATAACATCCCGCTGTTCAGGAAAAAAGAAATGTAACATTCAGGCACAAACCTTATTGTGTAAGGCACGAGTGTTTCTCAAATTCAACCAACATTCTGAGTTGAACTTCGGTTGTGAACATAGGTTTTTGGCGGGCAGCGAACCACATACGCAAGAACGCAAAGAAGAATCAAGCAAAGACAAAAGGAAAGCTCGACAAGAATGTTCAGGTGGTTCGGCTAAAATGCCGATGGCGGCTCAAACCGGATTTCAGTATGTTCTACGTTCTTAAACTAGGAAGTAGATGCAGTGATATCAACTGGGATTAGCACTGTGGAAGCCCACATACCATATAATTACTACTTCTCCAATAAAGTTTATGGTTCTGAGTCCAGTCGTGCTTCACACACCCAGTGATTTTAATTCGAGCAATCGAGCCCTGTGAACCCTTTCTACTGTTATTGCTCTGTTTATTGTTTCTCACTCCTATATTCCATCATAACAGTAGAGAAAATTACAAATCCAGAAAATACGCAGTAACATGCAGTTAGCAACTATCATGGTCTTGGATAAAGCAAAAAAACCAATAACTTTATCACCAGGAGGGTGTCCGTCGAATGATTTTAATTCAAACCCCGTGAATCCTTTCAGTTGTTTATGCTCTGTTGCTTGTTTCTCATTTCTCTATTCCGTCATCACTTTGGAGAAAATTACAAGTTCAAAAAAGTGATGCAGTAACATGATTAGTTAGCAACGATCATGGTTCTCAAGAAAGTGAACATGTAACGTATGAAAACCAGGTACTTTAACCAAGAGTGTGCCTGTGCTGGACTAGATTATTATTCATGTGTATTTCTCAATGTTTTTTTTTTTTTGGTTGTGTAGAGCTGTCCATCTTGTTTTCACCTCTCTCCTCTCACTCTCAAAAAAAGTGTAATCCCATTGCAATTTGATAATTATGTATAACATGGAATTCATTTGTGTGGGTAAACTGAAAATGTATAATGTGGAATTCATTTTTTTTTTACTTTTTGTCATCCACATCTCTGTTATTGGTATATAAGAATGTGTTTTTATTGCTAATTTATGAACACACGTAGTTTGGTCTTGCCTTGGGATTTAAGAGTTTGCTCCCACCTAGGTCTTTGGTTCGAATCATTTTGCCAACATACTCTTAGGGCCACTAGGGGTTATTCCTGGTCGTTACCTACAGGGCTCCGGAACAAGTTGGCCCGGACATCTAGTTATCCAAAAAAAAAAAAATTTACACGTAGTTTGGTCCCCCCACATTGATAACCCTATGTCCGCCACTGCGGCTCCCACATATATGTTTTGTGTATGTTTCACTAACTAGTTTTCAATTGTTCGTCCTATTTTGTCCTCATATTTTGCTTATTTCCTGCCATTTAAAGTTCTTTAGGAATGGCAATCACTTTTTACTCTCAGTCACATGAACTTTTTGGGATGCTACTAATCTTTTGAGTTGGTGGGTATCTTAACACAGTGCATGAAATTCTCCCAATTGTGAAATCCAATTGTGAAATGATAGCAGTTGCTTATGTTGTAAGAATGGTACTTAGTTATTATTGTACGTCCTAGTGCACACCAAAGACATGTTTTAATAAGGTAGAAAATAACAGTACAACACTGAACTGAGGTGTGTAATAACCAAAGTAAAAAATGGTGGAATGCTTATCTTTATGGTTCAAAGGATTTATTCATCTAGAAGCTGATAACAAGAGAAACACCTGGTCTAAGGCTCTATAAAACACAAGGTGCATGTTTAATGTAACGTCGTATCCTAAGTTTGGCAACTGGTTTGGTACTTTCTGGGAATGCTAAACTATCTTTCAATTTAGCTACTAATTCTTAACTTAATTAGTATTGAAGCTTAACTTAATATTATACTAAACTAGATTTATATAATGGTTGTGAAGAGATCCGATACTTGCTCGGCCAAACCATGATGAAACTAAAAGTTGCTAAAAAATTATATAAATCTGTAAGTTGATATGAACACACACAGCGAGAGAGAGACACATTGCATATTTTGCGGGAAGTAGCACCTCATTACCAGAAGCAGAAGAACAAAAATTTAGTATCCCATGTTAATCAATGGTGGCCGGTGTAATATGCTTTGTTTTAGGTACTAAACTGTACAATTACTTTGGCATGCTTGAAGTAGCTATTAAGTTATATACGGACGAGCCAGAAACCATGGCGGAAACTCCATTGTGAGTTCCACCATGCATGTGTTCATTGCGGTAATATGAACCGTTCATCTCCTAAGACCCGCAGAGTAATGTATTCATACTAAAAATGAGCTTGATCAGACATGATATGTATATCAAACTTAAGTACATTATGACCCATATTTTGAAAGTGCCTGTCTAGTTTGTTTGCTGATTTTTTACTTGTTTTATTTTCTGCTCTACTTTCCCTCACAACCAAACAAGGAATCCCTTTCTATTCTTTTCCATGAACAGACATGACAAAGACGACGGAAAAGTAGGGATCGTTATGAATAGCGTAGAATTTTTCAATCGGGAATTAGGTTCTCTCACTCTCTGTTTCTCTTCTATTTCTGATACCCTGTTATGTGGGAAATTGCTTACAATCATCAGATGACATGACCTAATATGTTGTGGGTGTGCTTGAGTGGAATTCTACTTGCTTTGATCATGTAGTGTTTGTTCTGAATGTAAAGCTATATTTGAATGCCCGTAATCTGGAGCATGAATGAGAATCTTATTATTAGAAACCAGGAACGTAATTCAACCAGTAACCTAATTCCCGCAAGAATCTCATTCCAATGCTTGGATTAGTTCAGAAATCTTAGGCCGGCACAAGATTTGTACTTAGCAGGCCGAACCACACATATTTCTTCATGGATAGCAAAAAGTATACACACACACACACACACACACACACACACACACACATTGGTACTTGTTCTATTTGGAGACAAGAATGTGTATATATGTCACTGCCCTTGAATTTTACTGGCGATACCAAAAAAGGGTGATGAAGTGGAATTTTAGGTAGGGTGGGGGTTCAAATATATATGCGAATTTAAGCATTTGTTTTTTCACCCAAAGACTAGCATGGACCAATCCCTTGTGAATTTTTTCAAACTAACCTAAAAAACTAGTATAACTAGTGCAAGTATTTGGAGGGGAGCAAGGGCCCGGGCACCCCGCATCTCCTTGTGTCCGTCCCTGAGTATCATAGAGAGGTGGGGCTCAAATTCTTACAGAAATATGATCCAAGGTTGGATAAGTAATTAGGAATCACTTTCTTATTCCAAAATTTAGGAAATACGGAATTATGTTACTGTTCACCTCAAATTTCCTTTGCCATTTACATTTGGCCTAAAGGATTTTATTGTAGGTTTCAACTAAAAGACATAGTGAGGTGGGTCTCTTACTCAATAAGAAATATGGGTGCTATAAGCTAGAATTCACGTTGATGAAACTAGCAGTAAATAAGATGCAAACACGATATACATTACGCATAAGCGCTAGTGTAGCTAAATCAGGCTAGCCTTTCTTTCCTTTATTTTTTAGGTTGTTTTCTTAGCCTAAAAGGAGTTATTATAGATTTTGGAGGGTATATTTGATATTTGAGTCTACAAGTGGGTGTTATAGTGGAATCTGAGAAGTGTAGAAGGTGGGCAGCCCGTTCCTGTGCGACTGGCATCTCCTTTCGGTGTGAGAGAGGCGTCGAAAGTGGGAAGACATTCGCATGGTGATTTTGTCAAAAAGCAGTGGAAATTTTTGGCAGATCAAACATGATCACACACTGCAGGAGAATTAGGGAATGACATGATGCAATTGCTAAAGCCATTTTTTGCAAAATAAAGACTAGACCAATATGCCCCGTCCATGCTAGGAAGAACAGAATTGTCCATGACTGCAGCTTTGAAGATTCATGTTATTTTCTGCACTATTAATTAAGTAGATTGTTGGGGAAGTCAGAAGAGAAGAATTACAACTTTGGAGCTTGGCGGGGTTTCCCTTGCATAATCTCTAGGAAGTAAAAGGGGCACGCGGCATTGCTGCCATCCTTTTGCAATGTTTTTGCAAGGGAAAGCAAAATAACTGGGAAATGGAATGAGAGCTTCCACTTCAGAAACCAACAAGATACAAACGGATTGGTGATGAGCATTTGCCTAGTGATCTGACCAAGAAATTAGGACAAAGCAGATGGATTTGATCTGCCCCCTTAATTCAGGGCCGCGACATACCCCAAGAAAGACCAATTTAGTTTCATGCTTATAACATGTCAAGACTAAATTCATTCCCATTTCTACCTCCTATTAGTTTGAGTGCTGCGTCTTCTACTTACCATCACATCCATCCAAAGCAGTCGAATCACGATTTGTTAGCAGCAAAGTTCATGGCTCGTCAGAAGGCAAAATTGTTTTTAAGGACAACCCAGTACTTTAGCAGCATGAGGATTTCTGTATGTTCTTCGTTCTTAAACTAGCTAGGAAGTAGATGCAGTGATATCAACTGGGATTAGCAAGAATATATACTGTGGAAGCTTATATACCATAGAATTACGTATAATTACAACTGTTCCAACCAGAACCACATTCCTTTTGCGTGCGTCCAGTCGTGCTTCACATGCCCAGTGATTATAATTCAAACCATGTGAACCCTTTCTACTGTTATTGCTCTGTTTATTGTTTCTCACTCCTATATTCCATCATAACAGTACAGAAAATTATAAATCCAGAAAATACGCAATAACATGCAGTTAGCAACTATCATGGTTCTGGATAATGCAAAAAAACCATTAACTTCAGCACTAGGAGGGTGTCCGTCGAATGATTTTAATTCAAACTCCGTAAATCCTTTCAACTGTTTATGCTCTGTCGCTTGTTTCTCATTTCTCTATTCCGTCATCACTCTGGAGAAAATTACAAGTTCAAAAAAGTGATGCAGTAACATGATTAGTTAGCAACGATCATGGTTCTCAAGAAAGTGAACATGTAACGTATGAAAACCAGGTACTTTTACCAAGAGTGTGCCTGTGCTGGACTAGATTATTATTCATGTGTATTTCTCAATGTTTTTTTTTTTTTTGGATGGGTAGAGCTGTCCATCTTGTTTTCACCTCTCTCCTCTTACTCTCGAAAAAAGTGTATTCCCATTGCAATTTGATATTGTATATATAACATGGAATTCATTTGTGCGGGCAAACTGAAAATGTATAATGTGGAATTCATTTTTTTATTACTTTTTGTCATCCACAAGAATGTGTTTATTGTTAATTTATGAATACACGTAGTTTGGTCTTGCTTTCGGATTTAAGGGTTTGCTCCCACCTAGGTCTTAGGTTCAAATCATTTTGCCAGCATACTCTTAGGGCCACTAGGGGTTATTCCTGGTCGTTACTTGCAGGGCTCCGGAATTAGTTGAGATGCGTGCAAATTGGCCCGGACATCTAGTTATCAAAAAAAAAAAAAAAAAAAAATTACACGTAGTTTGGTCCCCCCACATTGATAACCCTGTGTCCACCACTGCGGCTCCCACATATATGTTTTGTGTTTGTTTCACTAACTAGTTTTCAATTGTTCGTCCTATTTTGTCCTCATATTTTGCTTATTTCCTGTCATTTAAAGTTCTTTAGGAATGGCAGGCACATGAACTTTTTGGGATGCTACTAATCTTTTGAGTTGGTGGGTATCTTGACACAGTGCATGAAATTCTCCCAATTGTGAAATGATAGCAGTTGCTTATGCTGTAAGAATGGTACTTAGTTATTATTGTACGTCCTAGTGCACACCAAATACATGTTTTATTAATAAGGTAGAAAATAACAGTACAACACTGAACTGAGGTGTGTAATAACCAAAGTAAAAAATGGTGGAATGCTTATCTTTATGGTTCAAAGGATTTATTTCATCTAGAAGCTGATAACAAGAGAAACACATGGTCTAAGGCTCTATAAAACAAGGTGCATGTTTAATGTAACGTCGTATCCTAAGTTTGGCAATTGGTTTGGTACTTTCTGGGAATGCTAAACTATCTTTCAATTTAGGTACTAATTCTTAACTTAATTAGTATTGAAGCTTAACTTAATATTATACTAAACTTGATTTATATAATGGTTGTGAAGGGATCCGATACTTGCTCGGCCAAACCATGATGAAACTAAAAGTTGCTAAAAAATTATATAAATCTGTAAGTTGATATGAACACACACAGCGAGAGAGAGAGAGAGACATTGCATATTTTCTGGGAAGTAGCACCTCATTATCAGAAGCAGAAGAACAAAATTTAGTATCCCATGTTAATCAATGGTGGTGTAATATGCTTTGTTTTAAGTACTAAACTGTACAATTACTTTGGCATGCTTGAAGTTGCTATTAAGTTAAATACGGACGAGCCAGAAACCATGGCAGAAACTCCATTGTGAGTTCCACCATGCATGTGTTCATTGCGGTAATATGAAACGTTTATCTCCCAAGACCCGCAGAGTAATGTATTCATACTAAAAATGAGCTTTGATTGGACATGATATGTATATCAAAAATTGAATTTCGGAGCATTATGACCCATATTTTGAAAGTTCCTGTCTAGTTTGTTTGCTGATTTTTTACTTGTTTTATTTTCCGCTCTACTTTCCCTCGCAACCAAACAAGGAATCCCTTTCTGTTCTTTTCCATGAAAAAACATGACAAAGACCACGGAAAAGTAGGGATCTTTATTAATAGCTTAGAAAATTTCAATCAGGTATTAGGTTCTCTCACTCTCTGTTTCTCTTCTGTTTCTGATACCCTGTTATGTGGGAAATTGCTTACAATCATCAGATGACATGACCTAATATGCTGTGGGTGTCCTTGAATGGAATTCTATTTGCTTTGATCATGTAGTGTTTGTTCTGAATGTAAAGAAATATTTGGATGCCCGTAATCTGGAGCATGAGTGAGAATCTTATTATTAGGAAGCAGGAACCAGGAACGTTATTCAACCCACTGACCGAGTAATCTAATTCCCACCACAATCTCATTCTAATGTTTAGATTAGTTCAGAAATCTTATTCACCAAGAAAATTTTAGGCAGACGAAAGATTTGTACTTAGTAGGCCGAACCACACATGTTTCTTCATGGATAACAAAAAGTGTATATATATATACACACACACACACATAAGTACTTGTTAGATCTGGAGACAAGAATGTGTGTATCTGTCACTGCCCTTGAATTTTACTGGGGCTACCAAAAATGGGTGATGAGGTGGAATTTTAGGTAGGGTGGGGGTTCAAATACATATGTAAATTTAGGAATTTGTTTTTCACCCAAGACTAGCATGGGCCAATCCCTTGTGAATTTTTCGAACTAACCTAAAAAACTAGTATATCTAGTGCAAGTATTTGGAGGGGTGCAACCGTGCAAGGGCCTGGGCACCCCAAGCATCTCCTTGTGTCTGCCCTAAGTATCATAGGGAAGCGGGGCTCAGATTATTACTTAGGTTAGAAATATGGGAATCACTTTCCTAATCCAAAATTTAGGAAATCCGGAATTATGTTACCGTTCACCTCAAATTTCCTTTGCCATCTATGTTTGGCCTATAGGATTTTATTGTAGGTTTCAAGTAAAAGACATAGCGAGATGGGTCTCTTACTCCTCGATAAGAAATATGGGTGCTATAAGCTAGAATTTACGTTGATGAAACTAGCAGTAAATAAGACGCAAACACAATATACATTACGCATAAGCACTAGTGTAGCTAAATCAGGCTAGCCTTTCTTTCCTTTATTTTTTAGGTTGTTTTCTTAGCCTCAAAGGAGTTATTGCAGAATTTGGAGGGTAAATTTGATATTTGACTACAAGTGGGCGTTTTACTGGAACCGATTGCTGATCAAAGAATCTGAGAAGTGCAGAAGGTGGGCAGCCCCTTGTGTGGCTATGGTTCCTGTCCGACTGGCTTCTCCTTTCGGTGTGGGAGAGGCATCGAAATTGGGAAGCCATTCGCATGGTGATTTTGTCAAAAAGCAGTGGAAATTTTTGGCAGATCAAACATGATCACACACTGCAGGAGAATTAGGGAATGACATGATGCAATTGCTAAAGCCATTTTTTGCAAAATAAAGACTAGACCAACATGCCGTGTCCATGCTAGGAAGAACAGAATTGTCCATGACTGCAGCTTGGAAGATTCATGTTATTTTCTGCACTATGAATTACCTAGATCGTTGGGGAAGTCGGCAGAGAAGAATTACAACTTTGGAGATTGGCGGCGTTTCCCTTGCATAATCTCTAGGAAGTAGAAGGGGCACACGGCATTGCTGCCATCCTTTTGCAATGTTTTTGCAAGGGAGAGCAAAATAACTGGGAAATGGAATGAGAGCTTCTACTTCAGAAAACAACAAGATACAAACGGATCGGTGATGAGCATTTGCCTAGTGATCTGACCAAGAAATTAGGACCAAGCAGATGGATTTGATCTGCCCCCTTAATTGAGGGCCGCGACATACCCCAAGAAAGACCAATTTAGTTTCATGCTTATGACATGTCAAGACTAAATTCATTCCCATTTCTACCTCCTATTAGTTTGAGTGCTGCGTCTTCTACTTACCATCACATCCATCCAAAGCAGTCGAATCACGATTTGTTAGCAGCAATGTTCATGGCTCGTCAGAAGGCAAAATTGTTTTTAAGGACAACCCAGTACTTTAGCAGTATGAGGGTTTCTATGAAAGAAATAAAACAACTTGGAATCTAGTCCAGGACAATGGATTGTTGTGACTATGAAAGGAAATACATCTAAAGAAAATATATTTAAAGCAATTAATTTCATAACCAAGGATGGAGTTCATGTTGTTTTCTCATAGTTTATAATGGGAAAATCAAGATTTTACGGTGAACAAATAATTTAAAGCCATCCATATGCAGATGAGTCTATAACCCTTTTCCCCAATAGTAGAAAATTGTTTCTTTTAACTTTCAGATAAAGATCAATTTTCATTCCTGTTGCGATGTCCATATATGCCCAAATTATTGAAAGAAAATAGTGTAGGAATCACTTTTTATTCTGAGTTTTGACTTTGAATCTGTTCAGGATGCTATTCCCCTGAGTTAAGTGGGTAATTACGAAAGAAAGCATGAAATAAATTCTACATTAAAGACAGCATTTGCTTATGCTGGAACTTAGTTCCTGCCTCTCTCTCTCTGTTTTTTTTTGTAATTATTCGTAGTTCTTGTCTGTGCTCACTAACATTGGTTAAGAGAAACCGACAAAATAGCAGCATAATTCGAAAGGAGATATTGAACTTTTTTTTTTCTTGTCATTTGTCATTCCTAATCTATTACATGGGGGAAGGGGGAATGAGACCTGATAACGGAATGCAATGTGGGGCATCCAAGAGCTCTACCGCATGAGCCAGCCACCACTTGCAAAGCACAAAAATTTATCGAATCACTGCTAGCTGCTAACGTTGTTGATAAAGAACCGTTACTCTTGCTTAAGGAATCATATTAATTCGACTCTAGTTCTCCACTATTGTTTGGGGTCATTTATTGCACAGTTTGAGATGCTAATCTTCCTGAGCTGGTAATTTCGAAGCAAAGCTTGAAATTGAAGCAATTTTTGGAAAGATAGCAGTTGCCACTTGCCAGTATATGCTAGAAAAATATGATATATACTATAATACTTTTTCAAAACGCATTGGATATTTATGGGAAGTAGAATCTCATTATCAGATGATTGAAAATATATTTAGACTCAGTTTCCACTAAAATTTTCCTGTCTACCCTAATGGCAAAAAAAAACTCGCTTCCACTAAAAATGTCATTTAGTCCATTTAATCAGGAAAAATGAATTGTCTTCAATAAAGAAAAATAATGCAAAATACCGAAAATAACATTTAGTCTATAGCAGAAACTCACCTTAGTATTCCTTGTCAATCGATGGGGCTGTAATATCCTTTGTTTTAAGTACTAAACTATATTGTACCTTACTTTGGCAGTCCAATACTTGTAGTAGCTGTACTTATCAAGTTTATGTTATGGATGAAAGCTACTCCTACAAAATTAGTCTTTACGGGCAATGAAAAACTGCTGGTAAAGGTGACTATTAATGATGGTAATGTGTAACCGTGAGTAAATATTATTATTATTATTATTATTATTATTATTATTATTATTATTATTAACCATGAGTAGTGGTTAAGTGTTTCGGTATTGTTTAGAGGATTGCGGGTTTGAATCTCAATATTATAAAAAAAACAAAACATGGAATAGTATATAAGGAATTGTCCCAGCTGCCATTTACCGCCGTTTTTACTTTCCTGACAATTGCTTTGACACCGGCATGAATTCTGACTATATCACCACCGGAAATACTTTTACCAGCAGTTTTGGGGCTATTACCGGCGATTATTTAATGTTACTAAAGCCAAAATTTGGCATAGGCTTGGTGTATACTGCAGAGCTGATACATATAGTTTTTGGCCCGTGTCTCATAATATATATGTTTTGAGTTTCTTTCACTAACTAGTTTTCCATTGTTCCCCAGCTATGTCTTGGTATTTTTCCTATTTTCTGTCATTTAAAGTTCTGGAGGGATGTTAATCTTTTGAGTCACGGTGGTAATCTTAACACAGCATGGAATTCTCCCAATTGTGAAATGATTATGCTGGAAGAATGGTACTTAATTCTTGTCTTGGTGCTTGGAGAATGGTCCATAATTCTTGTCCTAGTACCCACCAAAGGCATGTTTCTAGAAGTTAAAGTTAAGTTGCTTCAGTGTTGTGTCAAATGTTGTGTTATTTGTTGTGTTAGTGGTGTACATATATACAAGAGTTATCTAGTTTGGGATCCCTAAGTCCAGGACTATTAATTCCAGATCAAATTTTCATGATCTGAACCGTCCAATGTGTTTAAAACTTGTTTTTAATTAAGGGTCCTCGTGAGAAATTATAAAAAAAAAAAAATTACTGGGAAGGCTTGATCTGAAGCCCTTCCCGATCCTTTTTTTTTTTTTTTTTTTAATGATTTCTTGCGGGGACCATTATATATGCGCGCGCACACGTGTATATATAGCCACACTTGCATTGATGTAAGACATGTGCGGCTTGAAACACTCCCCACCCCTTCCTTGATCCCGTGGCTTCCAAAGCTGAAACTCAAGTAGATAATGTAGATTATGCCACTAGGAAAGCATACAGTGCACTACTAAAGCCTGAAAGAAAGAAGCATGAAACAAAAGAGACCGTGCTTGAACTTTGTCAGAATGTTTTTCCAGATGGTCCATTTCATTTTCTAACCATACACAAAGACACGGTCTTCCACGTGGCCACATACTGTAAACATGCTGACTTGGTTCAGGAATTGCTCAAAATGGTTCCTGATGATCAACATCACAAATTGACCCTTCCAAACAAAGTCGGGAACACCATCCTCCATGAAGCTTCCACTTCGAACAAGTTAGTCCACGCTGCCGTGGAAATGCTCAACAAGGCACCCGAGTTGTTAAATATGCGCAACAAGGCAGGAGTAACACCTCTATACCGGTCAGTACAATTTGGCAGGATGAAGATGTTCAGATTTCTTGACGAACAAAGCAGACAGCGAATGCAGCAGACAACGTTTCGCGAGGTCTATTACAACGACAAGAACAAAACAACTGTACTTCACGCGGCTGTTGTCAACGGAAGTTTTGGTAAGTAGAAATTTTCTTATCCGTTGTTATAAATTGAAAATTAGTCGGATAAGCTTTTCTTACTGTGAAATGTGAACAGATCTGGCCCTTTTGATTGCGGAAAAGTATAAACGCCTAGTCAATGAAAAAGACAATAATAAGATGACTGCTCTTCAGCTTCTCGCATGCAATTCGTTGGCTTTTGAAGGGAGAGGTAGTGGGAGATACCTTAAACGTCCCAAGTGCCTCAAGTGCTCTCGTACGATAATTCTCCAATTCATTTTACACTATTTAACTAGTCTTTTTTGATGTTCTAGTTTGGATAACTTATATATACGCATGTTTTCCAATGTGTACCGGAGATTACAAACATATTGGTTGTTTTTCAGGTGACTTAACTGAAGAAATGTCTTTTGACAGAAAAGGTATGACGGAAATGGCGACTCCAGGAATTTTGAACAGGGTGTTCAAAAATTACATTAACTCTACTAGCTCTATTAATTATCCATATATACCATAGTTTTAAATCTCGGTATCGGTCGCGGTATCGGTGTATCGGTATCGGGGCGTATCGGCGATACGTCGCGGGAATCGGCTGTCCCGGCAGTGAATTTTTTTTAAACTCATTCACAACTCATATAAACTTTTATGATACACATTTTTTTCTCTCATTGGGCATATTTTGGCACATTTTACACAATCTTAGGACATGTAAAGAGGGTATCTTGAGAATTTTTTTTTTATGTTAATATACGTCAATATAGTTTAATTGTATTGGGAGTTAATTGGATCACCCCAAAGAAATTTTTTTTCGGGACAACTTTACTTACTCTTGCGTGTTTCTCAAAACAAAGATTCTCAAATTAAGCAAAGAGTAGAGTACTACGTGGAGTCTTCCCATCCTTTCCTTTCAAAAAATAGTACTACTAAAAGTCTTCACACCTTTCAGAAAAATTGATGAGACTGTTCGCTGTCCTCTCTCTCTCTCTATTCACTTCTCTGTACTCTTCCCTCTCACCGTCTCTCTTTTACTGGGTTGGCAGTTGCTGTTCAGTGTTCACTAAAGCTACAGATCGAAAAAAAATTATGCATATCGACCCACTTTCTTCCTCTCGGCAGTAAACCTCAGATCTCTATCTCTCTGTTCTCCCTCTCGGCAGTAACCATCGACGCCATTCACTCAACCATGCGAACCAGAGAAGATCGAGAGATATGGCTAATTGGCTATGGAAGAAAATATCAAAGGAGAAGATGACGATCCGGTTTCAGTCTCCCTCCTACTCCCCTTTCTCTTCCTTGAGAATCAGAGGTGGGTTTTTTCTTTTTTTTTTTTTTTTTTTGGGTTGCCGTCTCGGCCGATACTCTCTGAACCGGCTTACGTATCGGCCGATACACCGATATGTACCGGGTATCGGCCGGTTCATATGCGATTTTTAGGTCACACCGCTATATCGGTGTGTATCCGTATCGGAGACTCAAAATTCCGGTACGAACCGGCCGATACGGTACGTATCGGTCGATATTTAAAAGTATGATATATACACAATTTTTTATATATTAGTTTGAATGATGAGACCAAATAATACAAAAATACGTAAGAAAATTGTTATTGTAGAAAATTGTCTAGCAAATTCTATTACTTAGGCTAAGCCAAATTAAACCGGCACATAAATACATTAGTTGTTATTGTAGAAAATTGTCTAGTGAATAGGTTCACATAGATTTTTTTACGTATACTCTTATTTTTAGAGATATAGAGTTGATTGTTGTACAGAGAAAAGCCAAAGCACAATATTGTTACCAATAGATAGGAGTACTTTTTGCTCTTTATTTTTAAAATTTTTGTTATTAAGAGTATGTACTTTGTTTGAGCTAATATATCAAGTATTAAATTGTGAATTTCCTGGATTAATGGATATTCACAGTATAAAAATAAGTGTTCGATCAAACTTGAGATAAAATTTTTACATGTAGTATTAAATGTAAAAGAGTTTTGGTTGTTTATATTGGATTAATTTGTGGGCTGATATTTGGAGGTTAGTTTTTCAATTTTTGGGGGGTTAGGTGTTCAAATATTTATGCAAGGGTGTTCAAATATTTTTAGCTTGGGTGTTCAAAAAAGGCAAAATTTAAATAAAAGTAGAAAAAATTACAAATATCCCATAGAGAAATTTTTTTTTTGCCAACACCTTACAAATATCCCTTAAAAAATAAAGATTTTTATTCTCAAACCATTTACATGGATTCCTCACAATCCCCCCATCGATTATCTTATGCCGTTGAGTTGGTCATTGCTGTTGTGCCGAAATCCGAAGTAGAGAATATAACAAAACCAACAAGAAAACAAGAGACAATGATTTACGTGGTTCCCCCCAAGTACGGAGCTCTAGAGATACGTCCACGGGAAAAGAGCAAAAGGATTCACTAAAAGCAGGGAGAAATACACAGAGCCGGCTATACTCGTAACTCTCACTTGAAGCATCCACATAATATTTAGGGACAAATCTCTGAGGTGCGACCTACAGAGCATCAAACGTCTCACACACACGAAAGAGACACACACAACCCATAGATATCTCAAATCCCAACTCAAGACAAAACCCTGGCACAAGGCTCCTATTTATAAAAAAGTACAAAAAATTAGGTCAAAACCCTCTTTAAAACGCACATCCGCACAAATTCGCGCATCGGTGGTCCGGACTACCGAGGCAGAATGTCCAAAAAAATCCCAGACCCGCTGTTCCGGACCAGACTTTCCTTGGTCCGGACCATTGGTCCAACAAACGGCTTTCGCACCAAATTTCACACTTTTGTTTGAACGTCTTGAATTCAAGGCATATCTCCAACAATTGCAACTTCAATCCCTCATGGCTTAGTGCGGTTTCATATATTTATTAGTGCTATGCACTGTAGTAATTTTATATTGTTTTTTACTGTACTATTATATGTTGCACTGGTCTTTTTCATGTTTTGGTTTATGAGAGATTATAAACATGTTGGTTCCTTTTTCAGGTGTCTTAACTGACGAAGTGTCTTCTGACAGTGAAGGTATAATGGGACATTTTAGTACACATGCATTTGCAACCTTGCTTGTTCAACTATGTTCATCAACACATTTCATCTCCACCCTTTTTTTTCTCACATAGGAATTGGTTGTTTTGCAGCTAACTGAAGAAATGACTCAGAAAAAAGGTAATGGGACACATATTTATAGTTGGGATATCAACAACCCTACTTCCAGCGACATTCAATTATTTATACGCATATATATTGTCATTTGTATTGTGTTTAGGACATTGATTTTGGCACTCTCCAAATTACTAATTGCACTCAAAGGTGAGTGCCAAAATCAAGTCCATATAAGGATCGATTTTTGCACTCCCTTTTTAGAGTGTGGTTAGTAATTTGGGGGGTGTCAAATTAAATTTGTTTCCTTGTCTTTACCCATATTCAAAGCTCTCTAGGCCAAAATGGCATACATCTAGGAACATTCCTACATTTGTTACGCATAGTTATATACATAACAACTACATAGGGATCCCATCGGTGCCGAACATTCTAAAAGCCCATACATTTTTTCATGTTATCATTGACAGTTTCCTCGGATTAGGTCCGTGTAGATACGCATCCAAGTACAATTTGAATTTGATTTCTCCATCATAAGACCAAACCAGTTCCAATTTTTTTGGGTTCTCGAAAGTACTGGATAATAGATCCATCTCAAATTCGTTCTATTGAGAGGCCTAATTAGATCCTATGTTGCTCATTTAGACTTGTGTTAAGATGCAGCTGGGTGTTGGAGAGTGCCTTATTGGGAAGAAATACAAAAGGAGAGGAAAAGATACGAATCGGCCCTAAAGCTTACCAAGTTCTTAATAAAGGAAGATAGATCATGGAAAGAAACTAAAGCCTTGGAAAACCAAAATGACCCAACGTACCACACATTTGATCCCTCCTTGCAATCCTCCGCATCTCTCTCTGAAAAGGAAGAGAATAAGACGGAAATTCCGGATAAGCCATTGATTTTGGCGACCATGCATGGCTATGTGGAGATGGTTGAAGAAATACTCAAAGAGTACCCCTGGGCAGTTGAATACGTTGATCAACAGGGCAGAACTATTCTGCATGTAGCGATAAAGTACCGCCAGATCAAGGTTCTTGATCGTGTGGAGCAAATGGGGGTTTTGAAGCGACTGGGGCGAAAGGTCGACAACAAAAGTAACACCATTCTACATATGGTTGGAGAAAAGACAGAAGATCGTATTGTTCGCCAAGTGCGAGGCCCTGCTTTTGAATTGCAAGAGAACTTGCTCCTTTTTGAGGTGAGTGCATGCTAGCCTTTAAAATTCATGCTCTATGAAAACTAGTTGTTAAACTTGCTTTTTGTTGGATTAATTTGCAGCGCGTTAGGAAAATGTGCCCTAGCAGTTTACGGAATACACTCAACGACGACAATAAGACTGCTCAAAAGCTGTTTGAGGATACGAATGAACCTCTGCGCGTAACGGCTAATGAATGGCTCAAACAAACAGCGCAGAACTGTTCTCTTGTGGCGGTGCTCATTGCCACCGTGGCCTTTGCTGCAGCCTACACAATACCAGGAGGTTCCAACCAAAGCGGTTTCCCAATCCTCCTCAACCGACCTTTCTTTGTCGTTTTCACCATGACCGATGTCCTTTCCCTTACGTTTGCTCTGACTTCAGTGATAATATTCCTTCGAATTCTTACATCCCCGTTTCGCTTAGAAGATTTCAAGCAGCCTCTTCCACAAATGCTAATGCTAGGTATTACGTTTCTGATAGTATCAGTGACAATGATGATGGTTGCATTTGCTGCGACTGTAATCCTCATGATACACAACCGGGGGGAGTGGACAAAAATTGCCCTATACACTGCTTCATTCCTCCCTGTCTTCATCTTTGCGGTGTCCTACTTGCCACTTTATTTAAATCTCGTGAAAACTTTCAATTACTCACTCGACAAAGTGGTCATGATCTTTCCCAGATTCAATAAATCCAAGCTCGAACAAATTGTAACCTCGAATTCCAAGTGCCCTTCTAAACTTCGAGCCTCCCCAAATTTAGTTTAAATGGCTGAAATATGGGAGTGTTAGAGTTTGGTTTTAGACTGAACTACCTCATGAAGATATAGTATGAAGTTGTGATAATAAGCATTATAGTTGAGGTGTCATAATTCATGTAACTGGAGCAGAAGCTTAATAGTAATTTGATTGGGAATAAACTATATTTGTATTATTGTCAGCAAATACTATTGTTGTATATGGGTGGCATCCTCTTGATGCCTTTTCAATAAAATTTTTATTACGTCTATAGAAAAAACGTATACTCTTTGTTGCATTGTGATTCATTGCACTAACCTTATGGCAGAGGCCAAAATGTTTCACGAATGCAAACCCATATTATGATTATAATTGTGTTGCTATAGGCATGACCCGACTAAATAGGACGTACCTGTTATTTATTTTTGGCATGTTAGGCCAGATTCATACTAATAGAGTTTCCAATGTTAAAGGGGTGCTTGGTTCTTGGGTTTTTGCAAGAAGAGATACGGGATACAGTGGACTCTCATTCTCTTCTCTTTCATTTTTAGCTTTGTCAGTTGTAGTTGTTATTGTTGGTTAAAGAAAGGCTTTAACCCAAACCATGTAAATCATTTGTGTTCTTAAGTTATTTCTTGTTTATCGTTCCTCACTTTGTCTTCCATCATAATCATAGAGACATGATCAATTACCGTGGACTCTCATCCTCATTCTCTAGTTTATAGAGCTGTCCATTGAACTTTTTTCCATCCTGTTTTGTACATGGTAAATTAATTGGTAACGATTTCTGTGACGGTGATGGGGTTATGTTATTTTCTCCTAAGTTGTAGTGTGACAATCAAGATTTTACCGTCAAACAGTAAAATTTAAAGATCTTCATATGTGTTTTGTGATTGTATGAACTAGTTTTATTTAGATGGGGATAGATTCTCAACAGCTAAAGAGGAAATTGGGCATTTTTTGGGTCGATGATGGGTCTGATTCAGTGAAATTATTATTATTTTTTTGAAAGGAAAAAATTTTCATTAATCTTGAAATTGTTACAAGACCAATAGGAACAAGGAAATAGCATCATACTCAGGGAATAATCATCAGCCCAATCCGAGACTCAAACCAACGATTGGCAAGGAACCAATAGAGGACACACACTGGGACAAAGCCCACCTAAAAGGCCGAACCCCAACACCCCTATGGGTCTAAAAAACCCAGAATAAACAATCAACTTGTACAACACCAGAAGGCCAAAATACCCAAATAAATGGGCCACGCTAGACAATTAAAACCCTAACAACACCCTGCAAACAAAGCCCTGAAGAAAGGTAGCCGCCGCCACTGCTGCCACCAGAACCCAGGGAATGAGCCCTTGTTGCTACCTCGTTGAACAAACCATCTACATCTCTTCAAGACACTGAAGTCAGGAGCTCCACAAGCCAATCCCGATGAACAACCCGTCTGCCGCCGCAATCACGCTGCCAAAGCCAAACATACGATGATGGCAAACAAACCCAACCACCAGCCCTCACAGCCGCAAAAGCCAAGACCCAGAAAAAACCACTGTTGCCACAAAAACACCATGGAGACATGTCGCCGCCAACGGAGACCATGAAAACCCCCCAACGGACGCTGAACCATCACTAGCCGTTAGGCCACAAACTGGAGACCTCTAACAAGGAAAACCAGTGTGATAGACAGCAGATCCGACACGCCATTAGGCCGAGATGGCTACACCTAGCAGAGCAGCCATGGTCGGGACCCCAAAAACTAGTGGAGGAAGAAAGTGGAACAATCTGAGAAAGGGATATACGGCTGAGAAAAGAAGGAGGGAGGGAAGGGAGAAAAGAGTGCCCGGGGGGAGGAGGGGAAGCCCCCCCCCCAAGCGGTGATGCTCTGGTTTGAAACGAAGACAGAAGATGAAGAGGTTTTTAGCGAGAGAGGACTTTGGGTGGAACATATGGTTGACTTGATTCAGTGAAATTATAACCACAAGAAATGGAGAGGCACTAAAAAGGCATAGTGGATTTTTTTTTTTCTTTCAGAAAATTGGTCTAAAGGACAAATTTGGGGCTTTAAATGGTGTTTAGTCCGGCTTAACTAATTTTAATGCTTCCAATACATTGATAGGAAATTTTTGAGGGCTCAAGGACAATACTAGACAAAAATACCCTTAATGAAAATCACACTCACACGCACCATGTGGAGGAATTTCCCGCGGACAAAAGCAATGAAAGCGACGTAACCCATGCGGAGGAAAATTTTGGAGTTGTTCAATGAAAGCGAGATATGAACAGTGAAAGCCGGTACACTTGTGACCATAGGTCAGTGACCCACTTTCCCGCGTACAAAAGCATTTTATGCGTAAAAGCGACATTTGTGACCATGGGTCAGTGACCCACTTTCCCGTCTCTCTCTCTCTCTCTCTCTCTCTCTCTCTCTCTCTCTCTCTCTCTCTCTCTCTCTCTATCTCATGTATGTGTGGGACAAAATTGATGGAATGAGAAAAAATTAATTTCTTTTTCTTCAATTTTGGGGGTGAGTTCAATTTTAGGGGGTTTAGGTTCTTTGGGGTAGGGTATAGTGGGTTTAGGCATTTTGGGTTTAGGCACTTAAGGTGCACTTTCCATTATAGGGTTTTAACTGTTTAGGTACTTTCATAGGGTACCCTAGTATTTTAGGCATTTTCATAGGGTACCCTAGAGTTTGGGTTTAGGGTGCACTTTCCAATTATAGAGTTTTAGTGGTTTAGGCACTTTTATAAAGTACCCTTTATATTAGTTTGTAAAGTATGGGAGGTTTCTATAATTCTTCAAAGTAGAAGGGAGCTCAGTGTATTTTTTAGAAACCTGAAAGGAGGTCAGTGCAATTTACCCTTTTGACAATTAAGGAAACCTGTCCTAATTAATAGTACAAGCTACCACTTCTAAGATAAAGTAACAATTTTGCTTTTTTTTTTTTTTTATAGTCAGGCTGGCATACGTACACTCCAACTAATTTTAGAAACTTGAAGTGATTGAGCAAAA